>JAMXDD010000047.1:0-160534 GCA_024733475.1 Syzygium grande | reverse complement strand
ATTCAGCCTCAAATCAACCAATATTAGTCTCCAAATTAGTCCATTCAATTAACCCCTAAACAGCCCCTAATTAACCCGATTATGACCCTAATCGCGTCTATCGATAACGACATCCTAAAGAATGTTTGGGGGGGCAACTTACTCGAACTCTAGACTAGCTCGGCTAGAGTGGAAAAAGAGGGCGGTGGGCCGGGTGGTCTCACACAAAGGTCTTGGCAAACATGAGGCTTGGCGACGGTGGCGTGCGGCGAGTGGCGGTGGTTGGCGGCGATCTGGGGCTTGTCTTCCACGACCGAATGCGGGCTAATGGTGGGGCTTGTGGTGTCTAGTGAGGCGAAATAAGGGAGAGAGAGACGATGGGGGGTAAGAAGGTAGGCGATGGTGAGCGCCCAAAGAGCGGGCAGCGACTTCCGCTCGGTGGATGGCAAAGACAATGGCCGACTTAGGCATCTAGCCATGTGGACTGGTGGGAGGCGGAGGAGGTCTTGGCCGGGAAGGAGAGGGAGAGTGAGATCGAGAGAGGAGAGAGAGAGGTTTTTGGCTTTAAATATTCTAAGATCAATTATTGGTGTCTAGACCAAGACCAAATGACCATCATGCCCCTCTCTCACATTCCAAATCGATGGTCGAGATTCGATCTTATCTTGAGATCAACAAAGCCGGATTGAATTTTTTTTTTCAAAATATCCAAGAGTAATTTGGGGATTTCACAAAAGTCTAGGGGCAAAATTGTCCAAAATTTATATTTCTAAGGTTAGGGCAAAATGATCAAAATGCCATTCCCCAATTATATTGGCCTTAATAAACTTCCATGGGTAAAATGGTCATTTTCCATTTCTCGCAGAAATTCAAATTTTTTGAAGGATTCGGGCAAATCCGAGGCTAACTAAGCAATGACAACATCGTCCAACTATCCTTTCATGACATTCATAATTTCTAAGGCCTAATCTTGGTCGTTAATTAATGAATAAATCTAATTAACGTAGCTTGAGTATATCTCGAACTAACGGGTGGCTTTTGGGGAAATTCGCACATTTGACTCATGGTTGATACCGTATCAAGCCCCGTTCAGATCACTCGGGTCGTGATGACCTTGGTTGTCACTTAATCGCAAGGATCGATTGCTAGTTTTGACGGCATGATCGTTTGGTATAGGTTCGGGGCCATTCGTTGATTCATTTTAACGGTCAAAAGCGAAATCACGCGATCTACTAATATGACAACGACAAACCGATCCTTGACCATCCTTGGCTCAAAATGTCACCTCGATAATTTTCGTGATCAAAAGTCGATTTATGATCGAGTTCTTTGGTCGCACGAATTTAAATCCCTAATTAGCCTTTCCTAACGATTAATATTCTCAAGTGATCAATTCCGGCGAGATCTAACGACAAACAACGTCTATAAACTATTCATTTCATAAATCCCAAGTGGGTCGAGCTTGAGAATGTCACACTTTGCATGTCATGCCCGTATCCAATGAGCGTGCAACATCCCGCTATGGTCATTGAGATGTAACGTCCCCGGACTCATCACGATCCTTCGTTTTATCTTTTAATTACACATGCGAAAGCTATAATAATAAACACCAGACAACAACAATAAACGAGGATAGGTAGGAACACAGCTCACAAAAGCCAAACCAAAACACCATTTTAGTATTTATTTGATTAACCCTTGGGAAACATTTTCCCTTTGGGCATTTCCACATAAGCCTACAAAAAGATACTAAGTCGAGGGTCAATCTACTATATCAACAAATGATGTCGGTTAAAAAGTCAGCTTCTAAGCAAGTCACCAAGGGCTATCCATGTAAAGGGTCGGTGAGTTGACGTAAAGGCGAGTTGGGATCATGCTCTAATGGTTCAAAATCCAATGGGTACTTTCGGAACCGTGGATTGGGCTCGGCTCAAGATTCTCTCTTGTTCCGTCAAGCGGGTCAACATCCATAAGGTTCGATATCTCGTGCTCAGGGACCCTCCTTCAAGGACCTTGAAACCCCGATAGGCCCAAATAAATTCTCACCATCCTTAACAAACTAGGCTTGGAACCGATGGGGGACCCAATAAGTCAGTCCCTTGTCCACCCAAACTATTGTCTAGTTGCACTAAAAATGTACGGCTTGTCGGGGAACACATGTGTGGAAATAACAAATCCATATCCCGAGGTACCCTAATTGTGCCGGGTGTATCAACATTCTAAGGTCCCGAAAGAGGTTTAACAACAACAAATGAGATAAAAATCTCAATAAGCTAACAGCCCACGCCTTACTTAGGAGCCCCGACTCACCTTCCGGGGTTGCTAGCCATGCAACACACCTCATAAACCCATCACTAGCAAGTCAAGAAGCAATCACAAGCAACCTTATCTCGCTTTGGCACACACATCATGCATGACATAGGTTATCAAGTGTCATAACAATGCATCAAGCATAACATATACTGGAACATTTATCGAGATTTCCTATGCATCATATATCCATACTCATGCATGTCACATCCTCGAATTTGACCCTATTCTAGATGTAATGAATTGATGATATTAATCGATGCACTATTAGTAAATCTCGCTTTGAATTGATCACTCATGAGAGATTAACCCGATAGGGAAAGGCTATTAGGGAATTAAGTACGCACGACCGAGAACTTGATCATGGATTGACAATTCGACTATAAGGATTGACGAGGGACAATTTTGAGCCATCATAAACTGATCAAGGAACGGTTATAGAATATTTCACCAATAGTATATAATTAGACCGCGGGTGATTCCACTTGACCATTGTATGGATTGTGAACGACCCTAAATCAATTCCTAACAATTCTATACTTCATAACAGTGATTGACTCCTCGCAATTACATGACAACCGAGATCATCCATGGTTTGAGAAAACTTAAATGTGGTTGATATCAAGTCGACCACGGTCAAATACGCGTAACTCCTAAAAGCCGCCCCTTAGTTTGAGACTTACTAAAGTTGAGATTGATCGATTTTTTACCATGAATTAGAATCCGAATTTCAGTATTGAACTTTCGAGGATTTCAAGACTAAACTATTGGACGTCGCCTCGTTAATCCCCTAATTTATCGGTTTGCTCGAAATTCTCGAAAAATGATTAACAGGCGAGAATTTAGAGCCCACAAGGAAGTGGGCGGACAAAAGGCACATTGGGCCTCAAGCCCATTGTGGATTGTCCATTTGGGCCCAAGACAAGCCTAATGAGGCCCACTAAGCCCATTTTCTATTTTCAAGCCCAAGTTGAACCCGATAGCATTTTCAAGCCCATTCTTTATCCGTTTGAGCCCAAACTTGATTTATACGAGCCCGTAAAAATTCTAGCTCGTATACGTATATAGTATTTTTATACCTTGTGAAATTACCATTTTACCCTTCTAGCATTTATGACCAAGAAACAAAAGGGTTTAATGCATGAAGACTTTGGGCTTGACATTTATGTGGGAAATGATGAATAAGACTTTAAGGACATGGCTTTAATGAGAGAAATATCTCTCTTAGTCTCTCATCTCACTCCTCTCTCTCCTCTTTCTCTTCCATGGAAACTTCCCTTTTCTTCTTCCTTTCTTCTTCTTTCTCGCCAAACAAGTAGAACAGCTCCTTTACTATTGTATTTCTATCGTGAAACCACCAGCGGTGACACCGTGGCCTCCCCGCCACCGTGAGGCACCCATTCAATCCATTTCCACCGCTTTCATTCGAGTCCCGCTAAAGCAAAAACCAGTGATCCACAATCATTATTCGATCGAGACTTAGCTACCGTCATCACCCAAGCCATTTTCGGACGGGTTGCACTTGACGTAGCCCTCACTCGCCATCGTTGGTCCATGTAATTGGAACTGCTAACGAGTGAGTTATTGGCCTAATCCCTTGATTAGTAGGTTAAACTTGATTAGGATGAGTTAGTTTAGGTTAATTATGTTTAGTACTAATTAATTAGAGATTAGTCGATAAGTTATTGTGATAAGTGATAAGTGGACTTAATAAGTTATCAAAAAAAATGCAATAAGCTATTGGATTATTTTATAAGTAATATTTTATTATTAAATGAATTAATTTTGTAAATTTAAATATTAATATTTTATTAATATTTTTGTGTAGAGTTTAATAATAAATTGTGATTGTTTTAGGCTTGAATTGTGATGTCTATTTTGGAAATTACCGTGTAAATTAGCTTGTATAACTAAATAAATTGTATTGCCATTTTTAAGGATGGAATTACGAGCATATGAATAGCAAATCCAAGGTGTCAGGTTTGTATGTCAATTTTATGAGCTAAATTGGCGTGGATGCTTGAATTGGGAAGTATGCAAAGTTTGATGGTTTAATTATATGTAAGTTATCACATGTGATTATTCTAGTGCATTTTTTACGTGTGAAAGTTGCAATAGTTTAACATATTAGCATGGATCCTGTCTACATTGGCCAATTGAGAAAGATAACAATAGAACTTAGAGCGATTGTTATGTATACATGATCACTTAAAAGTTCCTTTCATGCCCGGTTATACCGAATGACCGCCAACCTAGGATTTGGCCGTGGCCTTAACAGGTGTCCCTAATTTGGTAATTAGATATCGTCGCGAGGGACGGGAGACGAAGTCGTTCATGAATTGGATTCGAATGAACCTATTTATGGGATGCCGTCATTGAGGTTGGTGAGAGAATATTGTGCCCGATGAGGCAGGACAATGCCTGGTTATGCCGAAAGACTATCAACCTAATGCAAATAACGCTGGTTGTGTCGCGCCCTATGTGGCCGTAGTAATCGGAATACGCATGAAAGATTATGGTGTCAATGTGCTTGATTATGAGATGAAATTGTGAGGTACGGTATGTGACAGTCAAGTGGTTTCACCTTATAATGAGGACATGTGGATGCATTGTGCATGGGAAAGTTGTTGCGTATTCTAACTGCATTATATGCTTATGGAATTATCATGGTACATGATGTTATAATATACGGAGCGTGTCGAGGTAAGGTAAAGTTATTTACGATTATGTGACAGCATGTTTATGTGCATCAAGCTAAATTGTATGTTTAGTGCATCCGAGATGAGTTGATCTCCTAATCGAGGCTTAGGTCGTTAAAGGCTGCGAATGATAACCATCTATTTCTTTATTTCTGTTCTAGAAATAGGTTTTGAACAGAAATCCGTTTGGTAAAGCAATTTTAATTTCTATTTACGGAACAAAATTTGTTTCGAAATAGATTTAAAACAAAATCGTTAAAATTTTTACTTCTCTATTTACAAAACAAAAATGAAAATTAAAATTCTTCTCATTGCTTGCCCTTGCTACTAATCGGTCGCCCATCCGCCACCCACTTGCCAGCGATCGCCACTCGCCACTCTGCCGACCACACCACCGCCCACCTCCCAATGCCCTCCCTTCCTCCGCCATCTACCACTCGCTCCCACTGCCGCCCATCGCCTCCCCGCCACTTGGCCTCCCTCCTTCTATTCTTGCCCACCTTCAGCCACCCGCCCACCTCCCATCACGCCGACCCGAGGCTACTAATCACCGCCCAATCCACCACCGCCTCCCCGTGATTCAGCTGCCTTCCTCCAACTGCCGCCCACCTTCCACCGCCACCACCATAGGCCACCGTTGCCAACCACCAGCCATCGCCTCCTTCCGCCAAAGAGCCCTTCTCCCATCTCTACCTCCCTCGCTATCCACCGCCGGCCCACTCACTAGCCACTTGAGAGAAAGAAATTTTATGCCGTTATCAAACAAATTTCTATTTCTAGTGTTGACACCTAAATTTTAGTGATCCATTTAGGTATGTATTGCATAGGAAAATTAGGAATCGGTCTCAACACCTAGCAAAAATATTCATTAAATTGCATATAGATATTAGGAGCATTTCATTGATAGTTTAATTAGGCCCATATAATTTACATATTGATCGGACTAACGGCGGATATACTTGAATGAATAGTTTTGTGCTTAATCAAATTAATTGAACTAAGCCCATGGTGATGAAAATTTGGCCGAACCCATCATTCATATGCTCTGCACATGTAATACTTCAAGTTAAGAAATATAGAGAGCAATATTACCGCAATCTTGAGGATTCGCCACAAAAGGGCAATATCCCGCGATATATATATTCAGCCAAGTGTAGCTTGCAATGAGTAGAATATATATTCACGAGGTTGAATGAAAAAGGGAAAGGAATAAGGATGGATCACTTGGAGATGAGAAGACAATTGCACTCATAGGGAAATATATCTTGACCATGTGAGTAGTATAAGAAGGGATATATTAATATTTTAAAAGGGAGAGAGATATTGATTATTTCCTTGAAGACGTCCCATGGCTTTGCGTATAAAAGGAGATACACATTCAGGAGGAGGTCTTGGTCAAACAGAGGGGTTCTCATAATTCCCGAGCAAAATTTTCAGAGAGAGCACGAGACACCGCGTGAACAAGAGCAAAGAGCAAGAGAGAGAGTCGATCGCACACGCTCACCTCACCGTCGTGCCGCCTTTTACCACCACGGCGTGCCACCACCTCCCTTGCAGCCAGACCTTCAACAGCGAAAGGTCTACCCCTCGCCACGTGCTGCTTCCTCCGCTAATCAATTGAGCAAGTCCACGGCGATCGCTACTGCCCCTGCTACTACTGCTTTCTTCG
Source organism: Syzygium grande (assembly GCA_024733475.1). Classification (NCBI taxonomy): domain Eukaryota; kingdom Viridiplantae; phylum Streptophyta; class Magnoliopsida; order Myrtales; family Myrtaceae; genus Syzygium; species Syzygium grande. The sequence goes on along the minus strand of JAMXDD010000047.1, from coordinate 153,877 downwards.
ATGACGCTGCCACAAGTGCCCCGATGTTCCTGCTATCGTCCGCACAAGGAGTTGCTTCTTCTCGTGAGGGCCTCTGCTTTCACATCCATGTGACATCATCAAGAGTCCGAGCGGTGTTCAAAGTGTTTCAGTGAAAGTTTGAGTAGCTAAAGACAATTTGAAGTGAAAGTATCCAATAAAGAAAGAGGAGAGGAAAGATCCCATGTTGGGGAGTATCACAAGGACTTTCATCTGTAAATTTTCATTGACGCTCATTAAGTGATTTCTTCTCTCGACGAAGCTTGTCCTCTCGATCTTCCAAGCGTTCTTGACATGCTCGAAACCTTGCTACGACGATCCCGGACCACCTAACTGAATCATCACCGAGAGCAACACCCACCGGTCTTTCCTTGATCGAGAGGCCATCACCGAGCATCGATGGCCGTTCTTGCTCCATCGCCACCGCCTTTCATCGTTGCCGCCACATCTGCCGTCAATCACCCACCATCGGTCACCATCTCGATCCGCAAGCCCGAGTTCGATCCGAGTTCATATTTGGAATTATCCGCCAATTAGGTAAGATTATCCGAATATTTCTTTTAAATATTTAATTTCCTAGTTTTTGGGTGTTTGAATATTTCGTGAATATTTTGGTGGATAGCTAGATATCTTAGGGTAATTTTGTGATATCCGCAATATTCAAAATTACTCAAAATTGGGAATTTTTCCAAATTCGCAACGTATTCGGACGACTATCCGACCTTATCCCTAAGGTACGATGCAGCGATACGGACTTGGATACGATAATAGATTTTCTTTGCTTTCCAAATTTGAACAATCAGCTTTCCGTCGATATCTATAACCCTATAGATATAACCGTTAGTTTGATTTATTTGCCTTATCTGAATTTGAAAAATCTTGCAGTTAAGTGGATTGTTTGAATTGAATTGTTATCTTCGTTTGATTGTTTTTTTTTGAAATAAAGAAAATCCAAAAATTTGTTAGTTAGATTTAAATTAGAAATTTTGCATGCTTAGGGAATCTTAAATATATCCAAAAGAATAAGATAATTATTTGATTTAAATTGGGATTTAGGGTAGCATATTTCCTAGTTTAAATTAGAGATTGTTTTAATCTTAGTGGATTATTTAGGATATTTAATAATTTCGAATTTTAATAAAAATCTCAAAAAAAAGAATCACTTTAGGATAGATCAAATCATTTTCTCTAGGATAGATTGCATGTTAATTTGAGTAATTTTTAATTCCGAATTTCATTTGAAAATACCAAAAATAAATCATTTGTCCGTCATTAGAATTAGGTCACGTCGTCGCATGACATATAGTTTGCATGTTAGGCTGCATTAATCGCATGTTAATTTTTGCACGTCATTACATATAGGTTAGTTTTCATTTAAATAAGTGAAAATCCTAAAAATATTGAGTGAACTGCTTGTTATTAGAAATCATATTATGTTTGTTGATGTGACTTTCTAGCTAACAATGCAGATGCTTACGTTAACTTTGAGGTAAGTAATTCTCCCAATCTTGCAATTTATTTAATCTTTTGATTATTGGGTGTTACTTTGGTGGTTTAACATCCACATGATCACCTCACATGCTAGTGACTAAATTAAAATGGATACAGATTGCCTACATAAATATTTTTGAAAAGAAAAGGTACCGAAAGGGCATTAGACTAGATCTAGCGTAATCAAGTACCCGAGCTTAGAATCTCTGGTTCGTAGGAATAAAACATATCTCCCTATGTTTTATTTAGGTTTCTAATCGACCTACCACAAATAGATTAGTGGCGACTCCAAACATGAAAACATTTGCACGTTAAGAACTTGAATCCTAAGTTGCGAATTGGTAGGGCTTAGGAGGGCTCGAGTTAAGCTTATTCTTAATAATCCATTAGCCTTGAGAGAAAATCTAGGTCGCAACAGCTTGGCGACTCCAATCGGGGACTTGAGTTAAAACTCTTAGTGGACTTAGGCCAATTTTTCTCGTCAAAAATATTTTTTTACTTGGCAACGAGGATCCCAGTGCACGTCCCTAACATTTTAGGTGTTAAATGTTTTTGCAGAATGGGAGGTATAAGGGGAAGTGTGATTGTTAACCCTTGTTTTGCAAGGAGGTATTTGGATGAATGGTTTATTTTATGCACGAAGCGTTGTATGATATAACCTGCTGTGCATGCCTTGCATTTACACTACACCGCACACACTTCCCACCGCCAAACCTGGGCATATAGGTTTAGAATGGTATTGAGAAAGTGGACACCCCGACCACACCCACGTGGTATTGGTCACCCTCCTTGGTCCCGAAAGTTTTTCATGGTGTCATTGAGTTCCCACCACGGTTGCACCCTTTGCAACCCGGGTCGGCTCCTTGACTAAGCTGGAGTTAGGGGAACCCCGCCCTAACCACAACCATGACTGGTTTAGCCCGGTAATACTGTATCTCCACTTTGCAAGCCAGAGTCTAGATAGAAATCGAACCTCACGCTTTCATGCACATGTCTATATTGTTGTCATATTCCTACCGGGTGAAGTAAGTCTTCTGAACTCTCCTTTTTGCAATTAATTTAGTTATTGCATTTTTCAGGTCGGTCCATGATAGGTCTAAGTTGGTTTTAAATTTGAAAGTAATAATCATTGAGTCCTTTGAAAAAAAAAAAAAAAAAAGGAAAGCTCTTTTAGAGAATTTATTTTCAATCTATGTCTTTATTTTCCTAGATGTGTCATAGGTAATTATTTTCCTAAGAAGTTTGCCGTCGTCTTTCTTTTACAAAAAAAAAAAAGGCTTTAGAGAATTTGTTTTCAGGTCATAATTTCTAGGGAGTCTCAATTTTTGTTTTTCATAGTTTTATGATTAGGGATTTTGGTGCTTTTATTTCCTAGGTTGTGTTTAGGGCGTTATTTACATTTCTTTACCTAGATCACTTTTCATAAAGTCTCAACCATATACGAATATTTTCATGAATAAACGAAAAAAAGATTAAAAGCGTGTCATGGGCCAACCTTGTTTTGACCATGTGCTTATTTGGTTCATTTCCTTTACATTAGGTAATTACGGACCCGATCACGATCGCCTATTTGTACACGATCGAGAACTAGAATGGCTGATCAAATTGACTTACGAGATCGTGTCGTTGGCATTGAAGACCAAATGAAGTAACTCCTCGTCGCAATGCAATAGATGCTCACCGAGATCAAAGCCCTTCGACCGACTCCTATTCCTGCATCCCCGAGACATCAGCCCCAAAGCATAAATGTCACGCCCCAACCCCATCGAGCCCGCGACATCCCACCTCCGTCGAATAGAGTGCAACGTCCCAGAATAACGCCGCCGACCAAACGATCCATCGAGTTAAATCGCGCGGAAACAATCAAAAATCCCGGACATTAAAATTGGAGAACACCAGGAAGGAACAAATCGTCAAACCACCAAGCATATATTACACTTCCAAATATTTGCATCAATCGTCAATACAAATCACAAAATAATTTATAAGCACAATCGAACTATAAACTCCAAACCACCAAAATATCAAGATCAGCTCTCTAGGTCAGCACTATCCAAAAATGGGGCGCATCCTCCTCCCAGAACTATCCCCACGCCCTCTCTCGGCGCGTCCACTTTGACTCACCGTCCCTCGGCATCACCACCTGAATCCTCCGCAAATGCTTTGCTCACCGACGACTCGAGTCAACCTCAATCTCGACATTCAAAGGGGGGCTCAAAATGGTTTGGTTGAAACAACCATGAGATCACATCTCAATAAGACACAACCTAAGCCCCACCTAGGCTATCACGTAATTCCAGACACATCCAAATGCGCAACCAAACAACCGCACAACCCGCAATCAAACATTCACACATACCTAGACTCTCTGCACACGTACCATGCACGTTAGCCCACAATCCCAATATACAATTCTTGCACACATGCCATCACACACATTCCATATATCAATACACCGCCAATCATACCACAGCAATACATCACAGCCCCGGCATGCCTACCTCGATTATAAAAAGCAAACCCACTTGGGCACGTCCCATACCATGCCTGAAGATTTTACCCCATAATCGCGCCTTTGTATCCACGCGATACAAACACACTATACACACTAACTCACACCATGCATCACTTTCACAATCCTCACATGTCAAGCCAAATCCTAAACTCGTTCTCAACCTTTTCACCACTACGGCGCCCAGCGTAAGCATCGAGCCAGCGGTCTTCTGACCTCATCGAGCATGGACACCCGTCGGGCGGGCGCCGTCCTCGTCGTGGGGGCGGCATCGTCCCAGCGTGGCAGGCCTGCGCCTCGGGGGGCGGAATCCTACACACACTTTCGCTACGTGCCCGCGTAAAATGCATCAGGCCAGCGGTCTTGACCCGTTAGGCATCGACACCTCGTCGGGCGGGCATGGCACCTCGTCGGGGGCGGCATCGTCCCGCGTAAACGAACACGCCTCAGGACGGACCTTACCCCGCGTAAACGAACACGCCTCAGGGTATCACTTTTCCCATCAATCCTACATTCCCGTACCTTCGTTCCACACTCTCCACACGTATCACAAGGCCACACATACACACGGTCACACACACAAATTCACATCTTGCACATACTTTTCACAATTACCCATTCTCATCATCACACAAACACCCAAGCTTGGCACGCGAACTCAATGCGCAATCACGCCACCACACCTCGTAGCTACACAATTACACATACGAGCTCATTCAAGCATCAAACTACTCGTCAAAATGTTTCGATAACACCGAATAATTCTCGAGAGAGAGAAAAACCGAGAATATGTAAAATCGGGCTAAACTGGGCAGTTTACACAGTGACCGAAATCAAAACAAACTAAATAGTAAACGAACTCCAAAAATTCTAAATTTTGGATATGTCATAAAAAACATCTTGATAAACATTTCTTATGAAGAACACGAAATCCGGTTCAATCTGCAACCATGCCATTTTGTCCCTTGAAATCAGACCAAAATCAGTTCGCTCAAACAGACCGTTTTGTCCTCAAAATACATTTATTTCAACACCCAAATCACCCTGAAAAGCTTTGAAATTTTTTATATGTTATAGCCACGAGTGTCCCCAACAACTTTTGTGAAGGAAGTATTTTGAAAATAGGCCTAGAAAAATTTATAAAAATTCGAACAGACCCGAAAGTCGGGTGAACAGTAAATCGGGCAGACCCATTTCGGTCCAAAGATGGACTTCCGAATGGCCTCAAATGATTTCCAAAAATTCCCAAATTAAATTATGTTATGTATCAAGATGTTAGGAACAACTTTCATGAAGAAACCTTTCTCAAATTCGGCCCACAAAATTCTCTACAAAAATAGAAAATCAGGCGGGTACAGTAACCGCGAATTTGCGATTCACCCCGAACCTCACGAATTTAAACCCGAACCAATTTCTACCGAATTCTAACCGCCAAAACTCAATTCCCGACGTCTAATCCAACCCGCAACAACCACTAAAAGCCATACTTAGCCACAAATAACCATGATCAACCACAAAAACCCATTATCGACACCTTAATCAACCTCTAAATCCCCTAAACCACATTCGAACGAGTCGGAAAATACCCGACGTCCTAAATAGGGATTAGATCGCGACTTACCCGAACTCTAGACTAACTCGGCTAGAGCGGCAAGGAGGATCGGCTGATCGGCATCTCACGGCGGCACACGGCGGTGGCGACTTGCTCCGGCGATGATCGGCGATCCAAGGCCGAGAAGAGAGGAGAGGATTTTTGGTGAGGGAGAGGGAGAGGGAGAGAGTTCTGTTGGTGGGGGGGCTGCGTGAGAAGAGAGAAAAGAATGAGGAGAGAGAGAGAAAAAAAACTAATTTATAATTGGTCTAAGGTTTGACCAATTTTTTTCTTAATACCAATTTTGCCCCTAAAACACTTGGTCCACATTCTTCCAAACCAAAATATCTAAGGGCGTTTTGGTCTTTTCATCCTTGCATTATTGGGCTGATATTTATCCACAATTAATCCCCAAATTTAATTTCCAAAATCCCCAAAATTCGAATACCCAAAAATAGGCCTAGGGGCAAAGTCGTAACTTTCCGTTCCCGAGCCGAATTTCCATTTTTCGACCATACCAACCCCAAATATCATTGGCCACACTAAAATGACGTCATCCTCGTAAAAATAGTTGCGCATGACCCCGAAAATCGACATCCAAGTCCGGATCCAATTTCGCGATTAAAATCGCCCAATATCAATTTTAGGGGCTCTCACTAACGGGCGGCTGTTTAGGGATTACGCGACGACCTAGGGTTATTCGAGTCATGGCGACCTCGATCGCCACCGAAAGTCGACTCATGATCGAGTTCTTAGGTCCACGTGACATTTCCCTAGGTAGCCATTCCCTAAAGGTTAGTATCCCGAGAATGATCGATTTCGGCTTAGACTTACTAAAATGAAATGAGAAATAACATTTATTTCATTGATTCCGGAAATAGGTCGAAATTCAGAATGTTACAATAAAGGTGGAAAAAATTCAAATAGTGAGGACGATGACAATCTTCCCAATTTAGTAGATGACCCATCTCCAAATTATCACAACAAGGAAAAACCTGATGAACGGGTCAACAAACTTGAAGAAAGAGTGAAGCAACCGGAAGGCTCACATGATTCGCCCTCAATCGACTTGTCTCTTTACTCGCAAATCAAAATCCAAGAAGTTCAAGATGCGGACTTTGATAAGTACAATGGCACCTCCCCCCTAAAAAAGCCCACTTGCGGCTATATCACATACAAATGACATTGTACGTTGATAATAAATTCCTGATAATTCATGCATTTCAGGCAAGTTTGACGGGTCCTACCTTGAACCGGTATCTCATGAAGAAGATAAATGGCCTCAAAACACTGAAGGAAGTTGGTGAAGCATTCCTAAAGCAATACAGTTCATAACGGACATCATTCCCACTGCGAAGACCTCGAGCGTGCTCGAGATGAAAAGACCGAGTCGCTCAAAGATTATGCTATCGATGGAGAAATATAGCCGCTCGTTGTCCTGAACCTATAGACAATAAATTGAAGAGGATGTTCATTAAAACTCTCTCATTCGAAAGTACCATAATCGGATGGTAGCCATTCCAAATGACAACTTCAATAAACTCATCCCCATAGGCGAAATGTTGAGATAGGGCTAAAAGATTGGTGGTTTGTGGAGCCGTCTTCTTCGACCAATAGATTTAGCACAAGAAAAGAGAAAGAACCAGCAACTAGAGTGAATGTGACTTATACCCAACCAGGTCGGGCGGAATGCTAACCCTATCCCAAAGAATCTAGGTAGTAGAAGCTCAACAACAAAGCACGGGTCATCAATCCTTTCAAAAGAAAAACAACAAGAGACAATTCACTTCCCTCCCCAAGTTGTTGTCTCAAGTATTGGCGGTCCTCCGAAGAAAGGCTTGCTTACCACCGAGCCAAAGCGGCCCAATCTCGTGTAGTTCTATAACTATGATCCGTCTAAAAATGCGATTATCATATGGGCGAGATAGGGCACTCAACCCACGATTGTTTTACCCTCAAGCACCGAATCCAAAACCTTCGGACACGAAGGTATTTTCCTTTAACCCACTAAGCCAAATGTTCAAAGCAACCCGCTCCCCAACCATGCGAGCAATGTGAATGCCATATTTAGTGTCGATCTTGGTCAAATCAAGAATGTCAAGGTGTATACCACCGATGTCTACGATGGGTTAGTAAGAGCAGGTTATTACCCGAATGATGAAGTGCCTCCCCTAACTATCATGGGGAAAGAATCTCTAAAATGGTGGAAAGCTGGGATGATCGCCTATGCTAATCACATTGGCATCATCTCCACAATCTCCAAAGTGGTCATTGATTGGGAAGGGGAGTTTGTCAAAGGCTAAACACCAAGAAGATGAGGTCGACCCTCTACTTGAGGACATGCCTCCACACATCCACACTACATTCCCAAGCCCTACAAGGATGATACATGAAAAACAAGAGGTGATCGACATGTTAGGGCAACCGAGCGGTAAGTTCGATTATTATGTAAAATACTCGGTGTCACCGAGCTTCTATGTTGATCCCCGTGACATTGTCCCGGATGGATGGAGAGGTATGAATGATCCAACACCTTTAATGACAAAAGATCCTGATGATGGAATAGATGGAATCACTACCTGTTCGATAATTTCCTCATTGGGGCCATCGAGGAAGGACTATTGGAGGGAATGGGCACCGCCCATAAGAGTAACACCTTTACTTTTTTTTCGCACACTCCCTGCGGGAATTTTATCGCTTTTTAGGACTTGCCCGTCTCCCTGAGTTGCTTTTTTAGGAATTTTCATTTCTAGGACTTGATTGTTACGATTTCCATTCCAATAAATGTAATTCATTTAGTGATAATCAATGAAATTACAAGTTTTTTTTTCATTTTTGAGGGCATGTTGAAGTACATCAAACCAGCCCGATGATAATATCCAACCAACAAAAAAAAATATATAGTCCAAAGAAAATTCTTAGGCCTGGACTTCTTCATGTTCCTTCGTGTTAAAATCTTTTTGAAAAGAATTTCAGAAAAAATCACAAAAAAAAAAAAACCCTTTTTTAAAGAGAAAAATCTTTAAAAAAATGCAATATTTAGCCCTGCTTTGTCTTTCTCTCGAATCCCTTATTTTATGTTTCAGGGGGCAATCTTGTGACATGCGAGGGTATGGGAACGGTCAAATTTGGTGCATTATATTCAATCGATGACAATCTTGATGATCCTAATGATTTTGAGGGTTCCTCGAAAATGTTATGTAGCCTTGAACAATATGAAAGGTTCAAAGTTCTCACGTCGGACCAAACTGTCACTTGGATGATGCGGAGGAACCCGGAGAAGCAAAAGAGAGGGGCAAATCCCCCGAGAGTGAAACGAAACTCCGATTTAGTTGCTGCATGAGTAGAGGCCCTAAACTATATCGGTCTATACGTGGTTAAAAAGGTGCTCCCCAAAGGTGCCTTTATTCTCGCAAAAATGGAAGGTTGTGAATTTTCTATTCCTATTAATTCTAATGCTTTGAAGATATATTATCCCTGATAGGATCTAACATTTTTGCGGCAAAAGTTTTCAAATGTTTGGTTTTATACTCTGAGTCACAAGCATTTCACTTATAAACAAATGGTTTCAATTAATTTAAAGATGGAACGTGTGCCTTGGCTTTAAATTCTGCTTGATCATTTTGTCAGTCTGCATCATCGATTTCGAAAGGGGAATCTATTTGGACAATCTGATGACTCATGTGGAATGAATTGAATGTGTTGGATGAGGTATATCGGGATGATGAAAGGCAAGCTTTATCCTATATACAATCCTATACACTAATCCCTAGTGAGTTGAGTGAAAAAAAATTCCATGTTTGTAAGGTAAAGGGTTATCTCGCAAAAGGTACGGCAACCGAAGTGATGAAAGGCAATTCATTTCTCTATCCTAAACACTACAGGTTATCCATTGTTTCGCTACTTTGAGCCTAAACACTTGGAGAAATCCTTTCAAATTACCCCTGTTAAGAATCATCCTACATCGGGCAAACCGGAGGTAAGTTAGCATTATAAGGTGAAAAATGAATAGAGATTTTCTTGCTCTCACTTGCATCAATCTTTGAGTGTTGCTTTTTCAAAAAGAATTCACACGAAGTTCAAGTGCCTTAGGATGACGTTCCTGCTATCGTCCACACAAGGAGTTGCTTCTTCTCATGAGGGCCTCTACTTTCACATCCACGTGACATCATCGGAAGAGTCCGAGCGGTGGTCAAAGTGTTTCGGTGAAAGGTTGAGTAGCTGAAGACAATCTAAAGTGAAAGTATCCAACAAAGAAAGAGGAGAGGAAAGATCCCATGTTGGGGAGTATCACAAGGACTTTCATCCGTAAATTTTCATTGACGCTCCTTAAGTGATTTCTCCTCTCCACGAAGCTTGTCCTCTCGATCTTCCAAGCGTTCTTGACATGCCCGAAACCTTGCTACGACGATCCCGGACCCACGAACTGAATCATCACAGAGAGCAACACCCAATCGGGTCTTTCCTTGACCGAGAGGCCATCACCGAGCATCGCGGGCCGTTTGCTCCATCGCCACCGCCTCATCGTTGCTGCCACGCCTGCCGTCAATCACCCACCGCTCGGTCACCATCTCGATCCGCAAGTCCGAGTTCGATCCGAGTTCAAATTTGGAATTATCCGCTAATTAGGTAAGATTATCAGAATATTTCTTTTAAATATTTAATTTCCTAGCTTTCGGTGTTTGAATATTTCATGAATATTTTAGTGGATAGCTAGATATCTTAGGGTAATTTTGTGATATCCGTAATATTCAAAAATACCCAAAATTGGGAATTTTTCCAAATTCGCAACGATCCGGACAACTATTCGACCTTATCCCTAAGGTATGATACGCTGGCGATACGGAAAATCGTTATCTTATCCATAATCACTTGGATACGATAATAGATTTTATTTGCTTTCCAAATTTGAATAATTAGCTTTCCGTCGATATTTATAACCCTATAGATATAACCGTTAGTTTGATTTCTTTGCCTTATCTGAATTTGAAAAATCTTGCAGATGGCATGGATTATTTGAATGCAATTGTTATCTTTGTTTGATTGTTTTTCTTTTAAATAAAGAAAATCCAAAAATTTGTTAGTTAGATTTAAATTAGAAATTTTGCATGCTTAGGGAATCTTAAATATATCCAAAAGAATGAGATAATTATTTGATTTAAATTGGAATTTAGGGTAGCATATTTCCTAGTTTAAATTAAAGATTGTTTTAATCTTAGTGGATTATTTAGGATATTTGATAATTTCAATTTTAATAAAAATATCAAAAAAAGAATCACTTTAGGATAGATCAAATCATTTTCTCTAGGATAGATTGCATGTTAATTTGAGTAATTTTTAATTCCGAATTTCATTTGAAAATACCAAAAATAAATCATTTGTCCGTCATTAAAATTAGGTCACGTCGTCGCATGATATATAGTTTGCATGTTAGGCTGCATTAATCGCGTGTTAATTTTTGCACGTCATTACATATAGGTTAGTTTTCATTTAAATAAGTGAAAATCCTAAAAATATTGAGTGAACTGCTTGTTAATTAGAAATCATATTAGGATTATTGATGTGACTTTCTAGCTAACAATGCAGATGCTTACGCTTAACCGGGTAAGTAATTCTCCCAATCTTGTAATTTATTTAATCTTTTGATTATTGGGTGTTACTTTGGGTTTTTGCATCCGCATGATCACCTCACATGCTAGTGATGGATCCAGATCTGCCTGCATAAATATTTTTGAAAGAAAAAGGTACCGAAAGGGGCGTTAGACTAGATCTAGCATAATCAAGTTCCCGAGCTTAGAATCTCTGGTTCGTAGGAATAAAATATATCTCCCTATGTTTTATTTAGGTTTCTAATCGACCTACCACAAATAGATTAGTGGCGACTCCAAATATGAAAATATTTGCATGTTAAGAACTTAAACCCTAAGTTACGAATTGGTAGGGCTTGGGAGGGCCCGAGTTAAGCTTATTCTTAATAATCAATTAGCCTAAGAGAAAATTTAGGTCGCGACATCTAGAAGAGAAATTTTGTGTTGTTATCAAACGTGTTTTTGATCGAAAACTTCTCCGTAAATGTAAATAGAAAAATTAATTCCTGGCCAAGAATTGATTTTTGAAATAGAATGGTTGTCATTCGCAGCCTAACTTACTGAATTTATCTCATTGTTGTTTGTTTAAATATTTTCAAACCCCCGAGTATGAATGGCCTTCCAATGCGTTTTGGCATGCCCGTGGATATGGGCACAATAATAGTAGAGTTCCTAGTGGACCAAGTAGAGTTTACGAGAAGCATATGTCAATCGTCCGGGTTGATGAGGGGCTTGAGATGTGGCAACCGCATGAATTCGTTGCCTGGTTCATTAGGGAGGGCAATAGACGGTTTGGCCTGATAAGGGGCTTTGATGGACCCCTTGATGATGGCCCTGGTGATGAGGTTTGGAACCTCATGGATTTTGAACCTCAAGATGGTGCTGTTACCAATCTGGATAATCGGTCCGGATGATGTGGAGTCCGAGGCATCACAAAGTGGAGTCCAACCCAGACATCGATTATTTGATCCGGATGACATGGGTTCGAATCCGAGACGCCACTAGGGTATCACTGGGTTTGATGATGGGTTAGGACATCCCATCTTTTTGGACCACCCATTTTTGGTAGCAAAGCTAAGTTAACTCAACTAACCGATCATTTTTGTTGTGCGTGGTCTTGTTAGGAAGCTACCTTGCTTAGACTTGTATATTGCATCTTCCGTGGGTTAACGTTGTATTTATAAAAATGGCTTTGTTTTGTTGTGTATCAATTGTTTTCCTTGCTATCCCATTTATTGAATGTTGTTGGGTGATTGAAGTTCGCCTCGCATATGTTTAATTGTAAGTTAGATAAATTGGGTCGATGACGAATCACGACATCGCATTATAACGACCAAGATAGGATGTTATTATGTTCATGGGTTCGGGGATCGATAACGCATGTCTTGACTATAAGGTAAAACCCACTTGGGCATGTCTCATATCATGCCCAGCAATTTTCACCTCATAATCAAGCACTATGCAATATCGTGTTCCATTTATTTTGACCCCTCCGGACTATTACATATCAAGCAATCTATAGCAAGATGGCGCCTTTTCGGCATGACCGGGCATCGCCCCGCTTGCCGAGCATAACAACGTTAAACGATCTACGGATGACGCCATTCCAATACGACAATATCAAACGATCTACAATAAGATGGTATCTCGTAAGAAGCATCAAATCTGCCCTCGGGCCACGTCTTGGCATCTAGAGTATCGGTAATCGAGATAATCTCCAAACATTTGACAAATCAGGTATTGTCAAGCGATCTACAGACAAGACTCCGATAAATGAAACAACGTCAAGAGATCTACAAGAAGACGGCTTCGACATGTGATCACATAGCACTCAAGTATTCAAGCCAATTCTTATCTTTTCAATTAGCTAATGCAAACATGGATCGTGTTCATAACAATGCCACACCACAAGACTCAAGCATTCAAGATGGCTATCCATAGTGGCCTCGGCTTGGGGTACCTGGGTGAGGCGAACAAAGGACGGACGGGGTGAGATGAAGGAGTGGCTATTAGTGGCTGTTCGGTGGTAGCTCGGGGGTTGTTCCGGCATGGAACGGTGATTGGTGGTGGTGGCTTGGGCAATAGCGAATGAGCAGCGGAGATGGGTAGCGAGCAACGCGACTTATGCACGACTTAGGCTGGCTAGCAATGGGATGGAGCTGTTTGGGCTAGAAAGGAAGCCGGGATGGCAAAGGGTTCGACGGGCGAGGAAGAGTGATGTACTGGCAGTGGTTAGTTTGGTGCGTTTGGTCTCAAGCGATCGCGAACAAGAAGAAGCCGAGAAGAAGAAAGAACGAAGAAGAAGAAGAAAGAAAGAAATGACAAGGGCTCATGGGAGTCGGGTCGGGGAGTCACCAAGCGGGGGTGAGGGGAGAGAGAGAGGAGAGAGAGAGAAAGTCAAATGATTTTCCCACAAATATCCCCAAAATTCTTCTTTGGTTGACACTTGTTCCACAATGCAATTTTTGTAATTTTCTCAACTTTGTCCCCAAAATTACCACTTCATCCTTGGCCCCCGTATCGATTACAAGCCAACTTATCCTTATTGGGCCTTGTTGGCCAACCCCTTTAGGCGTGAGGCCCAATAGGCTCTTGCTCGGTCCACTTCTTCTTCTCACGCCAAATTCCTGATTCTTTGATCCTTATTCAAATTTGAAATTTTCAAAGGCAACTTGTAAAATTATGAGGTGACGTCCCATGGATTAGTCATGAAACCCTTTAACATTCGATACTCAAAATTAGATCATAATTCGTGGCTAAAATCAATCAATCCCAGCTACAAGACATCTCAAATTAATGGTCGGCTATTAGAAGTAAATGCCTCGATAGCCTTTCCCCTTTAGTTAGTATTCCCTAAGTGATTAGGTCGGGGCAAAAATTAATTAATAAAGCGTCAATATCACCATTTCATACCACCCACTTGGGTGGCGCTTGGCTGAGCGCCGCACTCTTCCTCCTCGCAAAAGGTTGAGTATTCAATCCCGGCGCCAAGGTGACTTAACCGTGGTATGTGTGTGGTGGCTAGCACGTGTCACCCCTGGGTTTACTTCCCAGCTATCGGCTACCTGCGGGGTTCTTTGGGTTACCAAAAAAAAAAAAAAATCACCATTTCATATATCACCAAAATAAGTCTAATTTGCAGGATATCACAATTCTTCATCCCTTATAGAAATTTCATCTCCGAAATTTAAATTTGCTTTCAATTCCTAAAAAAGAAAGGGGTATTGATGGCTTATTATCTCTTCACTTTCTCACATGGCCCTTTCGGTTTCGTGATGTTGCCACACAACTTTGATTAAAGGAATCGCCTTGTTTCGTAGTACTTGCTCCTTTTGATCCTCAATTCTCATTGGACTTTCCATGTACAATATCCTGCCATCCACGTCTGTCTCCTCATAGTTTAGAATGTGGGTCGGATCTCGACTCATACTTCTTTAGCATAGACACATAAAATATGTCATGTACTTGAGCCAATCTCGTGGCGGGGCTAAACAATATGCCAATAATCTAATTTGTTCCAACATCACGAACAGTCCTACATATCTTGGACTTAGCTTGCCTTTCTCACCAAAACGCCAAGTCCCTCGTGATTGGTAATACTTTGAGAAAGACGTGATCTCCCACTTGAAACTCCAATGGTCTATGTCACCAATATGCATAAATTTTCTGGCAACTTTAGGCTATCCTTAGCCTGTCCCCCTAATAACCTTAATAGCATTTGACGATTGTTGTACCATCTCCGGACCTATAATCTTTCATTCACCAACCTCATTCCAAAAACAAGAGTCTTACTGTGGTCCACCTTACAACGCTCAAATGTGCCATTCTAATACTTTATCGATAACTGTTGTTGTACTCGAACTCGACAAAATGTAACTATTCTTCTCAACTTCCTTTGAAATCCATAACGCAGGCTCGCAAAGATATCCTCGAAAAGTCTGAATCACCTTGTTGGATTGGCCATCCGTATGTGGATGGAAAGCAAGATTATACTGAAATTTTGTTCCCATGGAGCCTTAAAGACTCTTTCAAAATGTGACATTCCGAATTTCGCCCATTTTTGGGATTTATAAAATATGTAATTCGTTAGTGTGCTTATAGTAAAATCTCGCCGAACCCATCACTTCCGGTTATTGTTTTTAAAATTGAAATTTCGCTAGAATCGCACTTCGATCGAATTTAACTGCTTATTTAGAGCCCAAACTTTGGTGTCGAATTTTTCGTAGTTCTGTGATTTAATTTAATTGGACAAGTGTCAATATTATTGTGGCACACCTCGATATTACACGGGATATTTGGAAAGTGAGTTTTTGACCGGTGTGGATTTGGACTCGTAAATCTCTCTTGCGGTATGTTTTTTTATTGATACCCTTTGGCCAAATCCCAAATTATTAATTAGGATTTTTTCAGGGGATCGTTAGATCGTTTTTGGATTCAAATCGTGATCGTTGGATCGCGATTATTGCGATTTGACCATTTTCTCTCTCTCTCTCTCCTCCCCTCTTTTTTGCCCGGTTGCCCCTACGCCTAACCCTAACCCCCACCTAACCCTCTCTCTCTCTTCCTTTCCTTCTTCTTTTCTTTTTGCTTTTTTTTCTCCTCCTCTCTTCTCCTTCCCTTCTTGCTCCCAACGCCTTGCAGCTTCTAGCTCCCGGTTCCCGCCACTGCTCCCAGCTAGCCAACCCCTCGCCGGATTGACCACCGCCAACTTGTCCTCGTTGGAACCCGCGCACCGCGCCCCTCGCCCCCTCAACGCCCGTTGTGTCGTCCGGTCGCCCCTAACCGAAGTTAAATAGCCTCGTCCAACCGCGCCGGTCAAGCTTCGCCTCCTCAGCCACTCGCCCACTCGCCCGGCCGGTAGAGCTCCGCTATCTCCCTTCGACCAGGCCCGTTATCGCTTCGTTTCAATTTTCTTTGTGTTTAGATTAATATTAGATTTGTTTAGCTAGGTTTAATCCTGTGTTTGTTTAAATTTGTGTTTAGATTAATATTAGATTTGTTTAGCTAGGTTTATTATCGGTGTTTTTGCGTGATAGGTTATTGCGTATGTATTGATAAGTTATCGATATGTATTGATAAGTTATCTAGGTGCTATGATAAGTGATCGAGTATTTTATTAAATTATTATTTTCGGAATTAAATATTATTTTATTATTTTCGGATTTAAATATTAATATTTTATTATTAAATAATTAATTTCCGAAAATTAAATATTATTATTTTCGAAAATTTCTAATGTCAAATTGTGATGCCAATGTTGGATTTAAATATAAGTTGGTGTAGTTGGAAAACAATTTGAATGATTTTGAGTCGAGAAAGTATTTTGAATTTTTGGAAAATTAAATTGTTCTTGGATGTTATTAAATAATTAAATTCCGAATTTACATATTATTATTTCGGAAAATTTATAATTTCAAATTATGATTTCTAACTTGAATGTTGGCGTTTATACCGTGAATTGTCATATTAAATTGAATTTATGATAAACTGTTTTGATCGGAAGTTTTTAAGAAAGTTTACGAGTTTTTGGCATTAAATTATTTTTATTGTTATGCCAGAAATGGGTAGTGATGTTTTGGCGGTTAATACCTATGTCATTATCGAAACTTGCCAAATTGATTGACTGCTTGCATGTGTGACCATGTGATATTATTGTATGGCATTAATGTGAGCACTATTCACAGATTTATGGGCTAATTGAGAAGATAATAATCGGGTCGGAATGTTTGTATGCTCGTGGTGGTCACACGCTGGAGCCGCCTTTGCTGTGTATCGCTTGACGATGCCCTATTTATCGGATGCCCGGAGATTATTTGAGTGCCGATATCCCGGATGTCTTGTCGCGCCCGAGGCCGGACTTAATGCTCCTTACGGATACCATCTTACCGTATCGCTTTGATGTTGTCAGATTAGAATGCCGCTATCCCATGTATCGCTTGACGTAGTCGTGTCCGGACGGGGGGGACGGAGCCCGATTTTACCCAAGACCGCCATCTTGCTGCGATCGCTCGATGTGTAGTGGCCCTAAGGGGGCGTAATAATTGAATACGTGTGATGCATAATGCTTGATTATGAGGTAAAAACTGCTAGGCATGATATGGGATGCGCTCAAGTGGGTTTTACCTTATAATCGAGACATATCGATTGTGATGCATTAATGCATGGGAAATCTCTTTAAATACTTCAAGTATGTGACATATGCATTCATCAACGTGTGTACCAAAGCGAGGTAAGGATGCCTGTGGTTGTTTAATAATGTTGCCGTTGATGCTTTGTATTGTCTAGTTAGGGACCCCCATGCAAGTTGGCCTCCTAAAGCGGGGCTTAGGCCGTTAACTTATCGAGACTTTCGTTTTATTTGTTGTTGTTAACCCCTTTTTCAAACCCTTAGTGTGTTGACGCTACAGTTTGGTTTAGGGCGTTTGGAAGCTAAGTTTTTGGAATTCTACCCGTTAGTGGAGTAGATTGACCCCTAGCCCGATATCTTTTTGCTAGCTTTTTGTGGTAGCGCCCAAGTGGGCTTGTAAGTATGTTCCTGTGGGTTAATCAAGTGAAAATTTAAATAGTATTGTTTGACTGTTGTGAATTGTTTTCCGGCTATCCCTATTTATTTTTGTCCGGGATTATTGTGTTCGTTTCCGCATGCGTAATTAAAAGATCAAATGAAGGGTCGGCGATGAGTCCCGGACGCCGCATCATAATGATCATAACAGGATGTTGCGTGTTCGTAGGGTTCGAGGTGTGACATCCCTGCTTCAAATTGGTATCAGAGCAAGGTCAGCTCGATCCAAGTTTGGTCGAGACTTGGAGTGATAAGGTGCGATGGGTTTTGGGATAGTAAGTTAGGAAAACACTATATGCCTGTGCTTGGTTATTAGATTTCTCTTTTTTCAACGGATTGTTTATGGTTTCTAATTCATTTTTGGAATTGGAAAGCAAGGAGGTTTAGGGATGGGCTGAAACCCGAGATTAAGGATCAATTAGTGCCCCTGAATTTGAAGAATTGTGATGAGTTGTATGAGAGGACACAGTTAATTGAGAGGAACCTGGTTGAGAGGGCAGCCTCGTCTAGATCATGGTTTGTGCCAAACAAGGATAATCATCAGTTTGGGAAGAAACTGATTATAGGGGATAAGTCTCCCAGCCCTACTAATGAGAAAGGTAGCGTGAGGAAATCGACATGCAATCCAAATGGTGTGTGCCGCTTTTATCATAGTAGTCGTGAATTAGTCCCGTGCTTAGTGAAGACGGGAGCTCGCCTGGATGTAGCCAAAGACGGCCACCATGTAAGAGACTATCCACAACAAGCCGCAGGAGAACATGGACTAGTGTAGCGGATAGGACAACCTTTGAGGAACGTCCCACACCAAAATAGTTGAACTGACCCCAAGTGCAAGGAAGGGTCTATGTTGTCACGAGAAAGGAGGCGAAGACTCGCCCGCCATAATTATAGGTGTAGTCTCGTTATACAACCATGCTACTTATGCTTTGTTTGATCCTGGATCTACACCTTTGTTGTGGCTAAGTAATTTGTGTACTTAGTAGGATTAAATCCGAAATTACCGAGAGTGGTCTATAGTATTTCTACCCCTTTAAAGGATAACGTAGTGTCCGTAGTTGGTTGTGCTAGTTATAAGTTATCTGTTGGTGGTCGAAAGACAGCATAGTTTTAATCATTTGGACGATATTTGACCTCGGTGCGATTATTGGGATGGATTGGCTCACTAAGCAATGAGCCACAGTAAATTGTTATCGTAAGACGATTTAGTTTGAGCCTATAGGGAGCGTTTGATTCGAGTTTGTCGGGAATCGAGGAGGACTATCGATCCCTTTGATTTTGTTACCTAAGGTTACTCGGATGTTAGATGAGGGTTGCCAAGGCTATTTGGTAACTGTAGTTGACATTTGAGCAGAGGAACCAAGAATGCTAGTATTGATTATTTTGCATCAAGACAATGATGTATTTTAGAGGTGTTAAGTTTAAATTTTAAACTCTAATGGTGAGTACTGATCTTTTGAGGTTTGGATGTTATCCGCAAAGAAGGTCTTCACATGAGATGGAGGAGTTTTGATTATCGGTGGAACTAGATGAATTGGCCAAGATATTATTTATAAAAAGTGAGTTATGATTTTCAAAATTAAGTTGTGATTGATTGAGTTAGGCTATGATCTCCTATTGGAAAAAAGAGAATCTATATCCAAAGTCTTGATGTATCACATGAAGATACTTAGTATGATAAGTAATGACCTTGGAAGTTATAAGCTTGAATTGTTACATGTGATGTGAATTCACCTGTGGTTTATAGGTTGAAGTGATAGGTATGTTCCTCATGATTGTAGGTCCAACTTGATTTTAACCAGTTTTGTGGAATTAGAGGATAAGGATTGTACCCTCTTTAAAGGAAAATGGATGGATGCTTAAGTTGTGATATTAGAAGTGATAAGTTGAATGATGATTCTCGGTTTAGAACTTGGGGTACATTGAATAGAATATAGATAAGTTTTTACCTTTGGAAGATTTGAGGAGTTGAAGTTATTCAATTTGGTAATGATCATTTAAGTAATAATATTCACATTAAGTTATGTGGAATTGAGGACAACCTCTTATTCTAATGATTTGAAAGATGATAGTCACTCATGTCTAATAGTCGATCTTTCAAATAGTGATCAAAGACAAGTTCTTACTCAGGTGGTATCAAACTCCATGGAGACAAATACAGTCAATTGCTTGGGAGATAATGAGTTCGAAACTCGAAGAAGTTGATCTTTTTCTAAGTATTATGATTGGAAGTATTTTAGCCATTGATTTAATATTCTGATTTCATGAATCTCCAATTGGAAGGAGAGGTATTATTAGGTTATGTCGTAATTAAGATGATCGAGATCTTGATAGATGCATTAATGATTTCTCAAAGTTCAGATCATGTTGGATACAAAAGATGCAATACAAATGGAGGTCGTAGATTGTAGGTTGGAGTGCAAGGGAATATGCTGGCGGATGTTCTTAGTCAGAAATCTTCAATGACGGTGACGAATACGATCAATAGGGAATGGAATTTGCTTAAGAAAAATTGAAATTCGGAGTCTAAGCTAGGTAGGAATGAGCTGACGAGTGTGATGGCTGCACTTAGGATTGAACCGGAGATTATGTAAAGGATTAGAATAATGCAGCAATCAAATTTTGGGATTACAAAGGTTTGCAAAGAAGTAGCAAAAGGTAGAAAGATCGAAATTTTCAAGTACCGGATGATGAAATGGTAAGGTTTCATGGACGTCTCCACGTGCCCAAAGAGGAAATTAGGAATGAGATTTTGTTAGAAACGATAGGAGAAGATTTAGTATCCACCTTTGGGAGTAATGAAAGTATATCTAACCTTCAGCAACATTATTGATGAAGTAGAATGAAGGTTGATATTGCTAAGCACGCCTCGAAATGCCCGGCGGTCGCAAGTGAAAATCGAACACCATAAGTCTGCAGATATGATAAAACCTTTAGAAATTTCCAAATAGAGATGGGACCTTGTTATTATGAATTTTGTACGAGGATTGTCAAGAACGTCAAATAATCACGATTCTATTTGGATAATAGTGGATCGATTGCCTAAATCTGCACATTTTCTGGCTGTGCGAGTGGACTATACATTTGAAAAGTATAAAGGCTTATATGTTAAATAAATAGTGCGATTGCACGGAGTGCCTGTGACCATTACATTGGACTGAGACCCAAGTTTCACCTCAAATTTTTGGAAGAGTCTCCAAGTGGCTCTAGGAACGAAACTTCAGTACAGTACTGCACTCCACCCACAAATGGATGGACGGTTAGAACGGGTGATTCAAGTGTTAGAGGGCGTGTTATGGGCATATATAATTGATTTCAAGGGTAATTGGGATGAGAAGTTACATTTAGTGAAATTTGTTTACAACAACTATTTTTAGAAAAGTATTAATATGACCCCATTTGAGGCTTTATATGGAAGGGCTTATTGAACATTTGTCTACTGGGACGAGGTAGGAGAACGGTAGTTGACAAGATCGGAGTTAATACTAGTTATAACTGATACAAAAGGGGTGATACGCGATAGGCTAAAGATTGCCTAAAGTCGCTAGAAAAGTTATGCAGATAGGCGACATAGACCATTGGAGTTTCTAGTCAAGATCATGTGTTCCTTGAGGTATTACTAATGCGAGGAACATCATGCTTTGGCAAGAAAGGCAAGTTGAGCCCAAGATATGTGGACCGTTCAAAATCTTGGAGCGAATTGGATCGTTGGCATGGTCTAGCATTGTCGCCAAGGTTGGCTCAAGTATATAATGTATTTCACGTGTCTATGCTAAGGAAGTATGAATCGGATCTGACCCATGTTTTGAAATACGAAGAGGTTGATGTGGATGACAGAGTGTCGACGTGGAAAGACCCGTGAGAATTGAGGATCGGAAGGAGCAAGTATTAAGAAACAAGACGAATCCTCTTGTCAAAGTTATGTGGCAACATCATGGGACCGAGGGAACCACATGGGAAAGTGAAAAGTTAATGCGACACCAATACTCCCATTTGTTTGAATAGTTGGGTTAGATTGTAAATTTTGAGAACTAAATTTTTGTAGGGGGAAAAGTTGTGACATTCCGAATTTCGCCCATTTTTGAGATTTTTAAAACGTGTAATTCGTCGATGCTTATAGTGAAATCTTGCCCGGAACCGATCACTCCCGGTTATTGTTTTTAAAATTGAAATTTCATTGAATCGCACTCGATCAATTTAGTCGTTATTTAGAGCCTAAACTTTGGTATCGAATTTTTGGAGTTCTGTGATGAATTTAATTGACGGTGTCGATATTATTGTGGCCCACCTCAATATTGCGGGATATATGGAAAGTGAGTTTTTGATCGGGTGCAATTTGGGTGATAGACCTCTCTCTTAAAGTGTTTTTTATTAATACCCTTTGGCCAAATCTCAAATTATTAATTAGGATTTTTCAGGGACCATTAGATCGTTTTTAGATTCGAATCGTAGTCGTTGGATCACGATTTGACCATTTTCTCTCTCTCTCTCTCCTCTCTCTCCTCCCCCTCTTTTACGCGGTTCCCCTCGTTTAACCTCAACCCCCCCACCTAACCCTCTCTCTCTCCTCCTTTCCTTCTTCTTTTCTTTTCCTTTTTTTTTTTCTTTTCTCCTCCTTCTCTCTTCTCCTCCTTGGCTTGCTCCCAATGCAGACTTCTAACTCGAGTTCCTACTTGCTTGCTCGCCGCGCCAGCCTTCTCACCGGATTGACCACATCGTTGTCCTCATTTGGATCCCTGGCCGAACAACGCCTGCCTGGCCCCTCGCCCCGTCGGCGCCCCGCTGGCCAAGTCGCGTCCGCCTCGTCCGGCCCTCGCCAGTCAAGCTCACTTTCGCCTCCGCCGCTTTTCGCCACCGTCGTCGAGCCAAGCTCCACTGTCTCCCTTTGCCGTTGCCACGTATCCCGACCATCGGGGAGCAGCTGGGCTCAGCCAATGAAGACCACCAGCTATGACCCATTTCTTCGCCGCACTCTTTCATCGCCCACTCGTCGCTCGCCGAGCAATTTGAGGACACAGGGACCGCCCTTATCGCCGCCCGTCATCCTCGCGTTATCGCCCGGCATTAGCCGAGTAAGTTAACCCCTAATCCCGTGTTTAGGGTGTTAAACTTGCTTAGGGTAGTTTAATTTGTGTTTAGATTAATATTAGATTTGTTTAGTTGGGTTTAGGTGTTAAATTATCGGTGTTTGCATGATAAGTTATCGCGTATGTATTGATAAGTTATCGTGGTGTTGTGATAAGTTATTGAGTATTTTATTAAATTATTATTTTCGGAATTAAATATTATTTTATTATTTTCGGATTTAAATATTAATATTTTATTATTAAATAATTAATTTTCGAAAATTAAATATTATTATTTTTGGAAAATTTCTAATGTCAAATTGTGATGCCAATGTTGGATTTCGCCCGTATAAGTTGGTGTAGTTGGAAAATGGTTTGGATGATTTTGAATCGAGAAAGTATTTTGAATTTTTGGAAAATTGAATTGTTCTTGGATATTATTAAATAATTAAATTCCGAATTTACCTATTATTATTTCGAAAAATTTATAATTTCAAATTATGATTTCTAGCTTGAATGTTGGCGTTTATACCGTGAATTGTCATATTAAATTGAATTTATGATAAATTGTTTTGATCGGAAGTTTTTATGAAAGTTTACGAGTTTTTGGCATTAAATTATTTTTATTATTATGCCAGAAATGGGTAGTGGTGTTTTGTGGTTAATACTTATGTTGTTATTATCGAAGCTTGCGGAATTGATTGACTGTTGCATGTGTGACCATGTGATATTATCATATGACATTAATGTGAGCACTATTCACGGATGCATGGGCTAATTGAGAAGATAATAATCGGCTGGAATGCTTGCGTGCTCGTGTGGTCACACGTTGGAGCCGTCTTGTTGTGTATCGCTTAACGATGCCCAATTTATTGGATGCCCGGGGATTATCCGGAGTGCCGATACCCCGAATGCCTTGTCGCGCCCGAGGTCGGACTTAATGCTCCTTATGGGATACCATCTTCTTGTGTATCGTTTGATGTTGCCGTATTGAAATACCGCCATCCTCATACATCGTTTGACATAGCCGTGCCCGACGGGGCGGAACGAGCCCGGCTTTTACCGGGAAGACCGCCATCTTGCTGCGTGTCGCTCGATGTGTAGTGGCCCGAGGGGCATAATAATTAGAATACGTGTGATGCATAGTGCTTAATTATAGGGTAAAACTGTTAGGTATGGTATGGGGCGTGCTTAAGTGGGTTTTGCCTTATAATCAAGACACGCGCAAGAATCTGTGATGCATTAATGCATGGGAAATCTCTTTAAATACTTGAGTATGTGACATATGCATTCATCAACGTGTGTACCAAAGGCGAGGTAAGGATGCCTATAGTTGTTTAATAATGTTGCCGTTGATGCTTGTATTGCCTAGTTAAGGACCCCCATGCGAGTTGGCCTCCTAAGCGGGGCTTAGGCCGTTAACTTTTGAGACTTTCGCCTTATTTGTTGTTGTTAACCCATTTTTTCAGGCCCTTAGTGTGTTGATGCACACACTTTGGTTCAAGGCGTTTGGAAGCTGGTTTTTGGAATTCGTCCTGTTGGTGGAGTAGATTGACTCCCAGCCTGATATCTTTTTGCTGGCTTTTTGTGGTAGCGCCCGAAGTGGGCTTGTAAGTATGTTTCCGTGAATTAATCAAGTGAAAATTTAAGTAGTGTTGTTTGACTATTGTGAATTGTTTTCCTAGCTATCCCTATTTGTTATTGTCCGAGGATTGTTGTGTTCGTTTCCGCATGCATAATTAAAAGATAAAATGAAGGGTCGGGCGATGAGTCTTGGGACGCCGCATCATAATGACCATAGCGGGATATTGTGTGTCCGTAGGATTCGGGCGTGACACAAAAAGTAGCAATGAATTCGGGGTCTCGATTTGACATAATTGTCATTGACACACCATGAAGACGAACTATATATCTTACATACAACTCAGCATAGTTGTCCATGGCAAAGTCCTCTCGCCGCGACAATGAAATGAGCAGACTTTGTGAGTCTATCCACTACAACCGAGATAGAATCATTACCTCTTTGACTCCTCAAGAAACCTATCACGAAATCCATCATGATATGTTCCCATTTTCATTCTAGGATTTCAAGAGATTACTGATAATCCATCAGGCTTACAATGCTATGCTTTCACCAAGACATGTTAAGTACTTGCCACATACTTGGCAATATCCCTTTTCATGCCATTCTATCAATAGTAGTAGCGCAGATTCTGATATATCTTTGTGCTGCCCGGGATGAATCTTGTAGTTACTACAATGAGCTTTTGCCAAATTTTCCTCCTTAAGTCTTTCATTATTGGGCACGCATAATCATCCACGAAACTTCAAGATCTCGTCTTCGGATACTAGAAAGTTAGGTTTTCTCTTCACTACGCCTATTTGCAAAATCTTTTGAAGTTCAGGATTCAAAAGTTGCACTTTTTAATCTTGATCTACATTTCGAGCTCTCAATCTTGAGAGTAGCCATTAAACTCAAAAGGTGGCTTACCTCAAACTTGAAATTTGAGTTTCGCATTTCTTCAAGCAAAATCCACTCTTGGACCATTATATATGCGATCAAGACTTTTGGCTTAAAGGATCGGCTACCTTGTTAGCCTTACCAGGATGTTACAAAATATCACAATCATCTACATTGCCTTATGTTCAATTTCTTTTGCAAGAACAAATACTTTAGGCTCTAATGATCCATGTAAATATGAAATCTTTCCTCACACAAATAATACCTCTAGATCTTTAACGCAAAAATGATCGATGCTAACTCCAAACTGTCGTCGAGTAATTCAATTCATGCGGTCTTAATTGTCGGGATGCATATGCCATGGCTCTTCTATGTTGCATTAAGATGTATCCTAATCCTTTATGTGACGTGTCGCTGTAGATCTCATAACCTCCTAAACCAAATAGTATCATTAAAACAGGTGCAATAGTTAGCTTTTGCTTAAGCTCTTGAAAACTACGCTCACTTATCTGTCCATTCAAATTTTGTATCCTTTTTTCAAGAATCATGTCAAGGACATGACTACCGCAAAAACTTTTTCACAAACCTCTTATAATAGCCAATCAATTCCAAGAAACTCCGAACTTAAGTTATCGCCGTTGGTCTTGGCCAATTCATAACCGCTTCAATCTTAGTTGGATCTACTGAAATCCTTCTCCATAAATCATATATCCCGGAAAAGTCACTCGAGCTAACCAAAACTCGTACTTGCTAAACTTGGCATATAGCTTATGATCTTGAAGGTTTGTAGCATTATCCTCAAGTGTTGTTCGTGTTCCTTTGAACTCCTTGAATACACTAGAATGTCATTAATGAACACAATCACAAACTTGTCCAAATACTCCTTGAACACCCTATTTATCAAGTCCATAAAAGCTACAGGCGCACTCATAAGACCAAATGGCATTACAAGAAAACTCATAATGTTCATAGTGTGTTCGAAATGCCGCCTTTGGTATATCCTTCTTCTTAATCCTTAACTAGTGATAGCCTGTCCTTAGGTCTATCTTAGAGAATATCGAAACTCCTTGAAGTTGATCAAACAAATCATCTATCCTTAGCAACGGATACTTATTCTTAATCGTCACCTGATTGAGTTGCTAAAAGTCAATGCAAAGGCGCAATGAACCATCCTTCTTTCTTACAAACAAAATTAGCACTCTCCAAGGTGATGCACTGGGATGAATAAATCCTTTGTCTAACAACTCCTGCAAACTCTTTTAATTCCGACGATGCCATCCTGTATGGTGCCTTTGAAATCGGCTCCATTTTAGGGACTAACTCAATTGCAAACTCTATTTTCCTTTCCAGGAGTAATCCAGGCAATTCTTCAAGAAAAAACGTCCGAGAACTCTTGTACTACAATGATGTCTTGTTTCATGCCCCGAATCCCATTGAGCTCATGGCATCCTTCTTTGGTCGAATTAGTGCGATGCCCGAAATGCCGCCAACCCCACACATCCAACACATCAAAGATAAAGCACTAGCAAAAGCCACAAACACCGAGACAATATTTAACTAGGGGTAAAAGGGAGAATATATATTCTTTACTAAATCAAACTTATACAATACACTCCATTTACAATTCACATAATATACAAGCACACTAGCTTCTCAAGTTTCCACCACCTATATCAAAAAGGATCGGTAGTCTAGGTATACTTTAGCTAAAAAATAGGACACTTCAAAAGGTTCACTCTACCCCTAAACTAGCCCATACGCCTTCCTCGGATGGCGCCCACTCTGAGTCAAACACCCCAAACCCCGAGTCTAAATCCCTCCGAGCTACCCGCTCTTCCGAGGACTCAAAGTCAAACACGATGGGGTACGCGGTGACCAAAGTGTCTCGTATGTGTCGTGATTTATATAAAATGCCTAACCTGCAAGGTGAGCGAGGTAAGTGATTTGGGCTGAGGGCCTAGGTCAATTCTCATTAGTCTTGGTTGATTGTATTTGGTCGCCTTAGGAGGTGCATGCTAGTCTTATTTAGGTTTATGGGATTTTACTCACTGAAATTGCCTCATTGTTGTTTAAACCCCATTTTTCAGACCCCAGCTTTGAGGATGGCAAAATGCTTGGAATCGTTTTGGGAGAAGCCCCGGCTAGATATGGTGTTTGACCGCCGAGAGCTACGTACTCTCTTTTTGATTGGTGGGTGTTGACCCGTTTTGGCTTTTATAATGTATCTGGTGCAAGCATGCATATCGCATATGTTTTCGAAGATATTGCCAAATGTATTTGTTTATCCTGTTGTTGTTGCCGTTGGGCTATCCATGGTCGGTGTTTGACCTGTAAAGGTGTCTTATATGCTACTTCCGCATGTGCCCGATGCTCTATGTTGTGTATTGGGTCGGGCGATGAGTCCTCGGACGTCACACTAAATTCAACCTTTGCATGGTATGCTCACGCTTAGTGAGGGTGCAGGCGTGATAGCCTCGTTTGATTTGGTATCGAGCAAGGTCAGCTCGGGTCCAATTAGGTCAAGTCTAGAGTGATAAGGAGCGTTAACCTTGGGTAGCCAATAGGGAGACCTTGTGTGCTAAGTGTACCTCCCGATTGTATGTGTCTTGATTGATTGGTTGTATAAATTGACCTTGTAAAGTGCAGGTCTTGGCAGGACCCAAGGTAAGTATCACGAATCTCCTTGGGTGAAGTTTTGTGTTGTTTGTGTTAGGCGATGTTGATGCTTGATTGCTGTGTTGGATAACCGCCTAGGACCTTAGATCGGTTTAGTTTAGTTTAGGGTCCCTAGTTCCCTAAGGGAATTATAGCGGGTAGGTGAGTAGCAAAGGGACCCAAAGGATGAGAAAGGGAAAAGCAACTCAGGGACAGTCTAGTGCAGGTGGGCCAGGGGCCCGAGAACCCGAATAGGATGAGCTTGAGAGATAGGGTTATAGCATAAGGGGCCAATTAAATCCACGAGGACCAAGTAGCAATGAACCTACAAGTAGGCGGTGGTCATGAGGACTTGATGAAATTTGTTGATCTTATGGGTAAGTAGGCTCAAGAGCAAGTTGCCGCTAAAGTTCAGGCTATTGAAGCCATTGCGCTTGTTGCTATTGGTGATAATGAAAATCCTGATTGAGGTCAAGGAAATGCAAATAGATAGGGGAATTGGAAAGGACTTTTAAGGTATTGGGGTGCGTGAATAAGGGAAAATGGGATTTTAGCGGTATACCGCTGCAAGGAAATGCAAGTGATGGGTAGAAGGTCACCAGAGGAAGAGTGTTTCCTGCTAATCTTGCTTAGATTTGGGGTTGTGTTTGTTGAGGCCTTTAAAGGCAAGTACTACCTCGAGAAGGTACAAGAACGAAATTTGGCTGAATTTATGAGGTTCTATCAAAGATGATGACAAAGTGGATCCGTATGAAGCTAAGGTTGCTAGGTTATCCAAGTACGTTCGAAAAATAATGAAGGACCCATTGGATAAGGTCCGGAGGTTCCATGATAGATTGAAGCCAGATCTCTGTGGTTAGAAGATATCGCTGAATCGGAACGACTATAATGAGAATTATGAGCGGGCCCAGCAATCGAGCAAGAAGTGATAAAAGGGCCACCGCTTTCATGATTGATGATAGAGAAGAAAGGAAAGACCTAGTGGTTCTGCCTATTGTGATGTTAAGATAATGGTGAGCATGGATTAATTAGTCAACCGAAATGCCGTGATGGATTGCTATGGACTGGGTGATTCAGTTTAGTCCTACCGATAGCCTAGATCCGAGTTTGTAGGGAGTCGAGGAGGAACTTCAATCCCTTGAGTTTTACCAGCAGAAGCAACCAAGTTATTGGATGAAGGTTGTTAATGCTATTTAGCAAGTATGGTTGATTTGACGACAAAGGAAGTGCGGCTAGAAGACATGGCAATGGTGTGCAATTTCCGATGTCTTTCCCCGCGGATTGCCGGGATTGCCACCAGAAAAAGGAGCAAAGTTTGTTATCGAGTTAATCTCGAAGCCGCTTTAAAGGATGTTATCGTCAAAATTGAAAGAATTGAAAATCCGGATCACGGGAACCTTCGGACAAGGGTTCCATTCATTTTAGCGTGTCTCCATGGGGAGTGTCGATCCTATTTATAATGAAAAGGATGGGACAATCGAGGTTGTGTATTGATTTCAGCAGTTTGAACCAAGCAATAGTTAAGAATAAGTAACCACCAAGTTGAGGATTGAGAATTGGTTTGATCGATTGCAAGAAACCTCGGTGTTCTCTAAGATTGATTGATGGATCGGACACCATCGGTTATGGATCGGAAGAGAGTATTCTTGAGACCTGCTTTGAGAACGTGAAACGAGCACTATGAGTTCACAAAGTGATGCCCTTTGGCCTATTTAATACCCCCGCTGCCTTGGTGGATCTAGTGAAGTGGATGTATAAGGAACTTTTAAACCAGTTCGCCACCGTTTTCATCAATGATATATGGGTGTATTTGAAAGACTCAACAGAGCATGAAATGTATATGTCCGAGGCGCCACGGACCTTAAGAAAACACGCACTCTATGCTAAGTCCAAAGAAGTGTGAGTTTTGAGCTTAGCGGAGTAGCGCTCAAAGGGACACATAATGTCAAAAATGGAATTTCTGTGAATCCGTCAAAGATTGAGGCAAAGTGACTAAGTGGCTAAGACCGGTATTAGTGATGGAGAATTCGAGGTTTCTTAGGCTTGGCTGGTTATTATCGATGTTTGGTAGAAGGATTCTCGCCGATAGCCACACCGCTGACGTGGTTGTTTAAGAAGAAATCAAGTTTGAGTGAGATGAAAAATGTGGAAGGAGTTGTCGAAATTGAAGCATAGACTAATAACTGCCCTGATCTTGACTATTTCCTCTAGATCAAGAGGATTTGAGGTTTATAGTAACGTCATTAAGAGGACTGGGATGTGTAATGATTCAGCTCGAAGATTAGTTACATATCGTCGTGCCAGTTGAGACCACATGAAATGAATTATCTTACGCATGATTTAGAGTTGGTAGCGCCGATAGATAGAACTTCTTAAGGACTTCGACTACGACACCTGTATCATCCCGGAAAGAGAAAATCGAGTAGTGAATGCCCTAAGTTGGAAGTTGAAGTATAACGCTTATGATGGTAAGGAGTAGATCTTGTTAGAAAGGTTAAGAGACTCGGGGTTTGTGCCCGAGGTCGATCGATGTCCAATCTAATGACCGCATTAAGAATCGAACCGGAGATCCAAGCAAGGATTAAAGCGTTGCAATCTACAGACCACGAGATTCAAAGAATCTAGAAATAGATGGCATTAAGAGGAAACTAGACTTCCAAGTGTATGAGAATGAAGTTCTGAAATTTCAAGGATGTTTGTGCATGCCCGATGATTTGGAGCTTAAGGAAGAGTTTATGACGGAAGCTTGTAGAAGCAATCATAGTATTTATCCGGTCAACATGAAAATGTACCAGAAATTATAGTAACATTATTGTTGGAATAAATTGAAAAGGATGTGGCCAAGCATATGGCCAAACGATTGGCGTGCCAACAAGTGAAGGCACAAAGACCTTTGTAAGCCTGAGAATAATGGAGACCATTGGAGGTCCCTAAATGAAAATGAGAGCACGCCACGAAGGACTTAGTAACTGGACAACCAATGAGCCAAAGAGAATGCGATTCTATTTGAGTGATAGTGGATCGATTGTCCAAGTTAACGTACTACCCGGCAAAGGCGAAAGGACCGTAAGTTGGAAGGGTATGCGGAATCGCATATGCGACGGTTTGTCTGATTGCATAGAGTACCGTAACGATCACTTTGGTCCGCGATCCTCGAGTTACCGCTATTTATTGGGAAAATATGCAAGTGGTCATACGAGGAAAGTGTAGTTCAGTACGACCTATCATCCATAGATGGATTGTTAGTCCGAAAGGACAATCCAAATTTTAAAGGATATACCGAGCATGCAAAACCCCATTGTGATGGAATGAAGTTGGTGAAAGAAGTATCACGGGCTAAAGTTGGTACACCAGATGGTTGAAGCCGTCGAGATTATTTAGGAAAGGCTAAGGATCGCGCAAAAGTCGTCAAAAAGTTACGCCCGATTGGAGACGATGACCTTTAAAGTTTCAAGTTGGAGATCATGTATTTCTTGAGGTGTCACCTATGAAAGGACTATCCTGATTCGGCAAGAAAGGAAAGTTGAGTCCAAGGCATATAGACTCGTTTGAGATCTTAGAGAAGATTAGATCGTTGGCCTATTGTCTCGCCTTACCCCGAAATTGCTGCAAGTTCATGGCGCCTCCCACGTGTCAATGTTGTGGTAGTATAAACTAGATCCACCCACGTGTTGAGTCATGAGGTAATGAATGTGGACGACGGGTGTTATGCGTGGGGAGACTGGTGCGGACCGAGGACAAGAAGACATAGGTTGTAAGGGAAAGATAATTCCGATGGTCGATGTTATTTGGGAACATTATGGAGCAAAAAGGTGCCACCTGGACAAGCAAGGAAGTAATATAACGTCAAGTACCCCATTTGTTTGAGTAAACAAGTTGGATTGCAAATTTCGAGGATGAAATTTTTATAAGGGGAAAGAGTTGTAACATTTTGAATTTCACCCATTTCCAGGATTAATGATATTGATATTATTCCTCAATTAATTTTAGTAAGTCTCGCTTGAAACGGATCCTTCACAAAATACTGACCAATAGGGAATGGCTAACTAGGAAAATGGTACGTGGACCCGAGACCCAATCGCGAGTCGAGCAATCGATTCTGAGAAACGATGAGGAAATATTTTGGGCCAATTCTAAGAAGGTGACGGACTTAGTTTGGCCAATGACGACGATCGGATCGCGGGTGATTCCAAGACGATTGAGAGTACGTGTGGTGAACAAATCCTAA
The DNA here is from genome assembly GCA_024733475.1 of Syzygium grande. Classification (NCBI taxonomy): domain Eukaryota; kingdom Viridiplantae; phylum Streptophyta; class Magnoliopsida; order Myrtales; family Myrtaceae; genus Syzygium; species Syzygium grande. Next base: position 121,708 of record JAMXDD010000047.1, on the reverse strand, counting down.
ACTAAATCCAAACGATCGCAACCTTCAGAACTAGAGATAATTCCTTGCGTTTTCCCCAAGAATTGAAACCATCACGACTCGAGTGACCCTAGGTCGATACTCGTAACCCCTAAACGATCGCTCGTTAGTGAGAGACCCTAAAATTATAATTGAGTGATTTTGATCGCGAAAGTTGATCCAGACTTGAAATGTCGATTTTTTCGAGGTCGTGTGTGCGATTATTTTGCGAGGACGATGTTATTTTAGAGTGGCCAATGATATTTGGGGTCGGTACAGATTTAAAATGGAAATTTGGCCCGAAATTGAAAAATTACAATTTTCCCCCTAGGCCTATTTTAGGTATTCCGAATTTGCAGATAATTATGGGAAATTATTTTGAAGATAATAAATGGATAATATCAGTCCAAAAAGATTGGACCAAATGCCCTTTGATATTTTGGGTTGGATTAATCTTGGCCAAGTAAGTGAGGGGTAAAATGGGCATTTTGAAAAAGTTGGTCAAACCCTCTATTTCAGACCAATATCTCTCTCTCCTCATTTCTTCCTCACCAAGACATCCCTCCCCTCTTCTCTCTCCCTTTACGCCACCCTCTCCCTCTCTCTTGGCTGCTCGCCACGCCCGCCGATTCTTTGGAGTCATTTGCGGTGCCAACGGCGACCGCCTGTCCAAAGCCGTCACCGTCCACCCTCTATCTCTCCTTTATTCGGGCGTGAGGACCGCCGATCGGCCTTGGCCATGAGGATCACCGCCACGGCCACCTCCTCGTCGTCATCGCACGTGTCACATCCCGATTTTTGGGCCTGGAAAGCCGTGGGTTATTTTGGAGAAGCAAATATTCTGTTCCAAATGAACGGTTTTTAGTCTGTTTTTAAGTGACTGAAAACGGTGTTTATAGAGAGATTTAGATTTTGTGTTCTTCAAAAAAAATGTTTATTAAGGGATTTTTTATGACATATCCGAATTTGAGAATTTTCGGAGTCCATTTACTATATTTTCAAGTTCAATTTTGTAAACAGTGCAAAAGTGTTTGGGTATTGTCAGATTTCAAAGATTTGGCATTTTCTACATGAGAATGTGAAAATTTCGACTTTATGTCTTCTAAACATTTAAAGTACACATTCCGACCTTTCAAATAAGATATTTTATGCTTTGATCGGAGGTCGGACCAGGGGGGAAAAACGAAAGAGAGAAGTAAGCTTGAAAATGAATGGCCAAGGATGAAGCTTGTTCAAGAAGCCTAATTAAATGATCTTGACTTTGGAGTCCCTATTATGATGACATGCATTAATTGGCCATTATTATTCTTGACTTTGGTGGCTCTTCATGATGGCTTGCGAGGTAAGCGATGACCTCATCGCCCCGATGACACGTGCGCTTACCTCATTGCCCCGATGACACGCGCGCTTACTTCATACCCCAAACTTTGGCCCCAAGTTTTGTCTCTATAAATAGAAACAAGGCCATTTCGGCCAAGGAAGAGAGAAGGAGAGAGAGAGAGAGAGAGAGAGAGAGAGAGAGAGGACCAATGAGATTGAGATAAGCTTTGGCCCTTCATCATTTTAGTTCATTAAGAGCATTTAATGATATTAAATGCATGCTATGATGACACTTGACTTAGAAGTCCTCTCTTATTAGCTTAAGTTTAGGGTTTTATTCCCCCTTCTCTCTCATCTCACGCCACTTCCTCTCCCTCAAGCCATTTTCACGCCCAAACTAGCCGGTCATCACCTTCTTCTTTGACCTTCCTTGCTTCTTGTTCATGACCAAAAAGGGAGAAAAGAAAGAGAGAAAGAAAGAAAAAAAAAAGCTTACCAATTAACCCGTCTCTCTTTGTTGTGTGATCGAGTGAGGAAGCTACGTCCGAGGCTCGAATATTCGTGTTCAAGCCTTAGAACCGCCAAGAATTGCTCGAAAGTATCAAGTTCTCGTGTTTTTTCACACGCCTCATGTTCTCTAGTTCTTGTGTAATCATTGGGTAAGTAAACTTCCTAATATCGGAAAAGGAAGTTGTGATGCGTTGACATGGTTTTCTTGGACCGTTTCTCGATCGCTTTGTTGTTCGTGGTTGGTTCATTTCTTGATTTAATCATGTTTCGTGTTTGAAGTTTGTTTTGGAGGTAGAATCGAGACTTGAATGGCAAAGTGCACATGTTTTAGCCATGCTTGATGTTCTCTTGATCTGCCATTGATACGGGTGCGGTGAGGGCCGGGCTTGTGCTAACGCATCCCCTCATCCTCGCTTGATATTAGTAGGTTTACTTGCTGAGTCTCCTTGACTCATCCCCCGCTGTTTCCCCTTTTCGTGTTCGTGAGGGATGGCATCTCCCCAGCCAGCGTTGGCAATCCTATGAAACCGAGGGGTGAAGTGCTCACCATGATAAATGTCGAGAAGACCGCGCCTTATCGCCGAATCACGACGTTGGTGATGAGGGCCTAACGGACTTGGTGCCTCGGGTGGCGGGGGCTCGGGATAAAGCCACGGGTGGGATGTGAGATGGCCAAAGGACGGGACCGGGGAGGAGGTGAAGAAGCGAGGAGCGAGAAGTCGTGAGTGGGTATAGGATAACCCAAGTCAAGTTTCACTATTTATAATCGACTATGAAAATATGTGTTATTGCCATGGCCCGAATGGCTTGTTAAAACATGTTTGCATGCTTTATAAATATAAAGTTGCTCATAATGCTTGTCTTATTTCCGTTGGTTGTTCTTTTTATTGTGATCGTCCCAGTATGCTTCCGCTGTGTGTATTGAAAGATAATAATGAACGAGATGTCACATGAATGACCCCGAGGTCGGGCGTCCAAATTAATTTGGTATCGAAGCAGGTTTTCCCTCCAAGGAGGTGCAATTCGGGCGGTTTGCAATTGGCCATCCACGAGCCGCGGTGGAGTAGCACCGGGACATACAACCTGATCATTGAGCAGCTTTTAACAAAGGTGGCGGGGGTAAGAGGCCTGATCATTGAGCCTCCTCAGGTAGAAATGGCGCCGGATGAAGGGCCTGATCATTGAGCGAGCTCGCAAGGCTTCTAGGATGGCTAAGGGCAAGAATGATCGAAAGGCAATCAATTGGGAAAACGATTTTGAAATCAAAGCGGGAATAAAGACCTAGAGCGATAAGGTGCGCTTGAAGTTGGGGTAGTTAGCTAGGAAACACCCTATGCATATGAATGATTGATTGTGGTTGAATAGGTTAAGTGTTCTGTTTGTTTGTGATCACCGACCTATTATTGTGTTGTAAAAGTCTTGTTAGACTATTGATAGCAAAATAAGTGCTAAGGACCAGGTCATGATCACGAGGAAAAAGGAAAGTCCCAACAGGATGCCACGACCTCGAAAGAGAAATCCAAGCAGGTTCCCTTCTAGTAAGTTGCAGTTCGGTGTTGAGCCAAGAGAAGGCTATTGAATTTTGACATAACCCGATCCGATGAGGGCGGGAGTGATCGCCAGGGCAGAACCTGATCAAGGAGCGGCTCTTGGCTTGGAAGTTGGCCCCGGAGCAAGAAGCTTGATCAAGGTGCGGCTTCTAGCAAGAGTGTCGCCGGGGTTGAAGACCTGAACAAGGTGCGACTCCTGGCAAGCTTCTAGGATGGCGGGTAAGAAAAGGGATAAACCGAACTAGGTACGAAATTGAAAGTAAGATGGGAACTGTTACTTGAACTGATAAGTGTGATCTTTGTGATTGTTATAAATAAGTAAATTGTGTATGAGGAAGATTTCATCAAAGTAGCGCAGCGGAAGTGATGGTCAAGCTTGTCGCACTGGAATGTTGGATTGAGGTCGGGAAAGAAAGGTCACTGGTCCAAAGCTAGTCCACATGATAAAGGTGGCTGTAAAGGTACAAAGGTAAGATAAGTCCTGTGTATGTAGTATCTTTTGAAATTCTAAGAAGAATAAAGAATTTGGCCCCTATCGGTTGGCGCCGCCACCGAAACTTGCTCAAGTACATGTTGTGATATTGTGAAAGTGTGAGCCCGATTCAGCACGCATGTTGAATTTTTTCGACGAGGTCGGGCGGACAGCAGAGTGTCCTATGTCGAGGAATACGCAAGGATCGTGGACCCAAGGAGCAAGTGTTGAGAGGTAAGGTCGTTCTCTTAGTTAAGGTCCTATAGTGTCACCAGGGCATAATTGAAGCCATCCGGGAGAGTGAGGAATTGAGGAAAAGTTGATGCCTGCATTTATTCGAGGAACCCAGTGCAGCGTTTAAATTTCGAGGACGAAATTTTATTAGAGGGGAGAATTGCCACATCCCGATTTTTGGACCCGGAAAACCGTGGGTTAATTGTAATATCCTCAATTTCAGTCCCCGAAATGACTATAGTTTAAGTTTGGCAGTTTTCCAATCAAAACTAAATTGTTTTCTCTTATTTTGGAAAGCCTAGTTTTCGGATCGTTTGTACTCTTTCATATTGTTATTTTTTTGGGAGACTTTTGTGATCCGAATTTTCAAATGCTTTCTTCTGGAAAGTTGTTCCAAGCATTTTGAAGTTTTACATGATTTAATTTCAAATTTTCCGCAGTTGAGATGAGTGGTACGATGGCCTGATTTTCGGACTGTATGAAACTGCTTTCGAATGGGTATTTCGGTGATGTTTACATTGTCTTGATTTTCTACAAGTTTTTCTGGGCCGATTTTAGAAAAGTTTCCTTCATGAAAGTTGTTGAGAACTTTCTTTTCTATAACGTGTGTAAATTTGGAAATTTTCTGAGATGATTTGGATTCTGGACAGAGCTTATTTTGAGAAGCAAATATTCTGTTCCAGCGAACTGTTTTTAGTCTGTTTTTAAGTGACTGAAAAACGGTGTTTATAGAGAGATTTAGATTTTGTGTTCTTCAAAAAAAAAAATATTTATTAAAGGGATTTTTGACATATCCGAATTTGAGAATTTTCGAAGTCCATTTACTATATTTTCAAGTTCAATTTCGTAAACAGTGCAAAACTATCGAGTATTGTCAGATTTCAAAGATTTGGCATTTTCTACATGAGAATGTGAAAATTTCGACTTTATGTCTTCTAAACATTTAAAGTACACATTCCGAGCTTTCAAATAAGATATTTTATGCTTTGATCGGAGGTCGAACTAGGGGAAAAACGAAAAGAGAGAAGTAAGCTTGAAAATGAATAGCCAAGGATGAAGCTTGTTCAAGAAGTCTAATTAAATAATCTTGACTTGAAGTCCCTATCATGATGACATGTATTAATTGGCCATTATTATTCTTGACTTTGGTGGCTCTTCATGATGGCTTTATGAGATAAGCGATGACCTCATCGCCTCGATGACACGCCAAGGCCACCTCATTGTCTCGATGACACGCGCGCTTACTTCATACCCCAAACTTTGGCCCCAAGTTTTGTCTCTACAAATAGAAACAAGGCCATTTCGGCCAAGGAAGAGAGGAAGAGAGAGAGAGAGAGAGAGAGAGAGAGAGAGAGAGAGAGAGAGAGAGAGAGAGAGAGGACCAATGAGATTGAGATAAGCTTTGGCCCTTCATCATTTTAGTTTATTAAGAGCATTTAATGACATTAAATGCATGCTACGATGACACTTGACTTAGAAGTCCTCTCTTATTGGCTTAAGTTTAGGGTTTTATTCCCCCTTCTCTCTCATCTCACGCCACTTCCTCACCCTCAAGCCATTTTCACGCCCAAACTAACCGCCATCACCTTCTTCTTTGACCTTCCTTGCTTCTTGTTCATGACTGAAAAAGGGAGAAAAAGAAAGAGAGAAAGAAAGAAAGAAAGAAAAAGCTTACCGGGAGCCCCGCTCTCTTTTGTTGTCTGATCGAGTGAGGAAGCTACGTCCGAGGCCCGAATATTTGTGTTCAAGCCCGAGAACCGCCAAGAATTGCTCGAAAGTCATTGAAGTTCTCGTGTTTTTCACACGCCTCGTGTTCTTTAGTTCTTGTGTAATCATTGGGTAAGTAAACTTCCTAATATCGAGAAAGGAAGTTGTGATGTGTTGTGACATGGTTTGCTTGGACCGTTTCTCGATCGTTTGGTTGATCGTGGTTGGTTCATTTTTTTGATTTAATCATATTTCGTGTTTGAAGTTTGTTTTGGAGGTAGAATCGAGACTTGAATGGCAAAGTGCACATATTTTAGCTAGGGGTGTCAACGGGTCGGGTCGGGTTTTCATGATACCCGACCCGACCAAACAATGAATATATGTGCTTGGCCCGACCCGAAACAAGACCCGAACATGATATAGCCACACAATCGGGTCGGGTTCGGTTCGGGTCGGGTCGGTTCGGGTTCGTGTTTAGAGGTTTACTAATCGTTATTGAAATGATACAAAAGATAGAACAAAAGAGGGCTAAGTACATTGATAAGGCTTCGTTGACAAAACAAAGATTCCTTACAAACAATCTTCATCAATTTCGAATTTCTTTTTCCCCTACTGTTCTGAGACTTGCCCTTAGGGAACTTTCAATTTGCCATCCTCCTTATTGCCAGCGGCTCCAGCCTCCATTGGAGGATTGAGATCCTTTCTGCCAAATTTCACAATATCGCTCACTGCTTTTGCACTTTGGTCATACTCCGCCTTCTTATTCTCGTGAATGCTTCACTTGGTACTTGAAGCCGGATGTAGATACCGACCAAAAGAAGGATCTGCAAAGCATGCTTGACCTTGAAGCCTTTCGACCTCTGGCTTCTGCGAGGTGAAAGCCTAAACATCTTGAATCCTCTTCAATCTCGAGACTATTTGTCTGCAAAAACCAGCCCAATACCACAAAATGGATGAATGGTTTGCATTTCAGAGGGGTTCACAACAACTTCGTGACAATTCAGCAAATCATCAACAAATGCAGTCCAAATTGGTTGTCCATCTTTGAGAGATTACACTATTAAACTCCACAAAGACAGGGGAAGAAACACGAAAACAAATAGATTTTCACCGGGGCGTGTGCTAAGAGCTACTAAGTGTAACCAAACCATCCTCAATATGAATTTAAGAGATAACACCCTTTAAAATCTTGACCGAAATTCACAGGAAGAACATGAATCTACAATACAAGTACGCAATTTTCATGACATACCAACTAAATCGACATTCGCACCACCGAAAGTCCCAATCAAGCCCGATCAAAAAGCCGAACAAAACCCGCATTTCAAGTACACCGAAGCTACACAACATACCCATCATCAATCAAACAAAATGGGGATAAGCTCGACCAACACCCGGGGCCAACCAAGGAAACCGAACACATCTACATCGACATAAAGAGATCTACTTTGAGAGCGAGGGCGAACCGAGAGAAACGGAACTTACCCAGATGATTTAACCGCCCCGCCTATTCAACGCAAGCAAATGGGACTTGAAAAGAAGAAAACCGGGGGGCCAACCAAAACCGCGATCATCACTCGAGATCGGAGCAACGACGCAGAAACAGAGCCGGAGGCTATTCCTCTTCCGAGAGAAGTCGATCGGGCATGGAACTGCGGGAGGCGATGGCATCGGGAGGGAAGGAGGACTCACCCGGAAGGTTTGGACGGGCGACGGCGACCACCGCGACGGAGCCGGGTGGAGCCATGGTCGCGGGGGTTCCTGAGTCGGGCGATCACGAGCTCCGCCCGTGCACCCCATGAGAGATCGAGGCAATTGAAGCGGGGAGGGATCTCCGGTGGGCAAACTCAAGCTTGCGAGCCTTGGATATGGAGGTCGAAGTAAGGAGGGAAGGCGACGATGAAGTTTCCATCGCGACGAGGTTTCCGTCCCGTCATTTGAAGCTTTCAAGAAATGATAGGGTTTCTAGCGCGCTTGGAACAAGAAGGACAAATGGGTGGGCTTGTTTCGGGCGGGCTTGGTAGATCCAAAACAAGTTTAAGCCTTGTTTTTATTGTTACCCAAACAAGTTAAGGCCAACCCGATCCAATATGAAAATTTCTTGTTTGGATCGGGTCGGTTCGGGTTGGGTCATGTTTGAGCGGGTACTTTTGACACCCCTAGTTTTAGCCATGCTTGATGTTCTCTTGTATGAACTTTGCTATTGATCCGCCATTGATACGGGTGCGGTAAGGGCGGCTTGTGCTAACGGCATCCCTCATCATCGCTTGATATTAGTAGGTTTATTTCATCCCCTTAACACTCCCGGCCGATCATAGTCACGGCGTCCCCGGGAGACCCGCCACCCAACAACAATCGAGTATAAAAACACATGCGGAAGCAAATACAACCCCGACAATTAAAGATGAACAAGGAAACCAAACACTCAAGTCACATCGTAAAACCTCATGCCCATATATATCAACAAACTGCTCATAAAGAACGTAGATACATGTACAAATCACATCCACTAAAGGTCTAGGTCGTGGTCAAACTAACATCATAGTCAAAAGGCCACTAATCCAAAAAGTGTCGGGTGGTCGGGTGAGTAGGTCCGTACTAAGGATCGCTATAACAAAAAGGTAGGGATCCCTATCGTCCAACCGACTAGTCTGGGGTATAGTCCGGGTCACTGAATCATCGCCTGCCCGAAGACTCGTGCCGGACTCCTCCTCAAGAGCCCGACCGGACCGCTCGCTCATCCACGCCCATGTCGGGGTCCTCCCGATCACCGACCCTCCCGAGGCTCCCCTGTAGTCTCAAAGAGAGCGCCGGCCTCAAAGATCGAGTCAAAATCGTCCTCCGTGTCTACATCCCACCGCATCCTCTACGGCATCTATATCTATGTCATCGCCTACCTCGCGACCTCACCATCCCCATCATCCTCGCCTCCATCGCCTGCCCGGGATGGTCGTCCCTCATCCTCAACCATAGGCTCGGCTCGTCGTCATCATACCAAACTCCGGGACTGGGCGGGCCTCTCAACGATCGTCGGAGCTCCGGTGGAGGAGCATCACCACCTCTCCATCGGCAATCAACGCGCCCAACTCGCCATCAACGCCTACCTGGGATGTCAAAGGTACGAATAGGTCGATGAGGGTCCCGTCGGTACCCCACGACACCATGCTATGTACTCTCGCTCGATGCTCATCCTCACCCGTGTTAACATAGAGACCTGACCTAAACCTCACGTGCATCTCGTCATTCCCAAATGGGGAAATGCTCCACCGATTGTAATATTTGGCTCGGAATCCCAAAAAGTGGAGGCTCCGGCATCCTAGGGGTAGGCTCTGAAATGTTCGGTTTTACCACAACCGTGAGACTAGCTCGATGAATCAAATACCTAAACCTAGGCTAGGCTAGAGTGTGTCTCTTAAGGGACCAAAATCAAACATTCAAGCCAACAACATAAAACTCAACATGTGTCATCGTGATTCAACCCCTGCAAGTTAGTATAACTCAACATATATATACACCCACACAAGTGTACATACAGGCGGGCGTTCTCCACACCTGCGCGTGCTCATCTTCTTTAAATGGCTCAAGTCGCTCGATCATCGCATTTCACCACGAATGTCTCATGCAATCACATGCTAATGATTCTCACAATCTCATCCCAATACTGCATGAATCGCAATTCACATAATGCAATGCTCGAGTTCATTCTTAATCTCCACGACCCACAATAGGGCCCGACCGAAGGCCACAACACTTCATGGCGGTATTATATTCGCCCGGCCGGTGTCTTCTAGCCTGCTACAAAGTGCACGAGGCGCAACACAGCTCACCCTCGAACCCGGCACACTACAAAGTGCATGAGGATGGTGGTCTTCCGGTCTAACGGGCATCGTCCTGCTACAAAGTGCATGAGGGGCGGAACTCGACCCGTGGGCCCGCGACCCGAAGGCCTTAAGTGATCACACATATCAATTTTATCTTAGCCCAAAGACCACTCTTTTCAGGGCATTTACCGGATCACTCAATGTCATGCCACACGCGCACAATCACATGATGTCATTTCAATTCTCAGTCCCGACATAAAATGTGCGTGACATGCATTTTCACATCAATGAATACAATTGCTATAACGATTACCAACAATGGGCATGTTGAATACAATTGCTATAACAATTACCAACAATGGGCATGTTGAATACAATTACTATAACAATTACCAACAATGGGCATGTTCTAACACTTATATTCCAACACATGTAATTCGGCCAAAACAAAACCTCATCTTCAAACATGCCCAAAACACATTCAAAACACACCGTTTAGCCTCAATTAACTTAGCCAAGGCCCCAATTAAACATGTAAGGCATACACTTAGCTTAATTTAGCAAAACAAGCCCATTTAGCACTAAAAACACCATTTCTACTTTAATAACCCAAAACCTCCGAATTTAACCCATCATAGACGGCCATCAATTCTTCACTAATCAACCATAATTTCACTTCAAATCAACCATCCACAACCTCACTAACTCAGCCATTAACCACACAAACACCAAATTAATCCAACTCTACTAATCTAACAAACTAAACCTACTAAACACAATTAAGCCTAAACTAAGTTTAGGTATAAAACTCACTTCGGGATGGACGATTTGAGGAAGGAACAAGTACATCCACTCTCGCGGCTCGACAACGGCGGCTCAAGGCGGCGCGGCTCACGGCGGCTTGGCGGCTGATCGGTCACGAGAGAGAGGAAGAGGCGACGGCAACTTGGCTTGGCCGGCCCTCCACGGTGGTCCTGGCCGTGTCCCCCACTCCGGCGACCGGCTGAGCAAGGTGGCGATGGTGGGGCTGGTTCGGCGAAGAAGATGAAGAACGGTGGAGAGAAAATGGAAGAGAGGAAGGTGATGGCCGAATGGTGAGGGAGGGATGGTGTGCGTGAGAGGAGGAGAGAGAGAAAGAGACTTATCCATTATGGTCAAAAAGTTGGTCAAATCCTCCTTAGTGGAAGACACATGTCACCATCTAAGCCCCTTGACCATTCTAACCTTTAATCCAATGGCCCACATTCATTCCAATGAATTATTGAGGGGCAATTTTGTCTTTTAACCCCTAACCAACCCTTAACCACTCTAGTCAACTTAACCAACCTTAGTTAAACCAAGATAAATTCCAAAAATTCGGAATTAAGCTTAAATGGCCCAAGGGCAATTCCGTCCTTTTTCCGTTCCGAACCGAAATTCCATTTTTCGCACCCATGCGTCCCATATATATGTGGCCAACATATTCTGGCGTCAAAATCTTAAAATTAGTCCGTCGGGTCCCCAAAATCCGACACCGAGATCTGGGTTCAATTCCGTGAACAACTCTCTCTCAATTTCAATTTTTCTGAAACTCTCACTAACAAAGTATTGCTTAGGCATACGCCAGACGACTTAGGGCTGTCCGAGTCTCAATGGTTCCGATCATCGAGAAAAGAGGGTTTATTACTAATCCCGGGTCACGATCATTTGGCTCGAGTTCGAGATTGGTTGGCCACGAGCATATTTGGTTAAGCGTAATCACCGCGATCCCAATTGTGCATCGTTGGCCTTGGCCACACCATTTCCATCACTTTTCCTAAGATCGGCCCCTCAACGTTCACAATATTCCCTCACTCTCTCTCAAATCGACTCCCGAGTCGCGACTAAGTCCCCGGTCCACGATTAGTGTCCTAGTTAGCCATTCCTCATGGTTAGTTTCCCAAGAGTGATCAGCTCAAGTAGTCGTACTCAAATGAAATGAGAAATAACATTCATTTTATTAATCCCAGAAATTACATCGAAATTGGACTCGTTATGTGGATAACCCAAGTCAAATTTCACTATTTATAATCGACTATGAAAATATGTGTTATTGCCATGGCCCGAATGGCTTGTTAAAACATGTTTGCATGCTTTGTAAATATAAAGTTGCTCATAATGCTTGTCTTATTTCCGTTGGTTGTTCTTTTTTTATTGTAATCGTCCCCGGTATGCTTCCGCCGTGTAATGAAAGATAATAATGAACGGGATGTCACATGAATGACCCCAAGGTCGGGGCGTCCAGCAAGACGAGGTCCGCCATGAGCACGTCGAAACGTCGCCGTTGGTTTCGCCCGACGCCGGGCGATCAGCTACTGCCTCGCCGATCCAGATTTGTCGAAGCTTAGGATTAGAGTGAGTAATCCCCTAAACCCTAATTAGGACAATTATGCGTTTCTAGACGTGATTAAGGTAATTTAGGGGCTAATTAGGGTGATTTTAGACGCCACCCTAGTGACTGGTGATTAGAGACTGAATTGATGATGTTTTGGGAGCCTCATGAGGTATTTTGGAGATGGATTAATGGTCTTAACGGGACTGATCAGTGGCTGAAATTATTGATTAATTTAGCCTAAGTTTGGTTAACTTAAGGCTTAATGGTGGATTTCATGAGCATGTTGGGTATCGTTCCGTTGGATGGCTGATTTGGTGATGAATTGGCAAATTAAATGGGAGATTATGAGGTTGAGTCATGGTGGAGATTGACTAAATTGATGGCTGTTCATATCGGGATTAAATGGGATCAAGAAATCGATCAATTTAAGGGTAATTAGTGGGCCGATCATAGTGGTTGATGCGGTGTTGATTTTGGCGGACAATTATGTTGATTTGGGGACGGATTAGAAGTCGAGGATGTGCCAATTAGTGGCTGTCCATATTGAGTACTAATTGGATTAAGTTTGATCAAAGTGGGATTAAATGGCATAATTGCCAAGAGTGCTCAGATTTATAGATTAATGGCGGATTTGGTGATGAATATGAAGGCTTAATGGGATATTTTGAGGTTAATTTATGGCCGAGAATGGTTTGGGAGAATTGTGAATTAGTTATGGAAATTTCCGAGAATGCCTTGTCCATTGATTCGAGGAGTAACCGTGTTTGATTGTGCCTAATTATATGTTGCCATGCCGCATGGTTGTGTGACCAATTAATGTGGTGTGTGATTGACCATTAATTTGGCATGAATTATGGTGCCCAAGAATGTGAATTATGCATTGGGTTATGTGGAATTATATGCTCATATGAATTAGTGATTCATTGATGTGCCAATCGATGTAATTATATGCTCATGTGATTTGCATCAATTGCCCGAGTCTGAGAATTGCATGGCCACGATTTCGTATGTTGAGAATGGGCGTAAGACGAAATTGTCCGAATATGCATGCCTGACATAAGCATGTGTGATCACCCTAAATGCCCTTATGCGTTTACGAGAGGCTCAGATAAAATTGGCGGTGTCCGTGCAGATCACTTAAGGGCCTTTGGGTCGGGCCTTTGGGTCGATTCCGTCCGATACGTTTACATGGGACGATGCCCCCGCTCGCTCAAAAGATGGCGTTGGTCCGTAAGAGATCGGTGTTGCGCCTAGTGCGTTTACGCAGTTAGAGACACTAGGCCATATGTGCTTCGGGCGGGCCGCCGTGTTATGGGCCTTCAAGTCTTGGCCTTCGGGTCAGATTATCAATTGTTGGCCTTGGGTCGTGGCCTTCAGTTGGATTATCAATTGTTGGCCTTGGTCGGGCCTTGGGGTCGGTTTTATAACGAAAATGAGCCTTATTCCCGAGTGCATTGTTTGAGACAATTCATGAGCATGGCAAATGTGTGCCAAGTATGTGACTAATGTGTGTGCCGTTGATTTGAGTGTGAGATGACACTATTGAGAATGAGCATGCGTATGACATACGTGGTGACCGATTATGTCACGATGTGTCGTGATTTATATAAAATGCCTAACCTGCAAGGTCGTGAGGTAAGTGATCCGGGTTGAGGGCCTAGGTCAATTCTTATTTGTACTGGTTGTGTATTGGTTGATTGTGTTTGGTCGCCTGTCAGAGATGCATGTTAGCCTAGTTTAGGCTTAAGGGGTTTTACTTATCGAGATTCGTCTCATTGTTGTTTAAACCCCACTTTTTAGACCCCCGACTTTGAGGATGGCAGGTGTGCCGAATCGTTTTGGGAGGAACCTCAACTAGATACGGTGTTTGACCGCCGAGCCACGAACCCTCTTTTGATTGGTGGTCGTTGATCCGCTTTTGGCTTTTATAAAGTATCTGGTGTAAGCATGGATATTGTATATGTTTTCGGATATTGCCAAGTGTATTTGTTTATCCTGTTGTTGTTGCCGTTAGGCTATCTATGGTCGGTGTTTTACCCGTAAGGGTGTTTTCTATGTTGCTTCCGCATGTGCCTTATGCTCGCGGTTGTTTGTTGGGTCGGCGATAAGTCCCGGACGTCGAACCAAATTTGACCTTTGTGTAGGATGTTCGCGCTTTGTGGGGTGCGGGCGTGACAATTTTTCTAGTTGGATATTATCTAGCCGGGCATCCTTCAACAACCAAAACCGATTAGAATTCGGTTCCAACCGAATTTCGAGTGGGAAATTAAAGATGAAAAATAAGAAAAACTAATCGGAACGAGGAGAAGCTGTTTCGACGATTTTCTCGAGAGAAAGAAGAGAGAGAAAACGGAGGGAAACCGAAGGAAGAAATCTAGAGAGAGGGGTCGAGATCCCCTGCGAGTGATCGGGCGCCGCCTTAGACGGTGGGGCCGGCAAATCACGAGTTGGCCGTGACCTCCCCGTCGAGCCAAGCGAGAAAAGCTAATCGAGAAGGCTGAACCAGGTGTGTTTCGGTGGCCCAGACCTATTCGGGCGAGTCCAAGCACACCGAGGAAGTCCAAGAGTCAAGGAACAATCCACGGATCCCGTTTGGTTCAACAATTTCATCCGATCGTCGAACGAACCAGGTGAAAATCGTTCATGGTCAAATCTATAAAAATTTTCCAGATTTTGATTTTGGTCTCAATATGCATATTTAGGTGATTTCATTGCCAAATCTTAACATTTTGATGATCATTATTAGTTTCTGAACATTTTGATATGATTTGATTGCATTTTGGACTTCAAAAACGCATGAACCGAGTCAGCCCTCATATAAACCCTCTCGCCAGAGCTCAACGACCTCGTCGGAACATTACCATTGTCGTAAGGCTATTCAAAGTTAGTTTCCCTGATCATTGTTTGATGTTTTAATGGTTATTTGAACCGACTTAGATGGCTAGGGCGGTTAGTTTTAGGATTTGAATCTTTGGAAAATGAAAACTTAAGAAAAGTGCAAGTTAGGTTCTTTTGACCGGTTTTTTCACCTGTTTGCCGAGGTCCGACGACGACCAAATAGGCTAGATGGAAAATAGAACATGTAGGCTTGTTGATGGTGCAAATAGAGCGGTAATAATAATCGCTGAAAGGTCGCCGACAGTGAGCCTAAAGTCATGGTCATGAGAACGTTAAACAAAAATTAGTGCACACCAATTGTTTGATAAAATGCCTAAATGAAAAGGCTTGAAACGCGCCCGTTTTGGTGTTGGATTAAGTCGGAAGGGGTGATAGGCGCCAGTAGGCGGCGATGGTCGGTTCGGTCTTACAAACCGGGTCCGAGCCGGTCCAATTTTTGATCATTCCCCTTGGTGAGAAAATTCAAAAATATATATATAAAAAAATCAAAAAATTCTACAAAATTAAAAATAAAAAAAATAATTTTTTAAAATAAAAAATCCTAAAAAAATCACAAAAATCATAAAAATTAGTTTTTAAAAAAAACTCAAAAATTTTGCAGAAAATTCATAAAAATCAGAAAAATTGCAGAAAATTAAAAAATTTTTTGGAAATTCCATAAAATTTCCAAAATTTGAAAAAGACAAATAAAAATTTGAAAATTTTTGAAAAATTGGAAAATTGACCAAAAATTTCTAGAAAACCATAAAAATCATTTCTCAGTTTAAAAAATTTTTTCAAAAAAAAAAAAAAAATTTGAAAATGCACAAAAAGGTCCAAAATCATCGTGGACAGCCATAAAAATGGAATTTGAATTTTTGAAGTGTCCAAATGGCACTTAAAAAAAATTTTGAAAATCCACGAATGATTAAAAATTATTGTGGCCAGAATAATAAGTGAAACTTGGATTTTCCAAAATTCCTAAGTGGCATAATTTGAAAATTCCAAATTTAGGGCTAAAACCCTAAAAACCCTAAACCCTAAAAAAACTGAAATAAACAAACTATTAGTGCTTTGTTAGGGCTTAGGTAGATTTTCATTTCTAGTGACCAAATTAGGGTTGCTGTGATTGACTTGCCATTGGATGTGTATTTGATTCTTGGATGCTTAATTGTTTATCCATGATTAGATTAGTGAAGTGACCTTAGGGATCCGTGTAATACTGCCGGATATGTCATATCGTTCTTAGAAACCAAAAGGGCATTAATGGCCTCAATTTGGGATTGTTAATGTAACCATGTCCCTTATCCGTAATCTTTGGTTCGTGGGGATTGCGGTACTTCTCCCGTACACAATTAGGTTTCTAGTCAACCTACCATAAATTACTAGTGGCGACTCTAAGTTTAAGTTTAAATCAAATAAACCCGCTGTCGTGAGGGTATGGTCTATGAGAGGTCCGTATAGAAAAAATACCTCCATCCTAAAGCATGCGGCAGTGGTGCGACAGCTCCTCATTGCGAAAATGATTTTAAGAGTAAGGAAGTCTGATGATATGAGGACTAGCTCTGTTTTTATATTCTTTCAAAATAAATTTCAAAATAAATTTCCAAAAGGTTTTTCATAAGACCACGTGCATTACTTATTTCATATGCAATTACTAATTATGTTTGTTACATGTCGTGCATGAGCATTCGTGATATCCATAATAGGTTCATATGTAGCCCAAATCTTTCCAAAGAGATCACTTATGTATTGAAGTGGATAATGAGGATGAGGAATGGGTCGAAAGGAATGGATTCGTCATGAAGAATCAAAACCACTCACATTAGAGAAAACAATTCTTGTTAATCTAGGCGATAAAGATAATCCCTAAGAAGTTAAGATTGGAGAAAGTCTTTCCTCAACAGAAGTAGAAAGAATCACAGATTTGCTTAGAGAATATCAAGATATATTCGCATGGTCTTATGCTAACATGCCAGGCCTTGATCCGAGTATAGTTGAACATGTTTTGCCAATTGATCCAAGTATTCCACCAAAGAAGCAAAAATAAGGCGAACGGGTTTGGATTTGGCAAAAAAATAGAAGAAGAAGTGATGAAATTACTCAAAGTCGTTTTCATTGAAGTAGTACCATATCCAAAATGGGTTGCCAATATAGTATCCGCAACCAAGAAAGATGGTCGAGTACGAGTGTGCATTGATTACCACGACATAAATAAAGCAAGCCCTAAGGATAATTTCCTTCCACATATTGATGTATTAGTGGATAGTACTACTATATTCAAAACATTTTCATTAATGGATGGTTTCTCAAGATATAATCAAATCCTCATGAAAAAGAGAATAAGACGAAGACATCCTTCATAACATCATGGGGCACATTTTATTACAAGGTGATGCCTTTCGGTTTGAAAAGTTCTGGTGTCGCATATCAAAGGGCAATGGTAACTTTGCTCATTGACATGATGCACAAAAAAATTGAGGTATATGTGGACGATATGATCGCAAAATCCAAACAAGGATAAGATCATGTTGAAGTGCTTTGCAAATTGTTTGAAAAACTTAGAAAGTACAAGTTGCGATTGAACCCCAATAAGTGTATATTTAAGGCAAAATCTGCAAACTGCTAGGATTTGTGGTCAATAGTAGGGGCATCAAAATAGATCTCTCCAAGATCAAGGTAATCTACGACTTAAAGACTCCTTCTCTGACGGTAAAAAGAATTGGGAAGTTTATTGGGGCAATTAAACTACATTGCCCATTTTATCTATCGATTTTTGAGATCTGCTAAACCATTTTTCAAATTATTAAAGAAAAATGCCAAAGTAAAGGTGGGATACAGAATGTCAACAAACCCTTGACAAGATCAAAGAATGTTTTGTATGCCCACTAGTGTTGGTACCACTAATTCCTGGGATTCCATTGATCTTATATTTGACGATTCACTATAAGTCGTTAGGAATGATGCTTGTACAAAGAAGACCAAATGATGGTAAATAGCAAGTCATTTATTACTTGAGCAAGAAGTTTACAACATCATAAATGAATTACTCAATAGTCAAGAATACGTGCATTGCATTGATTTGGGTATTACACAGTTTAAGGTAATACACCCTTCTTCATCAAATTTTGCTAGTGACGGAGAATGATATGATCAAGTACCTTATTGAGAAATCTTCCTTGGTCGAGAAATTAGCAAAGTGGCAAGTCTTGTTATCTAAATTTGACATCAAGAGTTCATCCCAAAAGTCAGTCAAAAGGACGAGCAGCAATAACATACATGTTGGTAGAAAATTCACATAATATTGCCAATCCTGAATAGCAACTTGATGATCATATATTAACATTGGTTGATGATAAATAGACCATGTATTTTAATGGTGTAATCAACTTATCTTGATAAGGAATTGGGGCAGTAATTATCTCTCCGTAAGGCCAACATTATTCAAGATTCTGCTGACTGGTATTTCCATGCACCAATAACGTCGCTGAAAAACGAAGCATGCATTCTCGGCTTACAATTAGCCCTTTCAATGAAAATAAAGAGGTTGCAAGTATATAGAGATTCTATGCTCATCATATTACAAATAATTGGTGAATGGCAAACTCGAGATGCCAAACTAATTCCTTATCACATATACTTAGAAGAGATGATAGAAAACTTCGAAGAAGTAACATTCGATTATCTCCCAAGAGCTCATAATCATTTTGCAGATGCTCTTGCAACTTTGTCATCCTTACTACAAGCTGAAGATGGTATGGATATAAAACCGTTGAGAATTAATATTCTTGAACAACCAGCTCATTGCATGACGATTCAGGTGATTGGCAACGAATCATGGTATCATGACATCAAAAGGTATCTTCAATCAAGATAATTTTATGAAGGAAGCCAATTAGGTGACAGGAAATTTATAAGAAAGATAACCAACAAATTTCTCCTCGTTGGTCAAACCCTCTACAAGAAATCATTTGATTCAACCTTACTAAGATGTGTTGATGCTTTGCAAAAGCTGAACAAATAATGAAAGAGTTTCATAAGGGCAAATATGGACCGCACATGAATGGACATCTCCTAGCTCGAAAAATTATGAGGTTGTGATATTATTTGATGACAATGAAAATATATTACATCCAACATGTGAAATGTTGTTATCAATGTCAAGTTTATGGAGACAGAATCGATGCATCGCTAAAATGAGCCATGGCCATTTTGAATGTGGGGCATTGATATGATGGGTCCAATCAACCCCAAGGCCTCAAATGGGCACCGGTTTATCCTGGTTGCTATTGACTATTTCACTAAATAGAATGTTACACAAATGCCAAGAATGTTGCAAGATTCATTAGGCGGGACATCATTGCTAGATATAGAGTTCCGAAGCAATAATGGCTCAAATCTAAACAACAAAATTGTGGATGATCTACTCAAACACTTCCACATCCGACATCCGAGCTCATTCTCATATTGACCATAAATGAATGGAGTAGTTAAAATGGCAAATAAGAATATCAAGAAAATATTGGCCAAGATAGTTGAAAATTATTATGATTGGCACGAAAGGATACTGTATGCTTTGATGGCATACCAACTTCGATTTGAACATTAACCGGAGCAACTCCATTTTCCTTGGTTTATAGAATGGAAGCAGTGCTACCTATTGAAGCAAAAATTCCTTCATTAAGGATACTATTCCAATTGAAATTTCAGAAGCTGAGTGGATTCAACAAAAAAATATGAACAACTCAATATGATCAATAAAAAGAGATTAAGAGCTATATGCCATGGATAAGCCTATCGGAGAAGAGCAGCTAAATCCTTTAATCAAAAAGTGAAACCAAGGCATTTCAAAATAAAGGATTTAGTAGTGAGGAAAGTCATCTTCTTCAAAATTTAGATCCTCGTGGCAAATTCACTTGAATTATGAGGGTCCATACATTGTTAAGAAAGTTCTTCCTAGAGGAGCATTAATTCTTGTGAATATGGCAAGAACAAAATTGGTATATCCTGTAAATGTAGATGCTGTCAAGATTTTCTACCCATGAAATGAAGACGAACATTCAATAAAAGATTCGGGTCACTTTAGAATATGTGCATATCATGTATATCATGCATACCATGCATTTCATAAATATGTTTATCTATTGTGCATAAGAAAGCAAAAGGAGTCCGAACTAGTCGATGGTTTCAGAATTCCCAACAAAGTAGTTAGATAATAGAGGGAAGTATTATTTCCAATTCAATTTTCCATCGATATTCCCTAATGTACTTTTCTTTTTATCATCTCCGGGAGACAAAAAAAAAAAAGGACCAACAAAAAGAAAAATCTCCAGTGGAACCAAAGCAAAAACATGCAAACAAGAGGGATCTTGGTAAATTGATCAAACAAGTATCTCTAAATCATGAGTGCATGTGTTAAAAAAGTTTGCCTTTCTAAGAGAAAATCGAACTTTTTCTTCCCCAAGCGGAATGACACTAAGGCTAAGTAAAACAAAACACATTGTTTTGAAAGGAAAATACCTTAGAAATAGTTCAAATCAAAAGTTTTGAAACACACTTTTTTGAGAATGCATTAAGTATCAAAATTTCCTAAAAGGGGATAATTTGACAAAATGCCTTGAAAAAATTTCAAAGAAAAAGTTTGGAGCAAATCAAATGGAAAAATCTTCAAATGATGAAAGGTAAGCTGTATCTAAACATGTCCCTATACACTCAAAGTCAAAATGAAATAGTGAGTGAGAAAAAAAAGCTCATCCAAAGGAAATAGAGATGTTCACAATGATTACATGGATTGAAATGATGAAAGGCAACCATTTCACTATCCCAAACACATGCTTATCCCTTGCAAACCAAATTTGAGCCAAAACAAGTAGAGAAGTTTTTCCAAAACAACCCTGTTAAGAACCACCCCACATTGGGGTAAACCAAGAGGTTTGTGATTGACAACTATGGAGAATAGGATCAAGAAAGATTTTATTGCATACTCTTGCATCAATCTTTTTATGATAACTTCATATGAAGTCATATGAGAGCTCAAGATATCCCAAGAGGAAGGAGAGCATTTCATTTCTTATACCCAAATACATTACCTTTGGCAAAGCCCAATTGAGCCTGAATATTCATTTCAGAACCCTAAATTGGTGATCATCTCTTTACACTGGAGCATGAGCATATGATCCACTTTAATAGATAAGAAACAAAAGGGCATGACACACGAGTCCTTAGAATTCAAAAAGTCAAAAGCAAAAGAATCAACGGCATGAAAAAGTAGTGTGCCTAATAAAAAAGCAAGACCAAATGCCCAAGAAAAATGAAAAGGAAAGAGAGTTCAAACGAAAGCTCGAAATGATGAAAAAAGTTATGACAAAGCCAAGTCAAGATCATGAGAGATCATAGATTACAACAAGTGAAAATGAGCAAAAAAAAAGAGATTGTAATGAATGTCTAGGGGACTCGATGTTCATCAAAAGTAGATCCCTAGTAAACAATAGAAAAGGATAGTGATGCCAAAAAGATCACCAATTTCATAAAAATCCTAAATCCAAACAAATGAGCCTTTTTTAGCCTACCCAATACCAACAATACAACCTCTCCTCAAAGACTTTTTAGATTGGGCTGTTGAGAGTAGAAACATAACTTTATGACAAGAAGTCATCACTCAAAGAAGTGTATGCAATAATATATTGTCTTGTCCTCAAGGTTCTTAACTTGTAGACCTGAAATCAAATATGATGAAATCTTTTTTCTTGGCCTCAAAATGCCTATCCTTTGAATAGCCATTGACTAAGCCAATATTACAACCTTTTGAAAGACCTTATCGGATCAATTGCATTGTATACATTGCGAATATATCTAAACACCTAAGGATTGATTAAGAGAGATAAAATTGAGAGATATCAAACAAGTCCCATTTCAATCGGATAAAGAAAAAAATCACGCTCATAGATTAAGACAAATCCTTTCTAATGAAGGTCTTCCAAACGATCATTTCAAGCATTTCTTGAAAGATTGCAAGTACTTTGTTCAAATAATTCCTTGAAAAAGAAATTTAATTGCCTGAGATGCATGAATGCAAATAACACATGTTTCCAAATCAGGTTTCAAAAGTTTTTGATCAACTTAAAACCAAGTTTTCAAACAGTTTTGTCGTAAGAAAGATTAAAAAATCACGCTTCAAATAGTTTTGATTAATTTCAAAGCTACTTTTCAAAATAGTTTTTGGTCAACTAAAAACAATACAAAGGTTAGCGAAACCTCAAAAATCACATAACTCATGGTTAAGGCATTCATTATTTGAAGTCTTCCCAAAGTCCTACAGGCAAGGATGTCGCACCATGCCATTTTTTTTTTTTAGGCTTTTGGGATTTACGCGTAAAGAGGTATTTCCATGGAAGGGTCTCTCTCGGACCATACCTTACATGATGAGTGGAGGGTAATTTCCTATTTAATCTAGGTTTGTGATTTTGAAGTCACTACTAGTCATTATTGGTAGGTAGACTAGAAATCTAATCGAGGTAAGAGAGAAATAACACAATTCTACAAACCAAAAATTCTGAGTACGGGGGATTTGGTTATGCCATTGATCTCAAATCGAGATCTCTAACGCCATTTCGGTACCTAAGAACGATCGATGTTTAATGTGTCATGCAAATTTCTAAGGCTTACCCACTAATTACATTCATTTTAATCACAAGAAAAAACAATCAAGTATTAAATATGCAATCAATGTCAATCAATCCTAAGTGGTCTTTAAAAAACGAAAATCAATCAAAACATCCAAACCCTAATAAAGCTCTAGAAGCTTATTCATTTCATGATTTACATTTTTTTTAGGGTTTTAGGGTTTTTTAGTGGTTATAACCCCCTAAATTTGGGATTTTCTAAAAAGCCACTTGGGTCCTTTCAAAAATTTAAATCTTGCTTTTTATGGTTGGCCATGGTATTTTTGGACTATTCTTTCAATTTTTAAAATTTTTGAAAATTTTTGATTTTTTTTTTTCAGAAATTTTATTAATCGAGAATTGATTTTCATTTTTTTTTATGATTTTCTAAAAATTTTTATGAATTTTCCAATTTTTCAATTTTTATTGATTTCCTAAAATTTTTCACACTTTTTATTTGTATTTTCTGAATTTTTATGAATTTTCTATTTTTCTTAATTTTTTTTTTTTGATTTTCCAAAAAATTTTATATCTTTCTGATCTTTTATTTTTTATTTTTTTTTTTAAATTTTTTTTATGTTTTTATGAATTTTTACATTTTTTATTATTTATAATATTTTTTTTTAATTTCCCTTGAAGTGAACCGGACAGTTTCGGCTCAACCTTGTTCGATTTGGTTCGAACCGAGCATCGCCAATGCCGATCACTTCCTCCCGTGAGCATGATGCCAGAAATGGTGCCATTTTCGAGCTTCTTCAACGGGACATTCGGGTCGAACAAGTGGTGGGCATGGATCTAAGCTTGATGTTTTTAAGGGCGCCAGTTTGAGCTCGTCACCCAATGAGCCTCCGACGACCTTTTGGCCATTCCATTTAATCCACGATAAATTCCATATTACGACACCAATCTAGCCTAATCGTAGTGCCGTCTAATGTTCACCGGCGGCTAAAAATCAATCTAATCAGCCCTAACTTATAAACTTTTCCAACATGGATTTTCCATAATACAAACCTTGATCCCAATCGCCCTAGCCGTCTAGATCGATCCCAATCAACATAAAATCAACAAACAAAGTCAAGGGAGTCTAACTTAGATGGCCTACGGCTGAAATGAAGCTCCCATGAAGACCTCTAAGCTCCTGCGAGAACGCCCGAGCTCCAACAAGATGGTTTATGGGGGTGGTCGACTTGATTTGTGTGTTTTTAATGCCCAAAATGCAGTCAAACAACACCAAAAATAATTAGAAACCTGTTTTAAGCATTAGAGACTCAAATTTGCGAAAGGAACACACAATCAGCAGGATTGAACTTCAAGTTTGCTATTTCTCAAATCTGGAAAACCGTGACTATGATCGATGTTTAACTGTTTTGTTTGATGATTGGATGAGGTTTTCAAGCTAATCGGAGCCCGTGGAATTGTTCCTCGTCGGTTTAACTTCAAACCGAAGGCTTGACTTCATCGGGGAGATCTGAATCAACCGACCGAGCATGGTTTTCGTGCCTTGAGGATCAGCCTTGTTGAGGGTCCTTTGGTGAGGAAACTCACCGGGCAAGACCTATTTAACAACGCTTTTCTAGTCGAAAAAGTCCGACCACTAAGCCTCAAGGAGTCTCAACTCACTCTCTCCTTAGTTTCCTCTCTTTTGTGTCCCCGATTCTCTCTTTTTCTCTTTGGCATTTAAGTGAGCATCTTCCATTTGCCATGTTCAGTTTTTCTAGCTTTTTTTTTTTTTAATTTCCCTCCCAAAGTTTGTTATTTACTAGCTTTGAATCGGTTATCTTGAATAACCGATGACAATGGTGATTATCCAGCTATTAAATCGGTATTTTGCATGTGTTTGTGGTGGGATCAAGGCTAGTGAAGTCGCAGGTTGAACTGTTTTTTTTCTTTTCTAGGCATCTTTGCTTAGTTGGCTAGGTAGAGGGATGAAGTTTCTAGTCGGATCGGTCGGACCCGATTGACTTGGCAAAGCTCGATTTGGTCTAAAAATCAAAATTAGACTCAATTTGAACCGAATTTTCAAAATTAAATTCCAAAATTGAATTCCCCATCATATTCCAAATGCAAATATATGATTTTCCATAATTTTTGTTATGATTGTGTCCAAGGTTTTCTCATTTTTGTATTTGGGTGAATAGGTTTTTAGTCAATTTGATGTCCTAATGACCTAATTAGGAAAAATTGATGCTAAAATTGAATTAGCCACATCTGATTAACCCTAGAAATGATGGTCTCATATTTCGACAATTTCATATTGGGCATGATTCCCAATTTGGGTTCAAAATTCTTAATTTTCAATCGAATTTTGGAGATTTTTTATTTTTATGTCAAATTGTGTAATTAGATCAACCATTATGCAATTCAAGATCCCAGAATCATTTGTTGTGAAGATACTGTGATTTTAAAATGACTAGAAAAAATTTAATTACATTTTTGGTTCAATTCGAGTTTAATTTTGCCCAATTTTGGGAAAAACATATATCCAATTGAGATGTTTCAAAATTGATGATGTATTCATGAAATTGGATTTAAAAAAGACTAATGAATATTTTTATGGAATTTTTTTTATTCCATTTGCTATTTTTCTTGATTTTCTCACTTATTTTGACTAAAAGAAATTAAGGAAAAATGCAGAAAAATGCTAAAAAATTATTTTTTGATTTAGAAATAGGTTTCTAGGCTTGGCCAAGATTCCTAGTCTTAATTTTGAGATTTTTCAAAATATGAAAAATTGAGCTAAAAATTAGGTGTCAACAACTAACCCTCTTTGAAATTGAGCTCGATAGAGGTTGATTTCAAAAACAAAGTGAAACCTGAATTTTTAGTCGACTCACTAAACAAGATAAGATGAAAAATTTATAGCAACTGATTAAAGATCTTGCTTTTTGAAATTCGTGATTTAATACAACGGTTCTCTTTTCAAAGCATATTTTGAAAGGTTCTTAATGATTGAGTGAGAGAAACTTACCTGCTTGTGAGCTGCCTCTTTATCCCTTATCTAAGGGCATGAATTGGTGGTGGTGATGATTAAGATGGTTATTTTGATTTCATGGTTTAAGGACGAATCCATGAACCATGACCACTTGAGGCTTCTCGCTTGAGGATTTGGAAATTTGCCTAATGGTTCCTCACTAGTAGGACTTTAATTTGCCTAAGGGCTATTCGCTGTAGGACTTTGGATTTACTTAGTGGTTCCTCACGGTGGGACTTTGAATTTGCCTAGGGACTCCTCGCCTATAAAACTTTGAATTTGCCTAGTGGTTCCTCATCAAGAGAACTTGAATTTGTCTAGGGCTCCCTCATTTGTAGGACTTTGAATTTGCCTAGGGGCTCCTCGCATAGGACTTTGAATTTGCCTCCTATAGGACTTTGAATTTGTTTAGGGGTTCCTCACTAGTAAGACTTTGAATTTACCTAGAGACTCCTAGGGGACTTTGAATTTGCCTAAGAGCTCCTCCTAGAATTTGAATTTGCCTAGGGATCCTTACCTTTTTGAATTTACCTAGTGGTTTCTCACCAACTTGAATTTGCCCAAGGGCTTCTAGCCTATAGGACTTGAATTTGCTTTGTCCTCGCTTGTAAGACTTGAATTTGGACTTTTGAATTTGCCTAGGGGCTCCTTGCTCTACTTTGAATTTGCCTAAAATAAATTTGCCTAAGGGCTCTTCGCTTGTAGAACTTGAATTTACCTAGGAGCTCCTCGCTTATAGGACTTTGAATTTGCTTAGGGGCTCCTCACTTGTAGGACTTGAATTTGCCTAGGGACTCTTAGCCCCTGGGATTTTAAATTTGCCTAGGGGCTCTTCGCCTATAAGACTTTGAATTTGCATAGTAGTTCCTCACTAGTAAGACTTGAATTTGCCTAGGGCTCCTCGCTTGTAGGACTTTTGAATTTGCCTAAAATGTTTGAAAGACTTTGAATTTGCCTAAGAGCTCATCGCTTTTTTTTTATAGGACTTTAAATTTGCCTAGGGGCTCCTTGCACCTTGGGACTTGAATTTATCTAGGGGCTTCTCGCCTATAGGACTTTAGGAATACTTCAAAACAATGAATACCTTGACCGTTTATGTGATTTTGAGGTTTCACTAACCTTTGTATGGTTTTTTAGTTAACAAAAATTAGTTTGAGAAGTAGTTTTGAAATTAATCAAAATTGTTTGAAGCGTAGTTTTTTTTTTTAGCTTACCACAAACTGTTTGAAAATTTGGTTTTTAAGTTGACCAAAAGCTTTTGAAATCTGGTTTTGAAATATGCATTTTGGACAATCAAATTTCCTTTTTGAGGAATTATTTCAACGAAATGCCTGTAATCTTTCAACAAATGCTTGAATGATCATTTGGAAGACCTTCATTAAAAAAGGATTTGTTTCAATTTATGAACTTGGTCTTTTCTCTATTTGATTGAAAGGGGAACTTGTTTAATATCCCCAATTTTATCTCTTTTAATCAATCCTTAGATGTTCGGAGATGTTTGTAAAAGTATATAATCCAATTGATCCAATAAAGTCTTTCAAAAGGTTGTAATGTTGGCTTGGTCAACGGCTATTCAAAGGATAGGTATTTTGAGGCCAAGAAAAAGGATTTCGTCTGGCCAACTTCGGGTTTACAAGTTAAGAACCTCAAGGATAAGATAAGCTATTATTACATATATTTCTTTGAGTGATGACTTCTTGTCATAAAGTCATTTTCTACTTTCAACATCCTAATCTGAAGAGTCTTTGGGGAGGGGTTGTATTGTTGATATTGAGTAGGCTCAAAAGGCTAATTTGTTTGAATTCAGGTTTTTATGAAATTTGTGATTTTCTTGGCATCACCTCCCCTTTCCTTTTTTCGTCCACTAGGGATCTTTCCTTTATGAACATCAAAGTCCTCTAAACGTTCATCATAATCTCTTTTCTTTTGCTCATTCTCACTTGTTGTGATCTATGATCTCTCATGATCTTGACTTTGCTTTGTCATGACTTTTTTGTCATTTTGAGCTTTCTTTTGAACTCTCTTTTTCTTTCTCATTTTTCTTGAATATTTGGTCTTGCTTTTACTAGACACAATTTCTTTTCATGCCCCATTCTTTGCCTTTAACCTTTTGAATTCTAAGAACTCTATGTTCTGTCCTTTTGTTTCTTATCTATTAAAGTGGATCATATGCTCATGTTCCAGAGTGAAGAGATGATTACCAATTTAGGGTTCTAAAATGAATATTCAGGTTTAATTGGGCTTTTGTCAAAGGTAATATGTTTGGGTATAAGAAATGAAGTACTTTTCCTTCCTCTTGGGTTGTCTTGAGCTTTCATATGACTTCATTTGAAGTTATCATAGAAAGATTGATGCAAAAGTATGCAATAGAATCTTTCTTGATCCTATTCTCCATTGATGTCAATTCACAAACCTCCTGATTTGTCCGAGTGTGGGGTGGTTCTTAATAAAGTTGTTTTAGGAAAACTTCTCTACTATTTTGGCTTAAATTTGGTTTGCAAGATATAAGCATGTGTTTGGGATAGTGAAATGATTGCTTTTCATCATTTCAATCTATGTAATCATTGCGAATTTCCCTATTTCCTTTGGATGAGTTTTTTGTCATTCACTTCTCCATTTTAACTTTTAGTGTATAAGGGGCGTGTGTGAATATGACTTACCTTTCATCATTTGAAGGACTTTCCATTTGATTTGATCCAAACTTTTTCTTTGAAATTTTTCAAAGTCTTTTGTCAAATTATCCCTTTTAGGAAATTTTGATGCTTAATGCATTCTCAAAGAAAGTGTGTTTCAAAACTCTTGATTTGAAACATTTCTAAGGTATTTTCCTTTTCAGAACAATCTATTTTGTTTTGTTCAATTTAATGTCATTCCATTTGGAAAAAAGAAGTTCGTTTTTCTTTTAAAAAATACAACTTCTTTAACACATGCTCTCACAATTTGAGGATATCTATCTGATCAACTTACTAAGATCCCTCTTGTTTGCATGTTTTTGCTTTAGTTCTACTAGGGATTCTTCTTTTTGTTGCTCCTGTTTCTATCTTCCTAAGGATGATAAAAAGGAAAGCACATTAGAGAATATCAATGGAAAATAGAATTGGAAGTGATACTTCCTTCTACTATTTGATAACTCCATTGGGAATTCTGAAATCATCCACTAGTTCGAATTCTTTTTGCTTTCTTATACAAAACAAATAAACATATTCATGAAGTGCATGATATGCATGATATACATAATATGCACATGTTCTAAAGTGACCTAAATCTTTTTTGAATGTTCGTCTTTATTTCATGGGTAGAAAATCTTGACAAAGATCTGCATTTACGGGATAGGCCAACTCTGCTCCTACCATATCTACAAGAATCAATGGTCCTCCAAAAAAAAAAAAATTTGACAATATATGGTCCTTCATAAATTAGAGTGAATTTATCATGAGGATCTAAATTGTTGAGGATGACTTTCTTCACTACTAAATCCTTTGTTTTTAAATTCCATGTTTTCACTTTTTGATTAAAGGATTTAGCCACTCTTCTCTGATAGGCTTGTCAATGGCATCTAGCTCTTAATCTCTTTCCATCGATCATGTTGAGTTGTTTACATCTTTGTTAAATCCACTCATCTTCCGAAAGCTTTAATTGTGATAGTATCCTTAACGAAGGAATTTCTACTTTAATAGGTAGCACTTGCTTTCATTCCGAAACCAAGAAAAATGGGGTTGCTTCGGTTGATGTTCGAATTGAAGTTTGGTATGCCATCAGAACATACAACAACCTTTCGTGCCAATCAAGATAATTTCGGCTGTCTTGGCTACTATTTTTTGATATTCTTATTTGTTGCTTCAACTGCTCCATTCATTTATGGACAATATGGAGATGAGTTGAAATGTCAAATGTAGAAGTGTTTGAGTAAATCATTTACAATTTTGTTATTTAGATTTGAACCATTGCCCATAATTATTGCTTCGGAACTCCATACCTAGCAATGATGTCCCGCCTAATGAATCTTGTAACATTTTTGGTAGTAACATTCGTGTAGGAGTTTGCTTCAATCTATTTAGTGAAATAGTTAATAGCAACCAGGATAAACTAGTGTCCATTTGAGGCCTTGGGGTTGATTGGACCAATCATATCAATGCCCCACATTGAAAATGGCTATGGCTCGGACATTTGATGTAGCTCATTTGACGGTGTATTAATTTGTCTCCATAAACTTGACATTGATGGCAACATCTCACGTGTTGGATGCAATCTAATTCCATTGTCATCTAATAATATCCCAATCTTATAATCTTTCAGGCTAGAAGATGTCCATTTATATGTGGTCCACATTTTCCTTCATGAATTTCTTTCATGATTTGTTCAACTTTCTGTAGCATCCACACATCTTAATAGGGGTTAAATTAAATGATTTCTTGTAGAGGGTTTGACCATTGAGGAAGAATTTGTTGGCTATCTTCCTTATAAATTTCCTATCACCTAGTTGGCTTTCTTCAAGAAATTCTCTTGATTGAAGATATCTTTTGATGTTATAATACCATGGTCCGTTGTTGAACTCTGGTTGGACCATCATGCAATGAGCTGGTTGTTCAAACATATTAATTCTCGATAGTTTTATATCCATACCATCTTCAGCTTGTAGTAGAAATGACAAAGTTGCGAGCATTTGCAAAATGATTCTGAGTTCTTGAGAGATAATCGAATGTCACTTCTTTAAAACTTTTTATCATCTCTTCTAAGTATCTGTGATAAGGAATTAGCTTGGCATCTCGAGTTTTCCATTCACCAGTTATTTGCAATATGATAAGCATAGATCTCCATATACTTGCAACCTTTTTTACCTTCATTAAAAGGGCTAATTGTAAGCTGAGAATGCATACTTCATATTCAACGACATTATTGGTGCATGGAAATACCAATTTCAATAGAATACGGGATAGTATTGGCCTTTTGGAGAGATTAGTACTACCCCTTCGTTCCTGATCCAAATAAGTTGGTTGCACCATCAAAATACATTGTCCATTTACCGTCGACTAGTGTCAATATATGATCATCAAGTTGTTCTTCGGGATTGGCAATATTCTGCGAATTTTCTGCCAACATGTCTGCTATTGCTCGTCCTTTGACTGACTTTTGAGATGAACTTCTGATGTCGAATTCAGATAACAAGACTTGCCACTTTGCTAATTTCCCAACCAACGAGGATTTCTTAAAGAAGGTACTTGATCGGATCATTTTCAGTCACTAGCAAAATTTGATGATGAAAGGTGTATTGTCTTAATCTGTGTAATACCCAAATCAATACAACGATGTCTTCTCAACTCTTGGGTAATTCACTACGATATTCACGAACTTCTTGCTCAAGTAATAAATGGCTTGTTCTTTACTATCATTTGGTCTTCTTTATACGAAACCTTTGCTCCTAACGAGTCATAGTGAATTGTAAAATATAAGATCACTAGAACTCTAGGAATTAGTGGTACTAACACTAGTGGGCATACCAGATATTCTTTGATCTTGTCAAAGGCTTGTTGTGTAATGCCCCGAAATTGACTCATTTTCATGGTCAATGAAATCGATGTATTTCTCATTTCATTTTAGTAAGTCTCACCCGAACTCGATCATTCTCGGGATACCGACCCGGTGGGGGAAAAGCTAACTAGGAAAAAGCGATCGTGGACCTAGGAACTTGACCGTGAACCGAGTCCGATCCCAAGGTACGACAGTGAATATTTTGTGCCAATGTGAGCCGGTCTAAGGAGAGTGACGGTTTGGTTCGATCGACAACGTACAATCGGATAACGGGTGATTCCGTCGACCGAAAATACGCAAAATGAATGATCCCGAACTTATTCCGGATGACCGCGACCCCTGGGACTAGCGATAAATCCTCGTGTTCTCTAGGAAATCGGGACCATCATGACTTGAGTAGCCCTAGGTCGATGCGCGTAACCCCTAAACAGCCGCCCGTTAGTAAGAGACGCTAAAATTGCAAATTGAGTAAAAACGATCGTGGAATTGAGTCCGGACTTGATGTCGATTTTTAGTGGAGTACCCGACTATTTTGTGAGGATAACATCATTTTTATGTGGCTATGCATATTTGGGATCAACAAAGTAAAAATTGGAAATTCGACCCGGGACCGAAAAATTACCGTTTTGCCCTTATACTCCTAAGTTGGAATTCCGAATTTTGGACTTAATTGGGCAATATTTTGGAGTTTAAATTTAAGTCTCATCAGCCCAATAATTCAAATTGTTGAAGACAAGAATGCCCCTCCACTAGTTGAGCTTGATTGATTCTCAAACCTTTGATTAGGGGTAGTTTGGGTATTAGGAAAGTTTGGTCAACCACTCCACTCACTCACTCACTCTATATACTCTCTAGGCTCTCTCTCCTCTTCATTTCTCCCCCCCACCAGCCGGCCATCCCTTCCCCACGCCAACTTCCTCCCCTTCTCTTCATCTCTTTGTTTCGGTGAGGAGTCCTTCGTGGAGGAGTCATGGAGTCCCGCCCGAAGAACCACCCCCATGCCCCATGCCTCACCACCCCGTCCTCTTCCCTCTCCCTTCTCCCCAGCCCTGAGGATTAGTCTCCCCCGCCCTAGGTCGCCATTGCCCTCAAGCCAGCACGCGGGACAATCCGGAAGGTCCCTCTTGCCCCCAGCCTTCCTCGTTGCGTGTTCAGCCTCATTTTAAGCTTAGGACATCAGTGAGTTTGACCTTAAGCCCTAATTAGGCTAATTTGCATTTCTAGATAGGTTTTAGGGGTTAATTAGGGTAATTTAGGGGTTAAATTGTGGAGATGATTAGGGGTTGATGTTATGAACGATTTGGTGGTTGAGTGCGATGAATTAGTGGAAGTTTAGTGGCCGAGAGGCGCTATGTAATGCTTGGACAGAATTGGATCGGAATGGCCCAAGTTTGGGTAAGTTCGGGTTTTAAATGTGGATTATAGTCTTGGCGTCTTATTCGGTCTCATGGTGGCTGATTAGAATAGTGTTTTGGGGAGTTTAATGGAGCATTTTGAGGATATTTAATGGCTTAGAATTAGCGGATTGGTGGCTGTCCACACTAAGATCGAATTAGGCGAGGCGCGATTGATTTGAGGTTTAATAGTGTAATTGGCGGAAATGTTGGATGGACTGAGTGAGTGGTTGAATTGTCCTTGATTGGGAGTGATTCGGTGATGCCGTGATATGACTAGTGCGGCTAGGAAGGGAGTAGCTTGGTGGGCCTCGATTTTTATGGGTTCATGTTGAACTAGTTGTGTGATTTATGCGTGTGAATTGTGTACCGTGCAAGAGTGCTTGAATTGATTCCATGGTTGTGCTAATATGTGGCTGGGCATATTGAATTGTGGAACGAGCATATTGCATGGTAAATTGAACAAGTTGTGTCGCGAAATTAAATGCCCATTGTGAAATGTGTGAACGCCCAAGTGTGATTGTTGTAGCCATGGGTGTGCGTCACGAGCATTAGCACGACATGTGCATATACGAGTGTGCCCGAGTGACATATGCATTGTGATCACCTAAAATACCCTGATGCGTATTACGTGGGGTTCAGATAAAAATTGATGCCTATGAATGTGTGATCATAATAAACCCTGATGGTTTTTACGCGGGTAGTGAACCCGTGCTGAGGCGTGTTACACGGGATGATGCCCAATTTACGGAAGATGACCAACCTAAGGCGTTTTTCGCGGGTAATGTGTCATGAGCCTGATCCGTTTTACGCGGGCCAGAGATCGATCTCGAAGTGTTGGACCTGATGCGTTTAACGCGGGTCGGAGGAGAAATTGATAAATGGCAGAGTGCTAGCGTGCAAGTGTGCGTTAATGTATTGTTGAGGCATGTACATGAGTGCGAACATGAGCATATGTATGACATACGTCGGGACTAAGTGATATGTGTATATGTGCTGTGATCAAATTCTATGGTATTGTTGTGATTATTTATGTAGAATGCCTAACCTGCAGGGTCAAGCAAATTTAGATTTAGGCCCGAGGGCCTGAGTCAATTTTTGTTTTGAATTGTGTGTTATTTAGTACTCGTCAAGAGGTGCACGTTAGCCTAGTTTAGGTTTAGGGAATTACTCACTGAGATTATTCTCTTCGTTGTATAAAACCACTTTTTCAGACCCCCAGCCTTGAGATGCTTGCAGTTCCAATACGTTTTGGAATTCCGCATCATGTAGAGCGGACAAGGACGATACACCCCGTAGGAACGGGAAGTCTTATATTAGATATTATACCTTAGTTTGGGTGGATGTGGGGAGTCGCATTATCAGACCCATGAGTACGTGGCTTGGTGCTTTAGGGACGACCTCGGAGAGTATGGTCCTCTCCGGACTTTTGATGTCCCATTTACCGGGTTGGGCACCCGGTATCCTCGATGCCCTGATGGAGAGGTGGCTGACCCTGGATCTTCAGCCGAGGAGAGTGCGAGCTCGACGGTGTACTGATAGAGTACGAGGTAGATGAGTTTGAGCCAATGGACATAGAGCCGCTTGACGGGGATGCTGTTCCAAGGCCGATGGAGTCGGACAATGAGGAGCCAAAGCCGATTGAGGAGGACCCTATGCCGGAGGCCGAGCCTGAAGATATGGCCTCGGAGGAGGGGGTTGTAGATGCCTAGTCTGGGACGGACTCATCAGGGTCCGAGGAGGAGATGCCTGACAGCTCTTCATCCTTAGAGTCTTCTGATTTCGATCCGGATTGGGTACCGTAGGAGTTAGCATTTGCCTCAGTTTGGTAGGGCCAGTAACTTTTTGACCAGTGCCCCACCTTTAGCAGTAGATTGACCCCAGAGCCACTTACCCTCTTTTTGTCAGTAGTGGCCTTGACCCGTTTTTGGTTTTTGATGATCGGGTTGTATATGGATATTGTATATGGTTCCCAGTAGTAGTGCAAGTGTTTATTCTGCAATCGTTGTTGTTTATTTATGTGGCTATCCTTGGTTATATTTATAACTTTGTACGGGTGATTTTAAATACTTCCGCATGTACTTTAAATCTCTGTGTTGGGCATTGGGTCGGCGATGCGTCCCTGGGGCGTCGCGATTCGAATCGACCCTCACGAGGGATGTGGCGCGCCGAAGAGTGTGGGGCGTGACAAGTTGACATTCCGCATCCCACTTTACTTTGGCAGTTTTCTTCAACAGTTTGAAGAATAGTTTAATGATCTTAGAAAGCTAATAGATGAAACAGGTAATGTGATTTAATCGCCTCAATAGGCTTCTCACTTTTTTTACCGTAGAAGAAGTATTTAAGTCATAGATTGCCTTGATCTTATAGAGATCATTTCGATGCCCTCATTCTCGACCACAAATCCTAGCAATTTGCCGATTTTGCCAAAAATACACACTTGTTAAGGTTCAATCGCAACTTGTACTTTCTAAGTCTTTCGAACAATTTGTGAAGCACCTCAACATGATCTTCTTCTTATTTGGATTTGGCAATCATGTCATCTACATATACCTCGATTTTTTTGTGCATCATGTCATGGAACAAAGTTATCATTGCCCTTTGATATGTGGCGCCAGCATTTTTCAAGCCGAAAGGCATCACCTTATAACAAAATATGCCCCATGGTGTTATGAAGGATGTTTTCGCCTTTATCCTCTTTCTTCATGAGGATTTAATTATATCCTGAAAAATCATCCATGAATGAAAATGTTTCAAACCAAGCAGTTGCTATCCACTAATACATCAACATGTGTAGGTCCGTACTCGACCATCTTTTTTTATTACGAGTACTATGTTGGCAACCCATTCTGGATATGATACTACTTGATGAAACCGGGCTGTGAGTAATTTCATTACTTCTTTTTCTATTTTCTTCGCCAATTCCGACTTTATTTGCCTCAATTTTTTACTTTGGTGGAATACTTGGATTAATGGGCAAAGCATGCTTAACTATACTTGGATCAAGGCTTGCCATGTTAGCATAAGACCATGCAAATATATCTTGATATTCCTTGAGCAAATCTGTGATCCTTTCTCGCCTCTGCTTTGAGAAGACTTTCTCCAATCTTAACCTCTTTGGGATTCTCTTTATCGCCCAGATTAACGTGATTATTTTCTCTAATGTGAGTGGCTTTGATTCTTCATGACAGATCCATCCCCTTCGATCCATTCCTCATCTTCATTATCCACTTTAATATCACAAGTGATCTCCTCGAAAAGATTTGGGTCACATATGAACCTATTATGGATATGTGAATGTTTATGCCCGACATGTAATAAACATGATTAGTAATTGCATACAAAAGTAACGACGTGATCTTATGAAAAACCTTTTGGCAATTCATTTTAAAATTTATTTTGAAAGAGCATAAAGATAGAGCTAGTCCTCATATCATCGTACTTTCTTGCTCTTAAAATCATTTTGGGTATCAAAAACACTTAAACCGAGTCGGCCGTGCATAAAGCCTCCTCGCCGGAGCTCCGACAACACCGCCGGAGCATTGCCATGGCCTTAGGCCATTCAAGTTAGTGTGTCTTGACCTTTGTTTGATGTTTGTTAGTGATAGAAACCGACTTAGATGGCTAAGGCGGCTAGTGTTAGGATTCAAGTTCTAAAAATGAAAATTCTAACCGGTGGAGGTTAGGTTCTTTGGACAGGTTTTTTTTTTTTTTGGGCCGACGGAGGTCCGACGGCGTTCCGACTAGGCTAGGTTGAAAGCTGGTAGTATGAGGTTTACACAAAACCAAGAATCGACACCAGAATATCACCGAAGGTCGCCGGCAGAGGGCATAAAGCCACGGCCTTGAAAACTCAAACCCGAAATGGTGCATACCGGTGTTTGTGAAAATGTCCAAATGAAGAATAGCCAAAACAACGCCCGTTGTAGTGTCGCTTTGCCAAAGACGATGACCGTGAACGACACCAGTGATGGCGATTCGGTCTCGGCCCCTACGAACCGATTTGAACCAATCCCGTCCGATTCATCCCCAAAGGGAAAAAAAAAAAAAAAAATTCAAAAAATATTATAAAAAATCAAATAAAAAATAGAAAATTACAAAAATCATAAAATTTAGATTTTTTAGAAGATCAAAGAATTTGCAGAAAATTCATATAAAAATAAAAAAAAATTGGAAAATTCAGAAAAATTAAAAAATTTCCAGAAAATTCATGAAAATTTCAAAAATTCAGAAAAATCCAAAAAAAAAATCATAAAATTCATAAAAATTTCGAAAATTCAGAAAATACAAATAAAAAATTGAAAAATTGGAAATTTCACAAAAATTTCTAGAAAATCATAAAAAATCATTTCTTGGTTTAAATTTTTTTTCGAAAATAAATAAATAAATAAATAAATTTTGAAATTCAGAAAAGGTCCAAAATCATTATGGCCAGTCATAAAAAATGAAATTGAATTTTTAAAGTGTCCATGTGACACTAAAAAAAATCAAAAATTTTGAAAATCTACGTAATGATTAGAAATCATTATGGCCACCATTAAAAGTGATATTTGAATTTGCAAAATGTCTAAGTGGCATAATTTGGAAAATTCCAAATTTAAGGCCAAAACCCCTAAAAACCCTAAACCTTAAAAATGAAATGAACAAACTATTAGAGTTTTTGTTAAGGTTTAGGTATATTTTCATTTCTAGTGACCAAATTAGGGTTGCTGTGATTGATTTACCATGGGATGTGTATTTAATTCTTGGATGCTTAATTGTTTGTCCATGATTAGATTAGTGAAGTGTGATCTTAGGAATCCGTGTGATACGCTAGACATACTATATCGCTCTTAGGTACCAAAAGGGCATTAATGGTCTCGATTTGGGATCGTTAATGTAACCAAGTCCCTTATCCGGAATCTTTGTTCGTGGGATTGCGGTACTTTTCCTGTACCACAATTAGGTTTTTAGTCGACCTATCATAAATGACTAGTGGCAATTTCAAGTTTAAGTTTAGATCAAATAAACCCTCGTCGTGAGAGGTATGGTCCGAAGTGGCTCGATAGAAAAATACCTCCATCGTAAAAAGCACGAAAGTGCGTGACGCGATAGGCTTGGTGACTCACTGGGAATCTTAAATTTCTAAGTGGACTTAGGCCTAGATAGAATAATATGCATGTGTTTGTGCTCGCAAGGATCTCGGTACATTCCACTAATGACGTGTTAAATGGTGATGCGGTAGGAGGTATAAGGGATGTAGTCTATGCTTACCTCTTTTTGCAGGATGGTGTTGGAATTGAATGTGATTTTGACCAAATTTTAGAAGTGTTGTTTGGTTATAAATTGTTGTGCTTGCTTTTAAATTGCTTTAGCACTTCACTTTTCACACATACCACCTATGGCCTAACCCCTGACTACATTTAGAATCACCCTTAAGAGGTAATGTGTTTAGGCGAAACTATGAGCCAATTGCTCATGAGATTGTTTAAATACAATACCGATCACCAAAATGGAATAATATTCTATTACTTTAGGCCAATTACCTATTGTAATGGAATCCCTTGTCCATTGAAGTGGTGACCTTGAGCCTTTAGTATATCCTCACCCTTTTTAAGTGTCAAAACCTTACTTATTGCATATGCTTATCTTTGTGATTAGTATACTTAAAATCGAGCAAAATGTGTCGGTAAGAAAGTGTCGCTCCACTTCTCTCATCTTTTTAATTACGCAAGTTAATTGACATTATTTTGTTAAAAAAATGCCCAAATGACAATTAATGTTTAGACAAAATGCTTTTCATATTAGAATGGATGACTAGGATGACATACTCCATTTGATCATATTTTTCATTTCTAGATGGAATGTATAGGCCCATGGCGATTTTCAATGTAATTTAAATAGATTGAATGCTCAAGATGTGACAAACACAATCTCATTTGTCGAAAGTCTATTTTTGACGATTCAAGTTGTAAACCATAGGGTAGTACTTTATGGTCAAAATGGAGCATGTCAAAAGGCATTTGCTTTAAACATTAATTTCATTCACATTTTCAACTATATGCTCTTTTAAGGCATGAATAGATTAGAAGTGGCATTTGTGTTATGTCATAAAAATGCAAATGTGCTTTACCTCCATTTTGTCCATAAAACGACATATAATTAAAATGGGGGCATTTAAAATTAATCCATGGTGACTAATAATGAACTTTTGCATGATTAGATCGAAATGGGGAAACTAATACAAGTCATCCCGGTTCCAAGAAAAGAGCTTTTGGCATAGTGGATGAACATGACTAAAGACAACAAAGCTTACGTGAGGGAAAGATTGGGATATTTGTTCAAACTCATCAATCTAGAATATCAAGTGAGCTTGATTCAAGCGTTATCCCATTTTTGGGAAGTTACCACCGCCACATTCCAATTAGGCGAGCATGAAATGGTACCTACATTGGAAGAGTATAAGGCGACCATTGGGATTGATTTCGAATCAAGAATCGTTGAGCCCCCAATTGGATTGAAACCCACGAGTGTCATAGCCAAATTTCTAAACTTAAAGACTCCTCAAGTGGAAAAGTTGATCAAGTCGAACACCGAGAAGTTTCCTTTATCCTACTTGATGGCTAATTACTCCAAATTGCCAAAAGAAACTGGGAATACTTCCGCAATAGTCTTCATCCTTGCTTTTTTCGGGTTTGTCTTATTCCTACATCAAGGACCGGATTAAATCCTCTAGTTGCGGTGATTGCTAGGCAAGCTTGTCTAAAGTGGGATTTCTCCAATATGCTTTTAGCGGAAACCATCATTTTTTTTTTGAAGAAATACCAATGTCATCAAAAAGGTGTACTTCAAGCCTCAGTAGGAGTTACTTTCTATATGGTTCATTTCCCATATCAGACCTTGAGAACGTCATATGCACATTAAAGAGATCGACTCATCTACCAACCCTATTGAGAAGTATTTGAAGCTTCAAGACAAATTGCCAAAATACTCTTTTCATGAGTGGGCAAATTTCATTTGACATTGACTCTCGACCAATTCCAATGGAGAATTCAATGGTCAAAGATAGTGATAGCTCAAATTACTTGTTAAGAAGGCAACTTAGTGCCATTGCTTGGATTGAATGGTGGAGCCATTTATTGTCCACTAAGAGTGGTACAACAATTTGGAATGATTCAACAAGTTCTACCTACTTGACATCCCAATGAGTTCACATTTGATATACCACAAAAATCCCAATCGGAGAAAGAAAATAAGGAGTTGCAAATAAAAGTTTAGAAGATCATGTATTCCTTGAAGAAATCAACCAAGCAAATAGTGCAATGGCTTAAAGATTTACAAGGAGAAATGAAGCTCTTCTTGGCATTCAAAGAGTACATAGAGTGGTTGAAGGCTAAAAGACCGATTGATGTCGAACCACATGTACCTTTGAGTATCACTACCCATCTTAATGAGTCATACATTCCGGAGTACATTGTGCCGAGTACGCTAGGTGTCGAGCCATACGTTCCCGAGCAGGTTACAATTAACGTGGAAGAATGGGAGACAAGAGTCAAGGAATATAAAGAGGCTGAAGCTACTTTAGCTAGCAAGAGGCCTAGACTTGTTTAGACTAGTATTTCCTCATTTTGATGTAAAGCATTGTAATATGAATCTTCAAAATTAAAACAATTACTTGATATATGATTGTTTGATGAAGTTTTAAAAGCACATTTCGCATAACAAAAAAAACAACAATCATCATGGATTACAATTCTTT
Source organism: Syzygium grande (assembly GCA_024733475.1). Taxonomy (NCBI): domain Eukaryota; kingdom Viridiplantae; phylum Streptophyta; class Magnoliopsida; order Myrtales; family Myrtaceae; genus Syzygium; species Syzygium grande. Next base: position 81,574 of record JAMXDD010000047.1, on the reverse strand, counting down.
GAATGGTATGATTCCTTGAGAAAAACATTGATGAAAAGTTTTATACAAGGCTAAGACTTGTGTAAAAGTTTTTATCCTTGTTAATCATAAGAAAACATATAATTGAAAGAATATAGGTCTCCATATCCATTTCATCAATTCTAATGTCTTGTTGATTTTCACGAAACCAGGTTGTTTAGCAATGGAAGGTAAAGACCTCAAACTTGCTTGCAAGTAAAAACGGCTGAGGAAGAGACTACGCACTCGATTAGCTGAAGTGGAGAATCGATGATAGCGCAAATGGTCAGAATGATGGCAGAGCTGAAGACCTTTATTCTCGCATCTCAAAGATCTTATCCTACTACCCCGAATGTAAGAATCTCAAATGCTACTTTGAAACATCAGTTGAAGACCCAATCAGAACAAAGATCCAGTTCAAGAAAATCCTCCAAAGACTATACCAAGATAGTAAATTTGGAAGAAGATGATCAAACCAAGAAAGCGTCCAAAACCAAAGATGAAGAAGAGGCCAAGAGATTAGCTAAAATTGAAGAGTGCCTAGCAAGTTAGAGATATGAGCTTCAGAGATTCAACAAATTCTTGCCATACACAAAAGGTAGTTGTTCCGAAAAAACTACAAAGAACCGAAATTGCGTGAGCAAGTATGATGAAACCGGCTGTCCTAAAAGCCATTTGAAGTATTATCTTAAAAATGGCGAGATATTCAGACAATATGCCACTTCTTATCAGTACATTTCAAGATAGCTTGAAGGGAGTAGCCTTGGCATGGTATACCGCTCTCGATATAGAATATTTTACCAAACAAGATCATTTGGTAGGAAAATTCCTTCGCCAATACAAATTCAATGTTGAAGTACTTCTAACCCGGGAGGACTTAATCAGAATTGAGAAACGAAGAAGCAAAGGATTCATCCCATTGCCGCGCCCCTTGTTGAACTTATTATCAATGATGTTAGAAAGGCATCTGGTGGTTAAAGAGATGCCAAGAGATAATCCTACAAAGTTCCCCAGGTGCGATGAGTCGAAGAATTGTACATACCATATGGGAGAAAAAAGGGCACGATGTGGACAATTGTACAGTCTTGAAATACAAAGTACAGCAACTCATAGACAAGAAGATACTAAGCTTTCAAGAACCAAAACCAAATATGCATCGAACCCCCTTCCTATGGTAAATATGATCTTTACGGAGGGAGAAATAATAATGCCCGATGAAGAAGATGAATATGAGGCCAAATTAAAGACAACCCGATAAGGGGATGCTCACTTTCACCGTGAAACATTCTTAAAAGGGGAAGTCATAGACAACTTGGGAGAAGATTCTGGCAAATACAACTCCAAGTAAAGTATACTCCACCAAGTGGGCTTTTAAGAATGAAGTGATTGTGCACGATGGTTGGGGCGATATGGACAATGAGCTCAATGCAAAACGAGACTCCATCTTGTAATGAGGAGGATCAATTTGAGGAGCAAAAAGAAAGGATTCGGCAGGGTGAAAGGTGATTTACCCAAACATCACTTGAGTAGGGTAACACTTTGTGAACTTCTTTGGTCGGAGACGAGTGGAAAATACAATTACCGGCGTTAGTATACACTCCCATCTTGGGCTTTCAAAAACAAAACTATTGTGCTCAATAGATGTGGAGGCATGGATGAAATCTCAATCAACAAATTAAGTCTTGAGGAGAAAGAAGATCAAGACGAAAAATAAAGAAAAAGGCTTGCCAAGGAGACAAGCGATTTGTTCGTAAAAAAACGGAAACAAGGCAAAATTGTGAATTATCTGGGACAAGACAGTAGCCAGTATAATTACCGTGTCAAATACACACCACCCTCATGGGTATCTAAAGAGAAAAATATCGTGCCTGACTGTTGGGGTGAAATGAATACTATTGAAGCTGACAAAAGCATGGTGTCCATGATTATACCATTGTTGATCAATCTTGATGAAGCAGATAGGCTTGACGAAGTAAAGAACCATGTTGAACCAATTACTATTAAGCTCTCGATTGGTCAACTAAAGATTGAAGAAAAAGAAGTGTAGCATGTGATTATCACTTTGCCTCCAAAGGAGAAATTTGACACCAAATGTGTACCATGGGACTACTCACCTAAAGAAGTTGATGCAATAACTAGATCAAGCAGATGTTATGTCCCAAAAGAAGGTGAGCATGAAAAGAAGGGAGTAACTGAGGAGGATGTCAAGCGATTCTTTATCGGTCCATCGGGACAAGTAAATATGAAGTAATTGAACAGTTAAGAAAGATGCCGACGCAGATTTCCTTATTGGATCTTTTCAAGACTTCAGAAAGTTACAAAATGGTGCTAATGAAGCTTCTTAATGAGGTGCACGTCCTGGAAACTATTAATGAAGTACAACTGGAAGACTTTGTTGGTGCCATTCTTCTAAACGATCATATTGCCTTCTTTGATGAAGATTTCTCAATTGATGGACGTTCTCATAATAAAACCCTGTATATTTTGTCAAATGCGGGGTAAGGAAGTGTCACGGGTGCTCATCGATAATAGTTCTATACTTAATTTATGTCCTCTAAGCACACTTGCATCGCTTTAGGGATTAGTGAAGAATTTATCAAACCTTCAAAGGTGATCGTCGTTCATTCGACGGGATGAAGAAAGATATTATCGGTGACATCGAGCTAGAAGTAAACATATGCCCTGTGCTTTTTCTGATCGATTTTCAAGTGGTAGACATTCCAAAGACCTTTAACCTACGCTAGGGAGGTCTTGATTCATATGGCTGGCGCTATTCCTTCTAGTCTCCATCAAAAGGTTCGATTTGTTATTAATTGTAAAATGATTACCGTACATGGGGAAACAAACTTTGCCACTTACATGGAAAGTGTCATACCTTATGTCGAGCCAGAGATAAAAGAAGAGCCCGCTTATCATTCCTTCAAGATGATCTCCATGATACAAATTCCTGTTGATAGTGTCATGAAGATTCTAGAATTTTCGCATCGCTCTATTATGTCTGGAAAAGTATTATACCAATATGGATTTAACCATAATAGTGGGCTTAGGGTAAAGCCTCAAGGAATTAAAGAACCTATTATCCAATTTGGTACCAAGAAAAAGTATGGAGGGGATATGAAGTTATCAATAATCACCATAGAGGTCGAGGCAGAGTCAAGAGAATCATAAAGGTCGTGGAAGCCGAGGTGATCGAACCATTAACCCATCAACATGGAAGGGTAAGGCTAAAGAGTTACCCTATCATCATATTCATATAAGAGAAAACTTTCCTAGGCCTCCCAAATTGCTCTTAGAAGAAAATTTATGTGCAAAGACTGAGTCTGACACGCTGGGTTTATTCGAAGAAGACATTATCAATGTCATTATAACTGAAGATGAAGACACCTATGCACTGGAGTAGGAAGATTCTTTTGAACCCTTTCCTTATTGTTGTCTTTACAATTTGTTTGTTTCATGTTGATATTGTTTCAATTCAATTGCAATTTACGTTTCTTTCAATATAGATGTAATTGCATTTTTCAAATTCAATAAAAGTGTTCAAAGTTTTGTTAAGGACATATGGAAACAAAACCAAACCAATGATGAATATCACTCTCACACGTGAAGCTTGAGGCTTTGGGTTTCCGTATGATTCTTCATTCTTGAAAATAGTATTAAGAGCAAGGATATCCAAGGATATGAGGATTAGCTCTATTCTCTTGATCTCTTCAAAACAAGATTTCAAAATAGTTTTTCAAATGGTTTTTCGTTAAACCTTATGCATCAATTCATTTCATATAATTACTAATGATGTTTGTTGCATGTCAAACATGAGCATTCCCACACCCATAGTAAGTTCATAGGTGATTCAAATCTCTCTAAAGAGATCATTTATGATATTGAGAAAGATAATGAAGATGAGGAATGGATCAGAAGAGAATGGATTCGTCATGAAAAATCAAAACCACTCACGTTAGAGAAAAAACGGTTACTATTAATATGGGTAATAAGGAGAATCCTAAAGAAGTCAAGATTGGAGAAAGGCTTCCCTCAGCAAAATCAGAAAGAATAACGGATTTGCTCAAGGAATATCAGGATATAATCGCATGGTCCTATACTGACATGCCAGGCCTTGATCTGAATATAGTTGAACACGCTTTGCCAATTGATCCAAGTATTCCACCGAAGAAGCAAAATTGAGGCGAACGATGCCAGAATGGGTTGGCAACATAGTACCCATAATGAAGAAAAACGGTCGGATGCGAGTATGTGTTGATTATCACGACCTAAACAAAGCAAGCCTAAAGGATGATTTTTCGCCTCCACATATTTGTGTATTGGTGGATAGCACGGCTGAGTTCGAAATATTCTTATTCATGGATGGTTTCTCGGGATATAATCAAATTCTCACAGAGAAAAGAGGATAAGACGCAAGCGTCCTTCATAACACCATGGGGCATATTTTGTTATAAAGTGATGCTTTTCGATCTAAAAATGCTGGTGCCACATATTAAAGGGGCGATGGTAACTCTGTTCCATGATATGATACACAAAGAAATTGAGGTATCACGTAGATAATATGATTGCAAAATCCAAACGAGGAGAAGATCATGTTGAGGAGCTCTGCAAATTGTTCAAAAGACTCAAAAGTACAAGTTGTGATTGAACCCCAATAAGTGTGTATTTGGGGAAAAATCTGATAAACCTATTAGGGATTTGTGGTCAGCAATAGAGGAATTGAAATCGATCCTTCTAAGATCAAAGCAATACATGACTTGAAGACTCCTTCTACGGTAAAAAGAAGTGAGAAGCTTGTTGAGACATTTAAACTACATTGCCCACTTCATCTATCAGCTTTCTAAGATCGCTAAACCATTCTTCAAACTGTTGAAGAAGAATGCTAAAGCAAAGTGGGATAAACAATGTCAACAAGCCTTTGACAAAATTAAAGAATATCTTGTATGCCCACCAAGTATTAGTACCACCAATTTTTGGAGTCCTGCTAATCCTATATTTGACGATTCATCATTAATCATTAGGAGCAAGTGTCTTGATACAAAGAAGACCGAATGACAGAGAAAGAACAAGCGTTTATTACTTGAGCAAGAAATTCACAATATCGAAGTGAATTATCTAGCGATTGAGAAGACATCGTTGCATTAATTTGGGTGTTACATGATTAAGACTGTACACCCTTCATCACCAAATTTTGTTAGTAATCGAGAATGATCCGATCAAGTATCTTCTTGAGAAATCCTCCTTGGTCGGGAAATCAGCCAAATGGTAAGTCTTGTTGTCTCGAATTTGACATTAGGAGTTCACCCTAAAAGTCAGTCAAGGGGCTAATAATAGCAGACATGCTTGGCAGAATATTTGTAGAATATCGACAAATTATGAAGAACAACTTGATGACCACATATTGAAATTGGTCGATGACAAATGGACCATATATTTCAATGGCGCAACCAACCCATATCGCTTAGGAATTGGAGCGGTATTGATCTCCCTAGAAGGTCAACACTATCCAGTATCTGCAAAACTGGTATTCCCATGCACCAATAACATCGCTAAATATGAGGCATGCATTCTCGGCTTACAGTTAGCTCTTTCAATGAGGTTAAAAAGGTTGCAAGTATATGGAGACTCTATACTCATTATATTGTAAACAACTGAAGAATGACAAACTCGTAAAGCAAAGCTGATTCCTTATCACAAATACTTAGAAAGAATGATGGAGGAATTAGAAGAAATAACATTTGGTTATCTTCCAAGAGCTCATAATCATTTTGCAGATGCTCTTGCAACATTATCATCATTACTTCAAGCTGAAGATGGCATGGATATAAAACCATTAAGAATTAATATTCTCGAACAACCAGCACACTGCATGGTAGTTTAAGCAAAATTTGACAATGAACCATGATTTCATGATATCAAGAAATACTTGCAAGAAGGAGAATTTCCTGAAGAAAGCCAGTCAAGCGATAGAAAATTTATCGGAAGATAGCCAACAAGTTCTTTCTCAACGGACAGGTTCTTTATAAGAAGTCGCATAATTTGACTTTGTTAAGATGGGTTGATAGTAAAGAAGCTGAACAAATTATGAGAGAAATCCATGAAGGTGAATATGGTCCGATATGAATGGTCATCTCTTAGCCTGCAAAATCATGAGATTGGGATATTACTAGATGACGATGGAAACAGATTGCATTCAGCATGTGAGGTGTTATCGCCAATGTCAAGTCTATGGAGACAGAATTAATGCACCGCCGAATGAGTTACATCAAATGAGAAAACCATGGCCATTTTTAATGTGGGGAATTGACATGATTGGCCCCATTAACCCCAAAGCTTCAATTGGACATCGCTTTATCTTGGTGGCAATTGACTATTTCACTAAGTGGATTGAAGCAAATTCATATACAAATATACAAATGTCACCGCTAAGAATATGGCAAAATTCACCAAACGGGATATCGTTGCTAGGTATGGAGTTCCAAAAGCAATCATTATCGACAATGGTTCAAATTTGAGTAACAAAATCATAAATGATTTGCTTGAACACCTTTACATTCGACACTTGAATTCATCTCCATATCGCCCAAAAATAAACGAAGCGGTGGAAGTGGTAAACAAGAATATCAAGAAGATATTATCCAAAACAGCTAAGGACTATCGTGATGGCACGAAAAGATTGCCATATGCTCGATGGCATATTGAACTTCAATTCAAACATCAACTGGGACAACTCAATTTTTCTTAGTTTATGGGATGGAAGCGATGTTACCTATCGAGGTAGAAATTCCTTCATTAAGGATATTATCCCAATTAAAACTCTCAGAAGCCGAATGGAGCCAACAAAGATATGAACAACTCAACATGATTGATGAAAGAAGATTAAGGGCTATATGTCATGGATAAGCTTACCAGAAAGAGTTGCTAAATCTTTCAACAGAAAGATGAAATCAAGATGTTTTGAAACAGATGATCTAGTAGTAAAGAAAGTCATTTCCAATAATTCAAATCTACGTGGGAAATTCACTCCGAATTACAAAGGTTCTTACATTGTCAAGAAAGTTCTTCCTGGAGGAGTATTAATTCTTGTAGATATGATAAGAACAGAACTAGCCTATCTTGTAAATGCAGATCTTTGTCAAGATTTTCTATGGATGAAATGAAGACGGACATTCAAGAAAACTAGCACTAATCATAATACGTGCATATCATGCATTTCATAGAACACATTTGTTCATTTTGCAGGATATGACAAAAGGAGTCTGAGATGACTCAAGACTTCTAAAATTTTTCAACGGAGGTGAAAAAAATAAAAAGGAAGTGTCATTCTCAAATTTGGTTTTCTCAATGTTGTTTTCTAATGGATTTTTCCCTTTTATCATCTCTAGAGAATTTGGGAGAGGAAATTAAAAGAGATAATCGTTCATGAATGATCAAGACAAAACAAACCAGAGGTTGGTTGTATCGTTTCAATCAGAAATGAACAATACTCGAATCAATGTTAACACTGGATTTTAATGTTATAGGGATCTCATCAAACTGATCAGATAAGTACCCACGACCCATGAATTTGAGCTTGAATATCTCATTTTCAAATCTCGATTGGAACAAATTAGTGCAGAAGCAAAAACAATCAAGAGGGACGTGTCGCTAACTCATAAATTTAGGTCTCAAAGAGGTTAATTTGTTGGAAAATGAATCTTCTTTTCCCCAAGCAGATTGACATGAAAAGGTTATTTCAAAAAAAGTTTTGAAATACGCATTCTTTGAACATGCATTACACATCAAAACTCCTTAAAAAAGGAAGTTTTGACGAAGGTTGTGAAAATTTTCATAGAAAAAGTTTGGGTCAAATCAAATGGAAAGACCTATAAATGATGAAGGGTAAGCCATATCCAAACACGTCCCTTATACACTCGAGTGAATGGAAGGATGAGTATCAAAATGAGAAAAAACCTCATTTGCAGGAAATAGGGGATATTCGCGATGTTTACATGAATTGAAATGATGAAAGGCATATCATTTCGCTACCCTAAACACATGATTATCCCTTGCAAACCAAATTTGAGCCTAAACAGCAGAGAAATTTCCAAAAAAAAAAAACAACCCTGTTGAGAACCACCCCACACTGGGGCAAATTAGGAGGTTTACGGTTGATATTTATGGAGAATAGGATCAAGAAAGATTTTATTGCATACACTTGCATCAATCTTTCTATGATAACCTTAGATGAATTCATATGAAAGCTCACAACATCCCAAAAGGAAGAAGAGCATTTCGTTTTCATATCCCAAACACATTTACCTTTGGCAAAGCCCAATTGAGCCTGAATATTCATTTCAAAACCCAAAATTGGTGATCATCTTTTCACACTAGAGCATAAGCATATGATCCACTTTGATAAATAAAAAGCAAAAGGGCAAAATACAGAGTCCTTAAAATGCAAAAGGATCAAAGACGAAAAAATCTGGGGCATGAAAAAGCAGTGTGCCCGGTAAAAGCAAGACCAATGCCCAGAAAAATGAGCAAAAGAAAGAAAAGCATTCAAAAGAAAGGATGACAAAAGTCATGTCAAAAGAAAAAGTAAAAGTTGTGAAAAATCAAAAGTCACAATAAATCAGCGATTGAAAGTCTTAATAGAAGTCTAGAGGACTCTTGTGTTCACGCTAAGAAAAGATCCCTAGTGGACAAAAGAAAAGGGGTGGTGATGCCAAGAAGATCACCAATTTTATGAAAACCTTGAATTCAAAACAAAACAATTAAGCTTTTTGAGCCTACCCAATACCAACATTACAACCTCTCCCTAAAGACTCTTCATATTGGGATATTGAGAGTGAAAATATGATTTCATGACAAGAGGTTATCACTCAAAGAAGTGTATGCAATATTATTTTGTTTTATACTCGACGTTCTTAACTTGAAGACCCGAAATCAGACATGATGAAATCCTTTTCTTGGCCTCAGAATGCTTATCGTTTGAATCGCCATTGACCAAACCAATATTACAACCTTTTGAAAGACCTTATCGGATCAATTGGATTGTATACATTGCAAATATCACCGAACACCTAAGGATTGGTTAGGAAAAATAAAATTGAGAGATATCAAATCAATCCCCTTTCAATCAAATAAAGAAAAGACCAAATTCATAGATCAAAACAAATCCTTTCTAATGAAGGTCTTTCGAATGATTATTTCAAGCATTTCTTGAAAATTTGTAAGCATTTTGCTCAAATACTTCCTTTAAAAGGAAATTTGACTGCTTGAAATGCATACAAAGAATGCATATTTCAAAATTAGGTTTCAAATAGTTTTTGGTCAACTCAAAACCAAGTTTTCAAATAGTTTGTGGTAAACTAAAAAGAAAAAACCACATTTCAAATGGCTTTGATTAATTTCAAAACTACCTTTTCAAAATAGTTTTTGGTCAACTAAAAAAAATCAACATGTCAAGGTTAGTGAAACCTTAAAATCACAAAACAAACATTCATTGTTTGAAGTCTTTCTAAAAAACCTATTTGGTGAGGAATCATTAGGCAAAATCTAAGTCCTATTGGCAAGAAGCCTTTAGGCAATTTCTACATGGCAGGTCTCCAAAATTTCATGTCTATTTGGTGAGGAGCCACTAGACAAAATAGGTATTCTAAAGCAAATTGCATTTTTTTGTAGCTTTTAAGTGATGATTCTCAGGAGTTATTACGATTTTGCAGCTTTGAGTATGGTGATTTTTAAAGTCTTGCCAAGTGTTCACAGGTTTGCAGTTTCAAGGCCATCACCCTCCGAGTGTTTGTAACCTGTAGCTTTGGATGACTTTTTAGGCCTAAAACATGACCTCATTATAGTTCTTTTGAGTGATCGCAGATTTGTAGCCTCAGAGAATTGACCCTCTGTAAGTGATCACAAACCGTAGCTTTAGAAAACTATTACGTAAATCCTACAAGCAAGGAGCCCCTAGGCAAATTCAATTCCTACTGAAGAAGAACCACTAGGTAAGACCCAATTCCTACTGGCGAGGAACCACTAGGTAAGACCCAAATCCTACTGGCGAGGAACCACTAGGTAAAACCTAAATCCTACGGGTGAGGAACCACTAGATAAAACTCAAATCCTACATGCGAGGAGCCCCTAGGTAAAATTCAACTCCTAATGGTGAGGAACCACTAGGTAAGATCCAAATCCCATTGGCAAGGAACTACTAGGTAAAACTAAAATCCTACAGGCGAGGAGCCCCTATGCAAATTCAAAGTCCTATTAGTGAAGAATCAATAAGCAAATTAAAGTCCTACAGGTGAGGAACCACTAAGCAAAGTTCAAAATCTTAATTAGCAAAGAACCACTAGACAAATATCCAAAGTCTTACCGGTGAGGAACCACTAAGCAAATTCAAGTCCTAAGGTGAGGAGCCACAGGCATTCATGCTTCGTGAATTCATTCTCAAACTGAGAAATCAGACAATCATCATAATCATCACTACCATCAATTCATGCCCTTGGATGAACAACAAAGAAACTCTCACAAACAGGTAAATTTCTCTCTCTCAATCATTAAGAACTTCTCAAAATGTGTTCCAAAAGAGAATCTTTGGATTAGATCACGAATTTCAAAAGCAAGACTGTAGTCAATTGTTGTGAAATTTCCATATTATCTTGTTTAGTGAGTCGACTAAAAATTCATGTGTCACTTTGTCTTTGAGATCAACCTCTAACGAGTTCAATCTCAAAGAGGGGCAGCTGTTTTTTTTTTTTGGGTAAGGAAAAGAGGGGCAACTATTGACGCCTAATTTTTAGCTTTTTTTTTTTTCTAAACTTTCAAAAATTTCAAAATTAGGTTTAGGAATCTTGGCCAAACCTTGAAACCTATTTCTAAACAAAAAAAAATGATTTTTTTTAGCATTTTTCCGCATTTTTTTCTTAATTTCTTTTAGTCAAAATAAGCAAGAAAATCAAGAAAAATAGTAAATGGAATAAAAAAAAATTCCATAAAAATAGTCATTAGTCTTATTTTAAATCTAATTTCATAAATACACTGTCAATTTTATAAAATTTCAATTGGATCTATTTTTTTCCCAAAATTGGGCAAAATTAAACCCAAATTGAACCAAAAATGAAATTAAATTTTTTCTAGGCATTTTTAAGTCTTAGTGTCTTCACAAAAATTGATTCTAGGAACCTTAATTGCACAATGGTCAGTCCAATTGCACAATTTGACATAAAAATAAAAAAAAAAATCCCCAAATTTGATTGAAAATTAAAATTTTAAACCCAAATTGAGAATCGTGCCCAAAATGAAATTGTTGAAATATGAGACTATCATTTCTAGGGTTAATTAGGCATGGGTAATTCAATTTTAGCATTGGTTTAACCTACTCAGGTTATTAGGATGTCGAATTGAGAAAAATCCGATTAACTCGAGTATAGAAATAAGAAAATCTTGGGCTCAATTACAATAAAAATTCGGGAAAATTATATCTTTGGGTTCGAAATATGGTGGGTAATTCAATTTTGGGGTCGAATTTCAAAGATTTGGCAGAAATCGCATTTAATTTGCAAATTTATGCAAAACCAGAACTACCGAAGTCGGGCAGTCAACCCGACCGACCCGAACAATTCATCTTCTTCGCCCGGATTGCCCAACACGCCAAAACCCAACAAAATAAAGCCAAACCCTTCACTTTGCCAACCTATTCCAGCAAAAAACAACACGTTTTAATCAATTTTACCAACTAGATATTGTCCAAATTGGCATCGTTCAATGACCCAAAACTGATTGAAAGTTGGTTCCAACCGATTTTGGTAGCGAAATCAACAAACAAAACTAAAGAAAAAACTGAAGAAGAAGAGGAGAACCTGTTCGATAGAATTCCCGAGGGAGAGAAGAGAGAGAAAGGGAGTGAAATGTGCAAAAATCTAGAGAGAAAAAGGGTTGAGGATCCCTCACGAGTGTCTAGCGCCGCCACATAAGGCGGAGCGTTACGACAAATCGTGAAGAGGTCATGGTCTTCCCTTCACGGCTTGAACCGGATGAAGGCGATCGAGTAGGCCCCAAACTAGGCTCGATTCTGGGCGTGACTAGACCTGTTCGACGAAGCCGAGGTCAACGGATTGAAGACTAAGTGTCAAGGAACGACTCTCGAGGCTCGGATCAGTTCGAAAATTTTGTTTGACCATCGAATCCACATAGGTAAAAATCGTTGGTGATCGACTTTTGTTGAAAATTTCCAAATTTTGGTTTTGGTCTCAATATCCATATTTGAGTGATTTCATTGCCAAATCTCGACATTTTGATGCTTATTATTAGTTTCTAATCATTTTTGTGTGATTTCATTGCATTTTAGGTATCAAAAACACTTAAATCGAGTCACCAGTGCATAAAGCCTCCTCGCGAGGACATTGCCATGACCTTAGGCCATTCGGGTTAGTGTGTCTTGACCTTTGTTTGATGTTTGCTAGTGATAGAAATCGACTTAAAACGGCTAAGGTGGCTAGTGTTAGGATTCAAGTTCTAAAAATGAAAATTCTAACCGGTGGAAGTTAGGTTCTTTGGACTGGTTTTTACCGACCGGTGGAGGTCCATTATGCGTTCCGACTAGGCTAGGTTGAAAGTTAGTAGTATGAGGTTTGCACAGAACCAAGAATCGGCACCAAAATATCGCCGAAAGGTTGTCGGCAGAGGGCACAAAGCCACGGCCTTGAAAACTCAAACCTGGAAATGGTGCATACCATGTGTTTGTAAAAATGTCCAAATGAAGAATAGCCAAAATCACATCATTGCAACATCACACCGGCCGGAGATTTATGATCGGTGACCGGCGCCGGTGATGGCCGATCAGGTCTCTGCTGAACCAGTTTGAACCCGATCCGATCCGGTTCATCCCCCTGTAGGAAAAAAATGAAAAAATTCAAAAATATAATAAAAAAAAAATCAAATAAATAAAATAAAATTACAAAAATCATAAAAATTTAGATTTTTTAGAAAATCAAAGAATTTGCAGAAAATTCATATAAAAATAAAAATTTGGAAAATTTGGAAAATTTGGAAAATATCCAAAATTTCCAAAAAATTCATGAAAATTCAGAAAAATCCAAAAAAATTAGAAAATTCATAAAAATTTCGAAAATTCAGAAAATACAAATAAAAAAATTGAAAAATGGAAAATTCACAAAATTTCAAAAAAAGTCATAAAAATCATTTCTCAATTTTAATTTTTTTTTCGAAAATAAATAAATAAATAAATTTTGAAATTCACAAAAGGTCCAAAATCATTGTGGCCACCATAAAAAATGAAATTGAATTTTTGAAGTGTCCAAATGACACAAAAAAAAAATCAAAATTTTTGAAAATCCACAGAATGATTAGAAATTATTGTGGCCAGTCATTAAAAGTGATATTTGAATTTTCCAAAATGCCTAAGTGGCATAATTTGGAAAATTTTAAATTTAAGGCCAAAACCCCTAAAACCCTAAACCTTAAAAATAAAATGAACAAACTATTAGAGTTTTGTTAGGGTTTAGGTATATTTTCATTTTTAGTGACCAAATTAGGGTTCTTTGTGATTTATTTGCCATGGGATGTGTATTTGATTCTTGGATGCTTAATTGTTTGTTCATGATTAGATTAGTGAAGTGATCTTAGGGATCCGTGTAATATGCTAGACATATCATATCGTTTTAGGTACCGAAAGGGCATTAATGGTCTCAATTTGGGATCGTTAATGTAACTAAGTCACTTATCCGGAATCTTTGGCTCGTGGGATTGCAGTACTTCTCACTGTACTACAATTAGGGTTTCTAGTCGACCTACCATAAATGACTAGTGGCGACTCCAAATTTAAGTTTAGATCAAATAAATTCTGGCACATCGGCGTGAGGTATGGTGCAGGAGGGCCCATATAGAAAAATACCTCCATCGTAAAACAATGCGGTAGCGTGGCGACAATAGGTTCTTTGATTCTTTGGAATTTCGATCCAAGACCATTACCGGGAGTAAATCCATATTGGCATAACACTCTTCAAGACATAATGGATGATGTTAAAAATTCAGGGATTTTAAGATGCAACCAGCAGAAATTTGCACCATTGAGATCATTTCGAGGAATGATAACTTGGTTCTTCTTTCACTTGGGTTCGATATATGATATTGCACTCTCTTTGTAGGTGCTGAAATCTATCTTCCGTGTCACGGTGATCATCTTGCCATTAATGACAAACTTGACCTTCCGATGGAGACTTAAAGGAATGGCGCCAACTATATAAATCTAAGGTCTTCCGAGTAATAAATTGAAAGTCCTTGGAATATCCACTACTTGAAAGTCAATCAAGAAAGGCATAGGGCATATGTTCACCTCAAGCTCGATATCGCCAATAACATCCTTCTTCATTCTATCAAGCAGGCGCCACGATTACCTTAGAAGGTTTGATGAGCTCTTCACTAATCCCCAAGCGATGCAGTGTACTTAATGGACACAATTAAATGCGGAACCAATATCGATTAGCACCCATGACACCTCCTTGCCTCGACATTTGACGGCAATATACAAGGCTTTATTATGGGAACGCCCATCAATTGGGAAATCTTCAACGGAGAAGGCAATTTAATCTTCGGAAGAATAATGCCAACAAATTCTTCCAATTGTACTTCATTAATCGTCTCCGGGATGTGCACCTCATTAAGAAGCTTTATAAGTACCAATTTGTGGCTTTTACAAGTCTTGAAGAGATCTAATAGAGAAATGCGGCTTTGGCATCTTTCTTAGCTACTCAATTACCTCAAATTAAGCTTGTTTTCATGATCGAAAGCAACTGTTCAACATCTTTTTCGATTACTCTATAACATCCTCAATTTTAGTCCAGGGAAATGGCTATGGTTTAAGTTTAGTAGTTTTTCAATTGGAACCAATTTTTACTCTTGTTTTGAAAAATCTAGTTTCGGATCCATTGTACCCCTTCGTTTTGTTATTTTTTGTGGAGACTTGTGTGATTCAATTTCCAAACACTTCATTCTTGAAAGTTTCTCCAAATATCTTGAAGTTTTACATACTTTAATTTCAGAATTTTTGGACTTGATATAAGTAGTATGACAGCTTCATTTTCGGACCGTGTAAAACTGTCTAGAATGGGTATTTCGGTGATGTTCACCCTTTCTTTATTTTCTACAAGCTTTTCTTGGACGATTTTGGAAATGTTTCCTTCATAAAAGTTGTTGAGAACTTTTTTTTATAATGTATATAAATTTGAGAATTTTTCGAGATAATTTAAATTTTGGACAGAGCTTACTTTGAGAAACAAGAATTCTGTTCCAGTAAACTACTTTTAGTCTATCTTTGAGCTACTAAAAATGGTATTTACAGAAAGATTCAGATTTTGTGTTCTTAATAAGAAATGTTTGTTAAGGCCTTGTTTATGACATATTCAAATTTGAGAATTTTTGAAGTCCATTTACTCTCGATTTCGTGAACAGTACAAAGTTGTCTAGTTTTGTCAAATTTCAAAGATTCAACATTTTCTATACGAGAACGTTGGAATTTTGACTTGATATCTTCGGTGATTTAAAGTACACACATTCTGAGCTTTCAAATGAGACATGTTATGCTTTGATTAGAGATCGGCCCAGGGAAATCGAGGGAGATAAAAGAGAGAAGCAAGCTTGGAATTGGATGATTCTAGAGAAGTCAAAACTTAAAGCCCAAGTTTGGAAATGAATTGCCGGGACTGAAGTTTGTCCAAGAAGCCTAATTAATGACCTTAGATTTTGAAGGCCTCTTCATCATGACATGTCATTAATGAAGATAAGCTGAGTTGTCCCTTGCATTTAATGCCTCGGACACCAATTATTGCTAGAACCAAGAGGAGAGTCGGCCAAAGAAATGGTAGCCAAGAGAGAGAGAGAGAGAAGCCGAGAGGGAGAGAGAGAGCGAGGACCCATGAGGTGAAGATAAGCTTGGCCCTTCATCATTTTCCTTTGACCTTAGTCATTTATGACATTTAATGCATGCCATCATAACATTTGACTTAAGAAGGCCCTCCATTATTGTTTATTCTAGAGTTTTCTAAGCCTTTTTTATAAATAGCAAGACACCTCTTCTCTCCCTTCTCACGCCAACTTCATCATCATCTTCCTCTCCCTTTTGTTTCTTGTTTTTTCTCACATTTTTTGGCCCGAGAAGTTCACGCCCAAAAAGGTCCTAAACCGACTTCGTGTTTATCCTCGTTTACACCCAAAGAGCCCACGATTTGGCCTTTGTAGGCCTAGGTTTGCCTGGCCAAGCAAGGAGGAAGCTTGAAGATCACCCCGAGCTTGCACTGTCTCTAACTCGTTCTCTAGTTTTATTAGTCGTTGAGTAAGTAAATTCCCCAATACCGAGAAAAGATATTGAGATGCGTTGTGACATGATTTGCTTGGACCGTTTCTCGACCGTTTAGTTGGTCGTAGTTGGTTCATTTCCTTGGTTTGATCATGTTTCCTATTTGATGTTATTTTGAGATAGAACCAAGCCTTGGGTTGGTAAAGTGTACACGATATAGCCATGCGTGATGTTCTCTTATGAATTTTGCTATTGATCCACCATTGATGCGATGCAGTAAGGGGCCGACTTATGTTAACGACAATCGATATATCCTCGTTTAATATTAGTATTTTCACTTGCTGAGTCTCCCCAACTCATCCCTCGATGTCTCCCCTTTTCAAGTCCGTAAGATGGCATTTCCCCAGCCAGCGTTGGCAATCCTGTAGAGATGAGAGCCGAAGTGCTCACTATGATTGATGTTAGAGAAGACCGCGCCTACCGCTGAATCACGACGCTTGTGATGTTCGATGAGGGCCTAACGGACTTGGTGCTTCATTCGTACGTGGCGTGGTATCACTACGCGAACGGAGAATGGGTTGATCCTTATATGGGTTCAACAATGCTTTGGCGGTGCAATTGGGCTAGCTCCGGACAAAGCCACGGGTGGGATGTGAGATGGCCAAGCCGGACCCCGACCGGTGTAGAGATGAAGAAGCAAAGAACGTGAAGCCATAGTGGGTATAGGATAACCCAAGTCAAGTTTTGCTATCCTTAGTTGGCTTTATGTATTTAATATGTTCGTATGCTTTGTAAACATAAGGTTTGCTCATGATGCTTTTGCTTGTCTTATTTCTTATTGTGTATTTTTTTGTGATTGTCTCGAGATATGCTTTTGCTTGCGTGTAACGAAAGATAACAATGAACAAAACGTCACATTAATGATCCCGAGGTGGGGGGCATTACATACTCCTTTTCTTTTAAGTGTTCACTTTCCTTGAAACATTGCATTTCCTTAATTGGGTTATGGCATCGACTTTTTTGGGAGAATAATCCCAAGGTACATACTTAGTGTCAAACTTCTCTTTTGGAGGGAGAGTGATAATCATATATTGTGTTTCTTCTTCTTCAATCCTTAATTGATCAATGGGAAGTTGGATAGTGATTGGTGTGACGGGACTTTTCTCCTCCTTATATTTATCTACTTCATCAAGCTTGATTAGAAATGGTGTAATCCTGGATACTATGCTTCTATTGGCTTTCACAAGCATCCATTCTACCCCAACCATCAAGTATGATTGTTTCATTCTTGAATGCCCATGAAGGACGTGTTGACACGGTAATTATACCGCCACTATCTTGATCCAAAAATCAACAACCTCACCTTGTCTTCGTGCTTTTTGACCAGATCGCCTATCACCACGGCGAGTCTTTTTTCTTTTTTCTCTTCCCGATCTTCATTTTCATTGAAATTTAATTGGCTAATCGGGACCTCAACTATGCCACCCCATACGTCCGATACAATGTCTTCATTTTTGAACGCCCATGGTGGTGGTGTATATTTGACACGATAATTGTATTTACTATTATCTTGATTGAGTAAGTCTACTGATTTCGCCTTCAACAGATGACTTCGGGTGAAACGCCTTTCACCCTAATGGACCTTTTCTTTCTACTTTTCATCTTGAAGTATTTCTTTCTTGGGTAGAGCTTTCTCCTCAAGATTGGTTTCATCGTCCATACCACTCCAGCCATTAGGCACAATTACTTCATTTTTGAATGCCCATGGTGGTGGGGTATATTTCACTTGGAAGTTATATTTTTTCAAATCTTCTCCCAAGTTATCTCGTAATCTCGTCTTTTTAAGAGTGCTTCTTGACGAAAGAGGGCACCTTCTAATCGAGAAGCTTTAATTTTGACTTCATATTTATCTTCATTGTCGACTTGATCACTTTTTTCTTCATCCTTAATCATGTTTACTGTATTGTGCTGAGGAAGAGGATTCTAATGTACATTTGGCTCAGGCTCTTGGAAGTTCAATATCTTCTTGTCAATGAGCTGTTGAACTTTGTATTTTAGAGTGGAACAATTATCTACATCATGTCCCCTTTCCTCCATGTGATAGGTGTAGGTTTTTGATTCATCGTACCAAGAAATCTCCTAGAATTGTCTCTCGGTACTTTCTTGGTCACCAAATGCCTTTCTAGAAGCATTGGTAGTAGCTTTAACAAAGGTTGAGGCAACGGTGTGTATTGCCTTACAGGTCTTTTATTTGACTCGAACTGCCTTAGGTTTTTCCAGGCGACATTTGATTGCTTCGGAAATGGTGCTTGATGAGTACTTGGGCTTGACACCATAGCAACTTCTTGGATGGGTTCTTTGTCTTTTTTCCTGGAGTAAGGCCTTCGTGCTACTATTTCTTGAGCCTTCTTTTTTTTTCAAACCTCATTCAATTCTCTCACCCACTTTTACCAACATAGTGAATGTTTGATAGCCTAATACATGAAGCTTATCATAATACTCAGTTGGCAATGATTTTAGAAAGAGCTCAATAAGCTCGTCCTCGCTTATGGAGGGCTTTACCTGTAAGCATAGACTTTGAACCTTTCATTCTTTCGTTTTTGGGTTTTGACAAGAACATCTCTAGTTGGAAGTACCTCAATATTAAACTTATACTTGAAAGAAATTCTCCCGCCAAATGATCCCATTTAGTGAAATCTTCTATGTCGAGGGCTGTGTACCATGCAAGGGCTGCCCCTCTCAAACTATCTTGAAATGTGCTAATAAGAAGTGGCATATTGTCCGAATATCTTGCCATCTTACGGAGATAATACTTCAAATGGCTTTTGGGATAATCGGTGCCATCATATTTGTTCACGAACTATAGCTCCTTATAGTTTTCTAGAACAACCTCCTTTGCATATGGCGAGAACTTATCGAACCTTTAAAGTTCATAGCCTTGACTTGCTAATCATTCTTCAATTTTGGCCAATCTCTTGGCCTCTTCTTCGCCCTTTGTTTTGGATATCTTCTTGATTTGATCATCCTCTTTCAAATTTACCACCTCGGGGCATAGTCTTTGGAGGATTTTTTTGAACCGGCTCTTTGTTTCTAATTGGGTCTTCAATCGGTGTTTTGGTTGTGTTTGTAGTTCCTACATTTGGAGTAGCAAGATATTGTCCACGGGATGTAAGAATAAAAACCTTCATTTTTGCCATCATTGCAATTATTTGGGTCATTTGATTCTCGACTTCAGTTAGTCAAGCACGGGTTTCTTCTTCCACCATTCTAACTTGTAATCGAGTTCGAGGTCTTTTACCTTCCGTTGCTAAACAACCTACTTTATAAAAAAAAAAACCGATATTAGCATAGTAAAATGATCACGAAACCCTACATCCTTTTATTTGTATGGTTTCATGAAATTGTCAAAGATAAGAAATTCCATACAAGTCTTAGCCTTGTATAAAATTCTTCATCAATATCTTTCTCAAAGAATCATACAATTCAAAGAATTGCAATTCATGATGATTCCTTTATGTTTTGAAATCGTGTTCGAAATTATCTATGCATGTTTAGAAAATGATCAATCCATCATTGCATATAAAATTTGAAATTGTTTGACATCATGATTTTAAACTCAAATAGGAATCTAAATCATCTAATCCTAGGCTTCTTGCTAGCTAAGATAGCTTCCACCTTTTGATATTCTTCCCATTCCTTAGCTCGAAACTCTCACTCTTCAACATCAATCACGACCTCTTCAAGGGCATAGGGTTCCCCCGCATGCTTGGAACAATGTATTTCGGGACATACTCATCTACAGGTCTAGTATCACGCTCAATAGGACATATGGCTCGACATCAATTAGATGCTTAGTTTCTATCCATTTGATATATTCTTTGGAGGCCATGCAAATCTTCATGTTTTCTTCCAAGCTTTTTGGCCACTCGATTATTTGTTCAAGTGGGTTATCCAAAGATAGGTTGATTTTGTGAATTTTGGCTTGAAGGTTATTCTTCTCCTCTTCGGGTATAGTTCCACCGGATGTTAAAGGCACACTTTTTGGGATTCTATTCCGACGATACTTTAAAGTATCCCAAATTGTCTAATAATCCTTAAAAGGCAATAAGCTGCTCCTCCACTCAAACCAAGCAATGGTACCACATTTCCCTCTCGGCTCATGATCTTCACCTTATTAATCTTTGGCCAATTGATCCGCCATTGAATTTGATCAGAAGTTAAGGCTCTAATGAAATTGGCCCAATCTAAGAAAGATTGTTTGGGTAATTTGCTTTGGATACGAATGTATCGTTCAATTGGATTTATTGTCGAACAAATTTTGCGAATGTTCATGAAACGACACCAAGGTCGAATGTGTGAGATGAACCATAATGACAAAAGACCAGTAGAAGCTTGAAAGATACCCTTCCCATGATTTTGGCATGTGTTTAAGGAGATGACAGTTTAGGCAAGAAGCATATTAGAGAAGTCTCATTTAAGACATGCTTGTCTTGTGATCACAGCTACTAAAGGGCCTAATCCCGTTTTGGACGCGGGAATAGAATAAAGCCGAAGAAAGCTAGAATGAATACCCGAGCTGAAGTGTTTCCCATTTCCCTAGGAAGTTTTGAAAAGTTGTCTACTAGGAAAGATAATGGAAATCTACCCGTATTTGATTTGATTAACTTTTCGATTTTGAAAGTTTTGAGGTTAAGGAATTCGACTAAAAGGCTCACAGGATTAAGTTTTTTTTTTTTGTTCAACGGGTAGCTCTACGACCCTAGGTTTAGAATTAATTCCAATGGCAGCTTGATATTCTTCTAATGTTGGTACCAATTCATGATCTCCAAGATGAAATGTGGTGGTGGAAGCCTCCCAAAAATGCGCTAAAGTTTGGACTAAACCGACTTGATGTTCCACATGCATAAGTTCAAGAATGTATCCAAGCCTTTCTTGGACAAAAGTTTGGTTGTTCTTAAACATGCCTTTCCACTAAAACAACAAGTTCCTTTCGAGGAATGGGAATTACTTGGATGTCTAGTTTTCCCATTAAGCCTAATCATGCAAAAGGATTTGTCATTAATCTCCATGGATTACTTAATCAATTTTAATGCCTCCATTTTAATCATATGTCCTTTTAAGGTAAAACAAAGGTAAAGTATGCTTGCATGCCTCGAAAGTAATACAAATGTCATTTTGAGTCCGTTTAAACTTTAAAAGAGCATATAGTTGAGATTATGGACAAATACAATATGTGATGTAAATGCTTATTCTGTCATACTCCATTTAGACCATAAAGTCCTAAACTATGGTTTACAACTTGAATACATGGAAATAAAAAAAATAAGTATTTGACTTACATGGAAAATCCACCATGGACCTATACATTTCATCTAAAAATGAAATAATGGTCAAATGGAGTATGACGCCCCTAATCATGCATTCTAAAATGAAAGGGCATTTAGACCAAGCATTGAATGTCATTTAGGCATTTTTTTTTTTTGAAAATGTGCCAACTAACATGCATAATTATACCTTACCCAAAAAAAAAAACATGCATAATTGTAAAAGAATAGAATGGAACGATACTTGCTTACCAGGACATTTTTGTTTGGTTTTAGGTATACCAACCACAAAGACAAGCGAATGCAACTAGTGAAGTCTTGACCTTGAAAAAAGGTAGGATATGCTTAAGGCTCAAGGTCATCACTTTAATTGACAAGGGATTCCATTCCAATAGGCAATCGACCTAAAGTAATGAAATATTATTCCACCTCGGTGATCGGTATTGCATTTAAATGATCTCATGAGCAATCGGCTCATAGTTTTGCCTAAACACGTACCTCCTAAGGGTAATCCTAAATGTAGCCGGGGTTGGGCCACGAGTGGTGTGTGCTAATGGTGTAGTGCTAAAACAATTTAAAGACATGCATAGCAATTAATGACCAAACAGCACTTCTAAAATTCATTCAAACCACATTCAATCCCAACACCATCCTGCAAAACAAGGGTTAGCAAAGACTACACCCCTTATACCACCCGCCTGTAAAACCATTTAACACTATCATTAGCGAGATGTACCTGGGATCCTTGCAAGCATAAAACATAAGCACATCGTTCTATTTAGGCCTAAGTCCACTTAGAAAAGTTAAACGTTCTAACGGAGTCGCCAAGTCTATCGCACCGCGTCATTTTTTTCAAGCTTTTGGGATTTGCGCGGTAAAGAGGTATTTCCATATAAGGGTCTCTCCTAGACCATACCTTATGTGACAAAAGAGGGTAATTTTCTATTTAATCTAGGTTTGTGATTTTAGAGTTGTCACTAGTCATTATTGGTAGGTAGACTAGAAATCTAATCGAGGTATGGGAGAAATACCATAATTCTACTGAACTAGAGATTTTGAGTCACGGGGGACTTGATTCGCCATTGATCTCAAATCGAGATCTCTAACGCCCTTCGATACCTAAGAATGATACGATGTCTAACATGTCATGCGAATTTTTGAGACTTACCTATTAA
The DNA here is from genome assembly GCA_024733475.1 of Syzygium grande. NCBI lineage: Eukaryota > Viridiplantae > Streptophyta > Magnoliopsida > Myrtales > Myrtaceae > Syzygium > Syzygium grande. Next base: position 58,784 of record JAMXDD010000047.1, on the reverse strand, counting down.
TTCTATCCATTTTAATCACAAGAAGAAACAATTAAGTATTAAATGTACAATCAATGTCAATCGGATCAATCAATCCTAATTGGTCTTTAAAAATGAAAAACAATCAAAATATCCAAACTCTAATGAAGCTCTAGAAGCTTATTCATTTCATGATATTACATTTTTTTTGGTTTTAGGGTTTTTAAAGGGTTATAACCCCTGAATTTGGAATTTTCTAAAAATGACACTTGGGTACTTCAAAAATTCAAATCTCACTTTTTATGGTTGGCCATGGTATGTTTGGACCATTCTGTGAATTTTTAAAATTTTTGAAAATTTTGATTTTTTTCGAAAATTTTATTGATCGAGAATTGATTTTATTTTTTATGATTTTCCGAAAATTTGTATGAATTTTCCAATTTTTCAATTTTTATTGATTTCCTAAATTTTTCACATTTTTATTTGTATTTTCTGAATTTAATGAATTTTCTAATTTTTGTGAATTTTCTGAATTTTTTTTTTTTTCCAAATTTTTTATTTTTCTATTTTTTTTGTTTTTATGAATTTTTAGATTTTTTAATTATTTATTATATATTTTTAAATTTACATCACAAGTGAATCGGACCGACTTTTGGTTTAACCCGATTCAACAAAGCCGAACCAAGCATCGGCACCACCGACAACGATCACTTCCTCCCGGTGAGCACGACGCCATAAACGATGCCATTTTTGGCCTTCTTCATTAGGACATTTGGTGAACAGGTGGTGGCTATGGATCCAAGCTTCTTGTTTTTCGAGGCCATCGGTTTGAGCTCATCGCCGATGAGCCTCCGGCGACCTTTTGGTCATTCCGTTTAATCCATGATAAATTCCATATTACCTATTACCAATCTAGCCTAATTGTAGTGCCGTCGAATGTTCACCGGCCGACTAAAAATCAATCTAATCAACCTAACTTGTAAATTGTTCCAACATGGATTTTCCATAATACAAACCTTGATCCTAATCACCTTAGCCGTCTAGATCAACCCAAATCAACATAAAATCAACAAACAAAGTCAAGTGAGTCTAACTGGGACGGCCTATAGCTGAAATGAAGCTCCGGCGAGGACCTCCGAGCTCCAGCGAGATGGTTCATGGGGGTAGCCGACTCGATTTGTGTGTTTTTAATGCCTAAAATGCAATCAAACAACACAAAAATGATTAGAAACATGTTTTAAGCAACAAAGAACTCAGATTTGCGAAAGGAACATACGATTAGCAAGATTGAACTTCAAGTTTGCTATTTCTCAAATATGGAAAATCGTGACTACGAGCAATGTTTACTTATTTCATTTGATGATTAGATGAGGTTTTCAAGCTCCTCGTCACTTTAACTTCAAACTAAAGGCTTGACTTCATCGGGGAGCTCTGAATCGGACATCCGAGCATGGGTTTGAGGCCTTGAGGATCGGCCTTGTTGCGGGTCCTTGGTGAGGAAACTCATCGACAAGACCTATTCTTTGGCGCTTTTACGGTCGGAAAAGCTTCAATCCACCTAGGCCTCGGGGAGTCTCAACTCACTCTCTCCTTAGTTTCCTCTCTTTCGCATCCCCAGTTCTCTCTTTCTCTCGGCATTTAAGTCGAGCATCTTCCGTTTGCCATGATCGGTTTTCTAGCTTTTTGTTTTTATTAATTTCTTGCCCAAAGTTTGTTATTTAAATTGACTTTGAATCGGTTATCTTGAATATCCGATGATAGCTGGTGATTATCCAGTTTGTTAAATCGATATTCGCACATATTTGTGGTGGGATTAAGGCTAGTGAGGTCACGGGGTTGAACTGTTTTTTCTTTTCTAGGTATGCTATTTAGTCGGTCGAGTAGAGGGGATGAAGTTCAGGTTGGGTCAGACCTGACTGACCCGGCAAGCCCGATTTTGTCTAAAAATCAAAACTAGACCCAATTTTAACCGAATTTTCAAAATTAAATCCCAAAATTGAATTCCCCATCATATTCCGAACTCAAATATATGATTTTCCCCAATTTTTGTCATGATTGTGTCCAAGATTTTCTCATTTTTGTATTCGAGTTAATAGGTTTTTATTCAATTTGATGTCTTAATGACCTAATTAGGCAAAATTGATTCCAAAATTGAATTACCCACATCTGATTAACCCTAGAAATGATGATCTCATCTTTCGAAAATTTCATATTGGACACAATTCCCAATTTGGGTTCAAAATTCTTAATTTTCAATTGAATTTTGGGAATTTTTTATTTTTAAGTCAAATTGTGCAATTGGACCGAATATAATGTAATTCAAGATCCCAGAAATCATTTGTTGTGAAGACACTATGACTTAAAAATAACTGGAAAAGATTTAATTACATTTTTTGTTCAATTCGAGTTTAATTTTGCCCCATTTTGGGAAAAACATACACCTGATTGAGATTTTTCTAAATTGATGATGTATTCATGAAATTGGATTTAAAATAAGACTAATGACTATTTTTATGGAGTTTTCTGATTCCATTTACTATTTTTCTTGATTTTCTCACTTATTTTAACTAAAAGAAATTAAGAAAAAATGCAGGAAAATGCTAAAAAACTTATTTTTTGGTTTAGAAATAGGTTTCTAGGCTTGGCCAAGATTCCTAGTCCTAATTTTGAGATTTTTGAAAATAAGAAAAAAAATAAGTTAAAAATTAGGTGTCAACAAAGGAGCCCCTAGGCAAATTCAAAGTCTTACAAGCGAAAACCCTTATGAAAATTTAAAGTGCTACAGGTAGAAGCCCCTAGGCAAATTCAAGTCCTATAGGTGAAGAGCCCCTAGGCAAATTTAAAGTCATATAGGCGAGGAGCTCCTAGGCAAATTCAAGTCCTAAGAACGAGGAGCCCTTAAGCAAATTCAAAGTCCTACATGCGAGAGCATGGCAAAATTCAAGTCCTATGGGCGAGGACCCCCAGGGCAAATTCAAAGTCCTACATGCGAGGGAGCCCTAGGTAAATCTAAAATCCTACAGGGCAAGGAGCCTCTAGGTAATTTTCAAAGTCCTACTAGTGATGATCCACTAGGCAAATTTCTAAATCCTCGTGCAAGAAGTCTCAAGGTGTTCATGATTTGTGGATTCGCCCTTAAACCACGAAATCTGAATAATCATCATAATCATCACCACCATCAATTCATGCTCTTGGATAAGCAACAAGGAGACACTCACAAACAAGTAAGTTTCTCTCCCTTAATCATTAAGAGCCTTTCAAAATGTATTCGAAAAGAGAACTTTTGGATTAGATCACGAATTTCAAAAGTAAGATCCCTAATCAATTGTCGTGAACTTTCCATCTTATCTTGTTCATTGAGTCAACTAAAAACTCAAGTATCATCTTGTTTTTGAGATCAACCTCTAACAAGCTCAATCCCAAACAGGCAATCATAACACACGATATTTAGCTCTTTTTTTTATTTTTCAAAAATCTCAAAATTAGGATGAAGAATCTTGGCCAAGCTTAGAAACCTACTTCTAAACCAAAATAAATTTTTTAGCATTTTTCTGCATTTTTTTCTTAATTTCTTTTTAGTCAAAATAAGTGAAAAAAATCAAGAAAAATAGCAAATGGAATCAGAAAACTCCATAAAAATAGTCATTAGTCTTATTTTAAACCCAATTTCATTAATACATCATCAATTTTGAAAAATCTCAATCGGGTATATGTTTTTCCCAAAATTGGGCAAAATCAAACCCGAATTGAACCAAAAATACAATTAAATCTTTTCTAGTAATTTTTAAGTCATAGTGTCTTCACAACAAATGATTTTGGGACCTAGAATTACATAATGGTTAGTCCAATTGCACAATTTTTCATAGAAATCAGAAATCCCCAAAATTCAATTGAAAATTAAAAATTTTGAGCCCAAATTGGGAATCATGCTTAATATGAAATTGTCGAACTACGAGACCATCATTTTTAGGGTTAATCAGATGTGGGTAATTAAATTTTGGCATCAATTTTTCCTAATAAGGTCATTAGGATATCAAATAGAATAAAACCCTATTAAACCGAATACAAAAATGTGAAAATCTTGGACATGATTATAATAAAAATTAGGGAAAATTGCATATTTGGGTTCAAAATGTGATGAGGAATTCAATTTTGAGGTTTAATTTTGAAAATTGAGTCAAAATTGAGCTTAATTTGCAAATTTAGACCAACCGGGTCAGCCGGGTCGACCCCGACCCAACCTAGGTTGTTCATCTTCTTCATCCGACTCACTCAAAAGGTACAATAAACCCAGAAAAATTAGCTCTTGCCCATGACTTCACTAGCCTTAATCCCACCACAAACACGCATGAAAATACCGATTTAATGGTTGGATAATCATTAGCTATCATCGCTTATTCGGTCTAATCGATTCAAGGTTAGTAAATAACAAACTTTGGGCGAAATTGATCAACAAAAAGCTAAAAAACACTGAACGAGGAAGAGAAGTTGTTTGATGAAATGCTAGAGAGAGAGAGAGAGAAAAGGAGCCAAATCAAAGAGAATGATCTAGAAGAGAGGGTGAGGGTCTCCTCATGAGTGTCCCAAGACGGCCATAGGCGGCGGAACACCGGCGAAGAATCGTGGATAGGCCGTGACCCTCCGTGGGCTATTCCAATCAAAAACGAATTGATCATGAAACCACGAAAGCGAACTTCGCCTAGTGTACCGAGAGATACTACGATGAATCCGAAACTACTAGGTTGAAGATCAAGTGTTGGGGGACAGTTCCACGGTCGTGGATTTGAGACCTCATGAACCAACTTGCGGAGCATTGTTGTGACCTTAGGTCACACAAGTTGGTGATTTCCAACCTTGCTTGATGTTTTGATGAATGTTTAAAGCATTAGAAATGGCTAGGGTGTACCGTGTGATGATCTAAAGGCCCGAAAATGTTAGTTTAGGTCAATGTTAGGTTAGGTTTTTCTAATCGGTTTTTCGCCAAATAGTGAAGGTCGGACGGTAAGACCATGGGCTAAGGTTGATAGACGGTAATACAAGGAAGACATAGAATCAAAATTCAAACAAAATGGTCGTTGGAAAGTCAATTTGGAGAAGGGCTAGAAGTGGCAACCTCAAGAATTTAGAACTAGGATTCATGCACACCAAGTATTCGGTAAAATGCGAAGAGAAGGAAGACCAAAACGATGTCGCTTTTTGGGTGCTGTGTTTAGTTGGGGAAGACAACCATCATCGGCACGGCGATGCCCGATTCGTCCAAGCCAAAACCAGGTTGAATTGGGCGATCCGGTTCGTTTCCGTGGGAAATTTAAAAAAAATAAATAAATAAATAAATAAAATCTAAAAAATTCATACAAAAATGTAAAAAAAAATTCAATTTGTTTTAGCAATTCGAAAAATTTTAGAAAAATAGGAAATTCACATAAAAATAAAAATTAGAAAATTCATAAAAATTAAAAAAATTCTCAAAAAAATCCATAAAAATTCAGAAAATACAAATAAAAATATGAAAAAAAAAATCTAAAAGAATCTAAAAAAAATTTAGAAAATTTGAAAATTCATAAAAATTTTTAGAAAATCATAAAAATCAATTCTCGGTTAATGAAATTCTCAAAAATTCAATTTTTGAAAAGAAAATAAAAAAAATAAAAAATTTCAAAATTTCAGAAAATGGTTCAAAAACACTATGGCCAACCATAGAAAGTGAAATTTGAATTTTTGGGAGTGCCCAAGTGGCATTTTTATAAAATATTAAATTTAGGGGTTATAACCCCTAAAAACCCTAAAATCCTAAAAATGCAAATCATGAAATAAATAAGCTTCTAAGGCTTCATTAGGGTTTGGATGTTTTGATTGATCAAAACGAATTGATCATGAAACCACGAAGCGAACTTCGTCTAGTGTACCGAGAGATACTACGATGAATCCAAACTACTAGGTTGAAGATCAAGTGTTGGGGGCCGGTTCCACGGTCGTGGATTTGAGACCTCATGAACCAACTTGCCGGAGCATTGTTGTGACCTTAGGTCACACAAGTTGGTGATTTCAAACCTTGCTTGATGTTTTGATGAATGTTTAAAGCATTAGAAATGGCTAGGGTGTACCGTGTGATGATCTAAAGGCCCGAAAATGTTAGTTTAGGTCAATGTTAGGTTAGGTTTTTCTAATCGGTTTTTCGCCACCTAGTGAAGGTCGGACGGTAAGACCATGGGCTAAGGTTGATAGACGGTAATACAAGGAAGACATAGAATCAAAATTCAAACAAAATGGTCGTTGGAAAGTCACCGGAGAAGGGCTAGAAGTGGCAACCTCAAGAATTTAGAACTAGGATTCATGCACACCAAGTATTCGGTAAAATGCCGAAGAGAAGGAAGACCAAAAACGATGTCGCTTTTTGGGTGCCAGTTCGTTGGGGAAGACAACCGTCATCGGCATCGGCGATGCCCGATCGGCCCAAGCCAAACCAGGTTGAATTGGGCCGATCCTATTCGTTCCCAAGGAAATTTTAAAAAATAAATAAATAAATAAATAAAATCTAAAAAATTCATACAAAAATGTAAAAAAATTCAATTTGTTTTAGCAATTCGAAAAATTTTAGAAAAATAGGAAATTCACATAAAAATAAAAAATTAGAAAATTCATAAAAATTAAAAAATTCTCAAAAAAATCCATAAAAATTCAGAAAATACAAATAAAAAATATGAAAAAAAAATCTAAAAAGAATCTAAAAAATTTAGAAAATTTGAAAATTCATAAAAATTTTTAGAAAATCATAAAAATCAATTCTCGGTTAATGAAATTCTCAAAAATTCAATTTTTGAAAAGAAAATAAAAAAAAAAAAAATTTCAAAATTTCAGAAAATGGTTCAAAAACACTATGGCCAACCATAGAAAGTGAAATTTGAATTTTTGGGAGTGCCCAAGTGGCATTTTTATAAAATATTAAATTTAGGGTTATAACCCCTAAAAAACCCCTAAAATCCTAAAAATGCAAATCATGAAATAAATAAGCTTCTAAGGCTTCATTAGGGTTTGGATGTTTTGATTGATTTTCATTTTTAGAAGACCATCTAGGATTGATTGATTTAATTGACATTGATTGCGCACCTAATTCTTGATTAATTTTCCTGCGATTAAAATGGATAGAATTAGTGAGTAAGCCTCAAAACTTGCATGGCACACTAGACATCGTATTGTTCTTAGGTAATTTGAAAGGATGTTAGGGATCTCGATTTGGGATCATTAACGTAACCAAGTCCCCTGTACTCAAAATATCTGGTTTGTAGAATCGTGGTATTTCTCTCATACCCGATTAGGTTTCTAGTCTACCTATCAATAATGACTAGTGGTGACTCCAAAATCAAAAACTTAGACTAAATAGGAAATTACCATCTACTGTGACATGAGATACGGTCTAGGAGAGACCCTTATACAAAAAAATACCTCCTTAGCGAGCAAGTCCCGAAGTCCAAAAAAAAAAAAAAAAGCGCGACACGACACTAATCATGCAAAAGATTTGTTATTCATCACTGTGGATTACGAATCAATCTCAATGCCTCCATTTTAATCATATGTCCTCTTGAGATAAGATTTGAGGTAGAATACACTTGCATGTCTAGAAAGTAATGCAAATGTCACTTTAAGTCCGTTTAGACATTAAAAGATCATATACTTGAAATCATGGACAAATTTAATGTGTGATATAAATGCCCATTCTATCATACTCCATTTAGATCATAAAGTCCTAAACTATGGTTTTACAACTTTGAATACATTGAAATGAACGAACAAGCATTTGAATTACTTGGAAAATCCGTAATAGACTATACATTTCATCTAAAAATGAAAGAATGGTCAAATGGAATATAACATCCTAATCATGCATTCTAATATGAACAGGCATTTAGACCAAACATTGAATGTTATTTAGGCATTTTTTTTTTTTTAAATGTGTCAACTAACTTGCATAATTATTAAAGAATGGAATGGAACGATACTTGCTTACTAGAACGATTTTGTTTGGTTTTAGATATACCAACCACAAAAACAAGCGAATGCGATTGATAAAGTTTTGACTCCTAAAAGGGTAGGATATGCTAAAGGCTCAAGGTTACCATCTTAATGAACAAGGGATTCCATTACAATAGGCAATCGGCCTAAAACAATGGAATATTATTCCATCTCGATGATTGGTATTGCGTTTAAATGATCCCATGAGCAATCGGCTCATAGTTTCGCCTAAACACATACCTCCTAAGGGTCATCCTAAATGTAGCTAGGGTTGGGCCACATGTGGTGTGTGTGCATGTAGTGCTAAAGCAGTTTAAAGACATACATAACAATTAATGACCAAACAGCACTTTGGGTTTGATTTTGTTCAATTGCTTAGGACAATTAATGACATACATAACAATATTTAATTGCATTTTTGTTTAATTTGGATTTGATTTTGCCCAATTTAGGAAAAACACATACCTGATTGAGATTTTTCAAAATTGATGATGCATTAATGAAATTGGATTTAAAAGAAGACTAATGACTATTTTTATGGAATTTTCTGATTCCATTTTCTATTTTTCTTGATTTTTACACTTTTTTTACTAAAAGAAATTAAAGAAAAATTCAGGAAAATGCTAAAAATTTATTTTTGGTCTAGAAATAGGTTTCTAGGCTTGGCCAAGATTCCTAATTCTAGTTTTGATATTTTTGAAAATATAAAAAAAATGAGCTAAAAATCAAGTGTCAATATAGGAAAGGTATGGGTTTTGACTGAAAAATTTCAAATTGAATAATATCCCCAATTTGAGTCTTAAAATCCCTAATTTTGAATTAATTTTTGGGGCTTTTCAATTCTTTTGTCAAATTGTGAAATTAGACCGACCAATATGCAATTCAAGGTCTCATAATTAATTGTTTTTTTTTTAAGGCTCATAATTAATTGTTGTGAAGACATCATAACCAAAAAATGACTAAAATTGACTTCTTTGGAATTTTGGCTCAATTAGGGTGTGAAATTACCCAATTTTGGGAAAAAAAAAAAAATTCCCAATTGAAATTTTCTAAAATTGAAACTTCAAGGCTAGAATTGGAATTAAAAGAAGACTAATGGCTATTTTTATGGAATTTTTGAATTCCATTTGGTATTTTTTTTTTTTTTTTATTTTTTTATTGATAGAATCTAAGGAAAAATTCATGAAAAATCTAAATTGTTTTTTTTTAGAAATAGGTTCCTAAGCATGGCCAATGTTCTTAATCTTAATTTTGTGATTTTATTTGAAATGAAAAACTTTAACTAAAAAATCGAGATATCAATAAATTGCCTCTCTTTGACATTAAGCTTGTTAGAGGTTGATGTCAAAGATAAGGTGATACTTGAGTTCTAATCGACTCAACTAATAAGACAAATGAAAATTTCACAATAACTAATTAGGGATCCTACTTTAAAATTCTTGACTCAATCCAACTTTTCAACTTTGATGCTTTTTGATGATTAAGAGAGAAAAGGAACTCATATGTTCATTTATGATCTCTATTCGTGAGATATGGCTTGCTCGCTTTCAAGAAAGTATAGAGGATGGCTATGGTGATGAACAACACTATGGGCTATAAAAGATCACCAGGTTAATTGTAATATTGATTTGAAGATGTGGTTCTAAGGATAGTCCCACTAACCCTATGGTTTTAGGTTGACCATGAACCGTGTAATTTTAAGGATAGACCTACTAGCCCTATGGTTTTAGGTTGACCACGAACCATTGTATGGTTTTTAGTTGACCACAAACTTTTGTATGGTTTTTAGTTGACCATAAACTATTGGATGAAACGTGGTTTTAAGTTTACCACAAACTATTTGAAATTTTGGTTTTAAGTTGACCAAAAACTATTTGGAAATTTTGTTTTAAGTTGACCAAAAATTGTTTAAGAATTTGGTTTTAAGAGAAGTCCCAAAGCCATTTAAAAATTTATGTGATTTTGATTTGAAAACATGCATTCTTTGTGGTAATGCATTTTGACAACCAAATTTCCCTCGAATATATATATGAGCAAATTGTTTGAAATCTTTCAAAAAATACTTGAGATGATCAATTGGTGAAGGCTATTCTAAGGATCGGTATTTTTAGGCCAAAAAAGAATTTCATTTCTTTTTTTTTTTTTTGCTTCGGGTCTACAAGTTAAGAACATAAGGATAAGATAAGATAAGATAAGATTGCCTATACTTGTTTGAGTGATGGCTTCCATCATAAAATCATGTTTCTATTCTCAACATCCCAATCTAAAGAGTCTTTAAGTAAAGATTGTAATGTTGGTATTGGGTAGGCTCAAAAGGCTCATTTGTTTCTGGATTCAAGGGTTTTTGTAAAATCGGTGATCTTCTTAGCATCATCACCCTTTCCTTGTCCACTGGGGATCTTTTCTTTTCATGACCACAAGAGTCCTCTAGATGCTCACCATGGTCTTTTCTTTTCAATTTCTAGCTTGTTGTGATCTTTAATCTTTCACAACATTTGTTTTTCTTTTTCTTTTGTCACGATTTTTTCCATTCTTCTTTTGAATGCTTTTTTTCTCTTTTCTTTTTGCTCTCTTTTTCTAAACATCGGCCTTGCTTTTTACCAGGCACACTGCTTTTTCATGCTCTTTATGTTTATTGCACTAGCATTTCTAATTCTCTTGACTTTTTGACCTTTTGAGCTCTAAGGATTCTTTGTCATGCCTTTTATTTGCTATCAATCTTAGGTGGATTACATGCTTTGCCCCAATGTGAAGAGATAATCACCAATTTGGATTTGAAATGAATATTCAGGCTCAATTGGGCTTTGCAAAGGATAATGTGTTCGAATAAGAAAAGAAATGCTCTTCTTCCTTTTGAAATGTCTCGAGCTTCCGGATGATTTCATCTGAAGTTATCACAGAAATATTGATATAAGTGTATGCAATAAAATCTTTCTTGACCCTTTTCTCCATAAATGTCAACTACAAACTTCCTAATTTATCCCAATATAGGATGGTTCTTAACAGGGTTGTTTTTAAAAAACTTCTCCATCTTTTGTGCTGAAGTTTGGCTTGCAAAGGATAATCATATGTTTAGGATGGTGAAAGATATGCCTTTTATCATTTCAATTTATGTAATCATTGTGAATACCTCCTATCTCCTTCAAATGAGGCTATCTCTCACTTTTGTCACTCACTCTTCCATTCCACTCATGTGTATAAGGGACGTGTTTGGATATGCCTTACCTTTCATCATTTGAAGGTCTTCCATTTGATTTTATCCAAATATTTTCTTTTGAATGTTTCAAGACTTTTTGTCAAATCATCCTCTTTAAGGAATTTTGATATATAATGCATGCTCAAAAATGCCCGTTCAAACCTTTTTTATTGAAATTTTTGAGATGATCTTTTGAAAAGATTTGTTTTGATTTCACATTAATCCGCTTGGGGAGGAAAACTCAATCCTTTTTGGAAAAATAAACTTTGGGAATTTAAATTCATTAGTTAAGGATACTTACCTAACTAGCTTGATGGTATCCCCGTAAGAATTAAAGCCAAGTGTCAGAATAGGTTATTGTATTGCTCATTTCAATTGAAACAAAACAACCAACCTCTTGTCTGCGTTGGCTTAAGTATCAATGAAAAATTATATTTCAAATCTCTTGCTTTGATTTGCTCCTCTTGGCGAATTGGAATTCTTTTGAATGACAACTCGCCTTTTTGACTTGGTGAAGATTGTGCAGGGATTAAGAATCAAGTGTTAGAATTCGTATGCACAATCCTTATCAAAAATTGGAACAATACTGCCAACTTCTTATGCGTTTCCATTTTGATTCCATTGAGGATTTGTTTTCGTAGTTTTCTTCCTTTGAACTCCCTAGGGATAATGAAAAGGAAGAACATGTTAATGAACGAGATCAAGGAGAGAAAATTAAAACGATACATCCCTTTACCTTTTACCAACTTCATTGGAGAATCTTGTATTGTCCTAAATTCTGTTGAATTTCATTATGCAAAATGAGCAAACATGTTTATGTGATGCATGATATCCAAATGTTCTAGAGCAGCTCAAATCATTCTTTGAAATTGTCTGAATTGTCTTTTCATTTCATGTGTAGAATATTTTGACAGCATTTGCATTTACAGGATGCACCAATTCTATCCCATCGATATCTATAATAATCAATACTCCTCCTGGTAAGACTTTCTTGACGACAAACGGGCCTTTGTAGTTTGGAGTGAACTTCCCACACGGATATGAATTATTGGGGATAATCTTCTTCACTACAAAGTCTTCAATTTCAAATGCCTTAGTTTAACTTTCGATTAAAGGATTTGGCAACTCTCTTTCGGTAGGCTTGTCCATGACATGTGGCCCTTAATCTCTTTTCACTAATCATATTAAGTAGCTCATACCTTTGTTAATTCCATTCAGCTTCAGAATTATTGGGGATAATCTTCCTTATTACAAGGTCTTCAACTTCAAAATGCCTTGGTTTTCACTTTCTGATTAAAAGATTTGACAACTCTCTTCTGATAGGCTTATCCATGACATAAAGCCTTTAATCTCTTTTCATCAATCATATTAAGTTGCTCATACCTTTGTTGATTCCATTCAGCTTCAAAAAGCTTCAATCGTGACAATACTCTTAACGAAGGAATTTCCACTTCTACAGGCAATATGGCTTCCATTCTATACACCAAAGAGAATGGTGTTGCCCCAGTTGATGTCCTAATTGAACTTTGATAAGCCATTGGGGCATATAGTACTCTCTCATGCCAATCATGGTAATTCTCAACCATTTTGGATAATATCTTTTTAATGTTTTTGTTGGTCGCTTCCTTTGCTCCATTCATTTGTAGGGCGTCACGAAGACAAATTTAAATGGAGAATGTGGAAATATTTCAACTAGTCATCAACGATCTTGTTGTTTAGATTTGAGCCATTGTCAATAATAATTGCTTCGAACTCCGTCTTAGAGCAATGATATCCCGTCGATGAACTTTGTAACATTTTTTTGTAATGACATTAGTGTATGAGCTTGCCTCGATCCATTTAGTGAAGTAGTCAATTGCCACTAAGATAAAAAACGATGCCTGTTTGAAGCTTTGGGGTTAAATGGACCGATCATATCGATGCCCCATATTGAAAATGGCCATGGTTATGACATTTGATGTAGTTCATTTGGCGGTACATTGATTTTATCTTTATAAACTTGGCATTGGTGAAAACATCTCACATGCTAATGCAATCCGTCTCCATTGTCATCCAATAATATCTCAATCTCATAATCTTTCGGTCTAAAAGGTGTCCATTCATGTGTAGTCCGCATTCACCTTCATGAATTTCTTTCATAATCTATTCAGCTTCCTTAACATCTACACACCTCAATAAAGTTGAATCAAATTATCTCTTGTAAAGAGTTTGGCGCTAAAGAAGAATTTGGTGGCTATCTTTTTATGAATTTTCTGTCATCCGGTTGGCTTCCTTCAGAAATTCTCTTGTTTGAAGATAATTTTTAATGTCATGAAACCATGGCTCATCATTGAACTCTGCCTGAACCACCATGCAATGTGCGGTTGTTCTAAAATCTTGATCATCAATGGCTTAATGTCAATACCATCTTCAGCTTGCGGAGAGATGACACAACAGTAAGAGCATCTGCGAAATGATTTTGCGCTCTTGGAAGATAAACGAATGTTATTTCTTCAAATTCTTCCATCATTTCCTCTAACTACTTGTGATAAGGTATCAATTTGGCATCTCGAGTTTATCATTCACTAGTTGTTTATAATATGATGAGCATAGAATCTCTGTATACTTGCAACCTCCTTATTTTCATCGAAAGGGCTAACTGCAAGCCAAGTATGCAAGCTTCATATTTAGATATGTTATTAGTGCATGAAAATGCCAACTTGGTAGATATTGGATAATGTTGACCTTATGAGGAAATCAGCACCGCCCTAATCCCTAATCCGGATAAATTGGTTTGCACCATCAAAATACATAGTCAATTTATCATTGACCACCACCAATACACGATTGTCAAATTCATCCTCTCAAGACTAGTAGGGCCTTGGGAATTCTCCGTTAGCATGTCGCTGCTATTGCTTGTCCTTTGATGGATTTAGGTGATGAACTTCTGATATCGAATTCTAATAACAAGACTTGCCACTTTGCTAATTTCTCGACCAAGGAAGATTTCTCAAGTAAGTACTTGATCGGGTCATTTTCGATAACCAACAAGATTTGATGATAGAGGGTATATTGCCTTAACCGATGTAACCCATATCAATGCAACGCATGTCTTTTCAACAGCCAAGTAATTTATTTTCGATGTGGTAAACTTCTTACTCAAATAGTATATAGCTTGTTCTTTACCATCACTGGGTCTTCTTTGGATAAGCACCGCTCCTAATGATTCATGATGGATCATTAGATATAATATTAATGGTATTCCAGGGGACTGGTGGCACAAGCACCGTGGACATATTAGGTATGCCTTGATCTTGTCAAAGGTTTATTGGCATTCCATATCCCATTTTGTTTTAGCATTTTTCTTTAGCAATTTGAAGAATGACATAGCTATTTCGACAATTGGTGAATGAAATGAGCAATGTAATTCAATTGCCCCAATAAGCTCCTCACTTCTTTTTTATCTTGTAGAAGGAGTTTTAAGATCATATATTGCCTTGATCTTTGAAGTATCAATTTCGATGCCCTGCTGCTTACCAAGAAGCCTAATAGCTTACCTAATTTTGCCCCAAACATATGATCTTCCCTTGTTTGGATTTGGCAATCATGTCATAACATACACCTCTATTTCCTTATGCATCATGTTGTGGAATAGAGTTACCATTGCCCTTTGATACGTGGCATTAGCATTCTTCAACCCGAAAGGCATTACTTTATAGCAAATGTCCCCCATGGTGTAATGAAAGATGTTTTCGCCTTATCCTCCTTCTTCATAAGACTTTGAGTGTATCTCGAGAATCTATCCATGAGCGAGAATATTTGAACTCCATGGTAATATCAACAATGGCATCTATATGCTGCAAAGGGAAATCGTCTTTAGGACTTGTCTTATTCAAGTCACGATCATGAACATAGACCCTCACTCGTCCATCTTTCTTTAACACAAGACTATGTTGGCCACCCATTCGGGATAAGAAACTACCTCAATGAATCCCACCTGGAGCAATTTCATCACTTCTTCCTCTATCTTCTTTGCTAACTTGACTTAGTTTGCCACAATTTTTGCTTTTTGGAGGAATATTTGGATCAATCGGTAAAGCATATTCAACAATTCCTGGATCAAGTCCAAGCATATCAGCATATGACCATGCGAAAATGTCTTGATATTCTTTAAGCAAACTTGTAATCCTTGCAGCTTTTGTTGGTGGAAAACTTTCTCTGATTTTAACTTCCTTAGGATTTTTGACATCTCCTAAATTAATAGTAACTGTTTTCTCTTGGGTGAACGGTTTTGATTCTTCATGTCGAATCCATTTTTTTTAACCCATTAAATCATCTTCATTATCTTCTTCAATGTCACCAGTGATTTCTTCAAGATGACTTGAGCCACATAAGAACTTATTATGCATATCACGAATGCTCATGCCGACATGCAATAAATCATGGTTAGTAAACACATATGAGATATAATCATGCATGATATTTTGTGAAAATCTTATTCCAAAAATATTTTGAAAACTTATTTTGAAAAAATTAGAAGAAAGAGCTAATCCTCATATCCTTGGATGTCCTTGCTCTTTTAAAACCATTTTGCAATTAGGAATGATGTGGAAATCAAAGCCTAAAAGTCTCACAAGTGAGGACCATATTCATCATTGGTTTGGGTATTATTTCCACACATCCTTAACAAAACCTCAAACACTCTTATTGAATTGAAAGATGTAATTACAACCTGAATTAAGAATTTAACATAACTGACACAACAAAAGACATTGAAATGTAACTAGAGAACTATGAAAGTAACAATGCAACAATAGAAACATAAAAGCGAGAAAAAAGTTTGGAGAAACCTCCTACTCCAATGCATAAGCATCCTCAATTTCAAGATGATGACATTAATGGTATTTTCCTCAAAGAGGTTGGGTAATGCCATCATTTCCTCTGAATGAATGTCCTCCTCTTGAAGCAATACGGTAGGTCAAAGAAAAGTCTTCTTAATGTGGATTTGATGGTATGGGAGCACTTTAGCTTTACCCTTCCAGACCGATGGATTGATGACTCAATAACTTTGGCTTCCATAGCACCACGGTTCCTATAACTATTGCTTTGACCTCGGCCTTGGTCTTCATGGTAATCATTTGAACTCTTTTTGATATAACCTACCCCATATCTTTTCTTACTAACAAGTGGAATAATAGGCTCCTTAATCCCTTGGGCTTTTGATCCAAGTCCGTCACCAGGGACGAACCCATATTGGCATAACACCTTCCCTAACATGATGGATGATGTCAAGAGCTTCAGAGTCTTCATAATATTGCCAACGGGAATTTATATCATCGAAATCATTTCAAATAAGTGGTAGCTTGGTTCTTCTTTTACCTCAAGCTCAATGTATGGTATTGCACTCTTTTTATAAGTGGTGAAATCTATCTCTCCATGTATGGTGATCATTTTGCTGTTAATAACAAATTGAACTTGATGAAGACTTGAAGGAATGGCAATCGGCAATGTGGATCCAAGGCCTACCCAATAATATGTTGAAAGTCCTCGGAATATTCACCACTTGGAAATCAATTATAAAGGGCACGGGGGGCAGATTAAGTCTAAGCCATTATCAATCAATACTCGTGACAACTTCTTGCCTCTGCATTTGACGACAATATATACTTTGCTTTTTGTGTAAACGTCTATCAATTGGGAAGTCCTCATTAGAGAAAGCAATTTGATCCTTTAAAAGAATGGTGCCGACGAAATCCTCCAGTTGCACTTTCTTTGATTGTCTCCTGGACATGAACTTCATTAAGAAATTTCATGAGCACTATTTTATGACTCTCCAAAGTTTTAAAGAGATCTAGTAAAGAAATTTGCGCCGGCATTTTTCTTAATTGTTCAATCGTGTCATATTAAGCTTGTTTTTATGACTGAAAGTAACTGCTTCATCTCTTCCTCTGTTACACCCTTCTTCTCATGCTCACCCTCTTTTGGGACATAACATCTTCTCGATTAGGTTATAGCATCGATCTCTTTTGGTGTGTAATTCCAAGGTACATAATTAGTATCAAACTCTTCCTTTGAGGGCAAAGTAATGATCACAGGCTATGGCTCTTTTTCCTTGATCTTCAATTAATCCATTGGAAGTTGAATAGTAACCGCTTCAACATGACATCCTTCCTCCCGTACTTATCCAATTTATTGAGTTTGATCACAAACGGGCGTGATCATGGATAATGGCGCCTTTGCCATTCTCAAAACCCATTCTGCCGTACCCATCGGGCACAATAATTTCATTCTAGAATGCCCATAGAGGGTGTATGCTTGACACAAATAGTTATACCTGCCACTATCCTAGCCAAATAGGTCTACACCTCGTCTTACTTAAGTGATTCTTAGGTAAAACACCTTTTATAGTAGCACATCTTTTCCTTTTCTTTCTTATCTTCATCTATCTCCTCATTGAATTTTGCTTCCCCAAGGGGTTCACTTCATCATCCATATCACCCCAACCATCGTGCACAATTTGTACCATCCTGAATTTTGACCTGTTCTTCGGGACCAATAAAGTGTATATTAATTCTCATTTGATTTTAGTAAGTCTCGTCCGGACTTAATCAATCACGGGATACTAACCAAATGAGAAAGGCTAAATAGGAATAGGTACTTGGACCAAGGACTCGATCACGATTGAGCGTTGATTTCGAGAAACATCAAAGGAATATTTTGAACTAATATGGGCGATTTTAGGAGAATGACGGATTTGATGTACTTAGTAACGTTTGATTGGGTCGCGGTGAATTTGCATGACCGAAAAGTACGCCCGATAAATGAATCCCGATTTTAATCCGAACGATCGCGACCCCCGGTACTAGCGATACTTCCTCTCGTTCTCCCGAAATTTGAGGCCATCACGACTCGGACAATCCTAGGTCGATACGCGTAATACCTAAACAGCCGCCCGTTAGTGAGAGGCCCTAAGACTTCGAAACAAGTTATTTTGATCGCAATATTAAGCCCGAACTTGATATCAAAATTTCAAGGGTAATTCGACTATTTTGCAAGAAGGATGTCATTTTATAATGGCCAAATACGTTTGGAACAAGAACGGTTTAAAAACGGAAATTTCGACAGAATTTGGAGAAAATTACAATTTTGCCCTAGAGACCTCGATGTCCGTTTCCGAGACCCAAACGAAATTATTTTTCGGAATCGATGCCATTTTAGGGTGACCATGCATGTCTGGAATGCATACGGTCAAAAATTGGAATTTCGACCCCGGAGCGAAAAAAATTACGGTTTTGCCCTCCAAACTTTTGGACTGATTTTCGGGGCTTAAAGGATGATTTTTAAGGATCCGACACCGTATTATGCCTGCCATGAATATATAGGACCGGTATGGACAAAAATTAGAATTTTGATCTCGGATCGGAAAATTACGAAAAGGAAAAATTTCAAAAGGGACCCAAGTGAAGTCATTTTCTCAAATAGGGGCCTCAAGTGAACTTTGTTTCAAATAAGGACCAAGTAGGCTGATGAGTCTCGAATAAGGGCCCAAAGTGGCTGATGAGGCTCAAATAAGGACCCGAGCCCTCCGACCGCCAAATGTTCACCGCCAATGAGCAAGTGAATTTTTCCGACGAACGGAAGAAGGGCACTTTTGTCCAAAAAGAAATCAGGATTTAAAGTTACCGTCCCTAAAATAAAAAGCTATTCTTCCGTCTTCTTCGTTACCTTCGGAGACAACCCTAATCCTCCTCCGCCATACGCACAACCTCGTTCACCACTGCTGCCGGGTCTCTCCAGGCACTTCTTGACCGGTGTCGGATTCACCGCCGGATCCGTCAAGTAGTTGCGAAGCGAAGAGGTCGCCAAAATGCGATCAGCTCTCTTTCGGTTTCCTCGGCACCTTCGCGCCCGAGACCCTCGATTCCCTCACCAGCCTTTTCCAAGTCTTCAAGGATGTGCGGATGGCCGGCGCGAGACCTTTCGCTTTTCAGGCGGAGATCAACCAGCTCCCCGAGCTTGATCATCAACACTTTCTACAACAACAAGGAGATTTTCCTTAGCGAACTTATCAGCAATTCATCTTATGTAATTCTCTCCACTTATTCCTTTTTACTTGCCAATATGTGTCCGTGATTGTGCGTGTGCTCGTGCATCGCTTTGAGCGATGAATGGAACACACAGTAAGGAATGAATTTGAAGGCTAAAATATTACGAAAAAAGTCTTGTTTAGATTCGTCAATTTTACTGTCGTTTTGAATCACTTGCATTGACTTAGGAAGAATTAGTCGGTGATGATGGGAGTCCACAATATTCAATCATAGACCAAGACACGGTTGCCCCCTGCATCTTCAAGTTGTTGAACGAATCTCTGTCTTGGTTGACAATTGGGACCCGATTCTTGACAAGCCAATTTGAGGATCCCATGAGTAGTACCTCTCTCTCCTTTATGCCCACATACGCACGTAGCGCACACAACTCACACAGAGGCAATTGAGTATTTGATTTGTTTTTGGTGCAGGGTCTTGGTGAGGAACATTCATACTATTTCATTTTTATTTACCTGAAATTCATGGGGTGAAATTTTCTTTTGTTGTTCAACACCCTCAACAGCTTGTTTTTTAGTAAGGTTTCTGTTAACATCTTTTGTACTTTCTTTTTGGGTTGGGACAAGTAATGATGCTAATGAGTTTTGTGAATTGTGTGCCTTCTATTGGCATGTGACTCTGATTTTTCCTATGTTCATTGAATTGTTTGAGAGGAGGTTGCTTTCAAGTTACAAGATAAATGCTCAAATTGGCGGTGGAGCGCCCTCTTGCGATGATCAACTCGACAATGCCATGTAATTTAGTAGGGAGATGCAAAAATAGATCAATTGGTCCTTGCCCGGTGGTGGATAGCTAGCCTTTGCTCCTCCCCGAAGGCCAACAAACCGAAAGTGTCCATTATGGGGCTTTATAAGATTGTCGGGACGATCTATCATTTAGCTATGGGGAGTAGCCTGTTGCGGTCTTGGACTATTTGATGTTGCACATGGGATCCATTGGGTATCTATTACCGAAAAGAAATAATGTGCAGGTTGTATAGTTGCTGGACAGGCAGTTTTTTATGCTTAGTCACCAATTCTTTGGCTGAGTTTTCACCGATTCGGACAGAGTTGAGTCTCAATTTGTACGATTGTATGTTTCTTTGTATCCTAGTTTTGCTTTCTCTAGCGTAGAATATCTTTGATCATTGCCATTGCCAACGCTCATACTCAAGCTGTCTTACTACTTTTCTGTTCATTTCTTGGTATTCTCACTTTGGTCCAAGTTATTAATACTAAAGAACTCGAGCAAAGTACAGAGGCGAAGAGAAAACCTACATTCGTGCAATGTCGACAAATCAACAACTCATAATTGGTTCACCCATTGTCCGTGTACATGATTTCTATGCAAAGTAAGCCAAAGATCGGAAAAACTAATAATTGAGAATGGATGCTGCCAATATGATGAAAAACAATTAGTAAGGTCCTCGGATAAGCAGCAAAGGTAACCCGGTGGTTGTACCACTAATTCATAAGGTGGAAAACAGGTAAACATTGAACAGATAGAGCTTCACATGTATTATATCACTTATCCAAATCCAAAAGATACATCACATCATGATTTATGTAACAGCCCGAATTTCGATGTAATTTACGGGATTAATAAAATGAATGTTATTTCTCATTTCATTTGAGTACGACTACCGAAATGATCACTTGGGATACTAACCATGGGAATGGCTAACTAGGACGCTAGTACGTGGGACCGGGGACTTAGTCATGACTCGGGAGCCGATTTGAGAAAGAATGAGGGAATATTGTGAACCGGTGAGGGCCGATCTTAGGAAAAGTGATGGAAATGGTATGGCCAAGGCCAACGATGCACAATTGGGATCGCAGTGATTACGCTAACCAAACGCTCGTGGCCAACCAATCCTGAACTCGAGCCAAATGATCGTGACCCCGGGATTAGTAATAAACCCTCTTTCTCTCGATGATCGGAACCATTGAGACTCGGACAGCCCTAAGTCGATACGCGTATTCCTAAACAGCCGCCTGTTAGTGAGAGTTTCAAAAAAATTGAAGTTGAGAGAGAGTTGTTCACGGAATTGAGCCCAGATTTTGGTGTCGGATTTCGGGGACTCGACGGACTAATTTTAAGATTCTGACGCCGAATATGTTGGCCACACACACATGGGGGCCTTGGTGCGAAAAATGAAATTTCGGTTCGGGATGGAAAAAGGACGGAATTGCCATTGGGTTAATTAAGCTTAATTCCAAATTTTGGAAAATTATTTTGGTTTAACCAAGGTTGGTTAAGGTTAACTAGTTGGTTAGGGGTTGGGTAGGGACTAACGACAAGAATGCCCCTCAATAATTGGATGGAATGATTTTTAACCATTGGATGAAGGGGTAGTTTGGTCATATGAGCTTAGATGTTGACACATGGCTTCCACTAAGGGCTGAGTTGACCAGCTTTGACCAATATTTGGACATGTTTCCCTCTCTCTCTCCTCCATTTCGCTCACTCTCTCTCTCTCACCCCATCGGCCATCTCCTCTCCTCCGTTCCTTCTCCTTCTTCGCCGGATCAGCCCACCGTCGCCGCCCTTCCTCAGCCGCTCGCCGGAGCTGTTGGTCACGGCAAAGGACCGCCGTGGAGAGCTGAACCAGTCCCCGAGCCGCCCTCGACGCCGCCTTCTTCTTCTCCCTCGTGGACGACTAGAATACGGTGATCTTGGCCGAATGAAATCCGCCGGACGCCGGCGACGACCGAGGAGGTTCCGCGCAGCCGTGAGCCACCAGCCACAGCCCGTGAGTCGCCTTTCCACCCTTGGACGCCCCATCAGCCACCCCAAGCCGCCTTGCCCTGTTCTTGGCCGAGACAGCCCTTGAACCGCCGTTGGCCGTGAGGAGCCGAGCCACCGCCGGGAGTGGCCGTGAACCACCGTCGTCGAGCCGCGAGTTAGATGTACTTGTTTCTTCCGCGAGTCGTCCACCCAGACGTGAGTTTAATACCCAAACTTAGTCTAGCCTTAATTGTGTTTAGTTGGGTTAATTGGGTTGATTAGTGGAGATTAAGCTAGTTTGGTGTTTGTTAGTGATTGTATGGTTGATGGCTGAATTAATGATGTTGTTGAGGGTGATTTAAGGTAGGAATTATGGTTGACTAGTGGGAGTTTGATGGCTGTCCATGGTGAGCCAAATTCGGAAGCCTTGAGTTTTTGTGCTAGAAATGGTGTTTTTAGGGCTAAATGGGCTTGATTTGCTATATTAAGCTAAGTGTATGCCTAATATGTTTGAGTGGGGTCTTGGCTGAATTGTTTGAGGCTAAAATGGAGTGTTTTGAATGTGTTTGGTTATGTTTGAAGTTGGAGTATGGTTATGGCCGAATTTTACATGTTAGGTGTTACAAATGCTAGAAATGGCCATTGTTTGTAATGTTGGAAATTGTTATGGCATTTGTATTCATTGACATGAAAATGCATATCACGCACATTGTATGTCGAGATTGAGATTTGAGATGACATTGTGTGATTGTGCGGGTGTGACATTGCATTGTGTGATCACGGTAAATGCCCCGAAAAGAGTGGAGTGGGCTAAGATAAGATTGATATGTGTGATCACCTAATGGCCTACGGGTCGAGTTCCGCCCTCATGCACTTTGTAGCAGACGATGCCCGTTAGACCGGAAGATGACCATCCTCATGCACTTTGTAGCAGGCTATTCGTCGTGGGTGAGCGGTGTTGCGCCTCGTGCACTTTGTAGCAGGCTAGAAGACATCGGGCCGGGGCGAGTATATACGCTACCGCCATGAAGTGTTGTGGGCCTTCGGTCGGGCCCTATTGTGGGTCGTGAGATTAAGAATGAACTGAACCTTGCATTATGTGAATTGTGAATCATGCAAGATTGTGATGAGATTGTGAGAATTGTTAGCATCCGATCGCATGAGGCATTCGTGTGGGATGCGTGATTGAGTGATTTGAACCATTTAAAGAATATGAGCACGCGCGGTGTGAAGTACGCTTGTCCGTATGTATACGTATGTGGGTGTATATATATATGTTGAATTGCATTAACTTGCGGGGTTGAATCACGTTGAAACATATTGAGTTTTATGTTTGTTCGCTTGAATGCTTGATTTTGATCCGTTAAGAGACACACTTTAGCCTAGCCTGGGTTTAGGTATTTGATTCTTCGAGCTAGTCTCACGGGTTGTGGTAAAACTGAACATTTGAACCTACCCCCAGGATGCCGAGCCGCCTCCTTTTTTGGGATTCCTAGGCGATATTACAGATTGAGGAGCATTTCCCACTGGAAATGACGAGATGCATGTGAGGTTTAGGGCAGTTCTCTCGTTAATGTGGGTGAGGATGAGCATAAAGAAGCAAGAGTACATCGATGGTGTCGTGGGGGCAGCGACGGACCCTCAGTCGACCTATCCGAACCTTTGACATTCCGTAAGAGACGCCGATGGCGAGTTGGAGCCGGTGATTGCCGATGGCGAGTTGGTGCGATGCTTCTCCACCCGCCCATGTAACCGGGTCAAGGCCCAAACCAGCCCTGAGTTTGGTATGATGACCTAGGCGGAGCCTATGGATGAGATGAGGGCGACCGAGCCAGAGGCGATGGAGCGGATGATGAGAATGGTGAGGTCGATGGGGTGGCGAGGATGTGACATAGATGCCGTCGAGGATGCGGTAGAAGATGTAGACCTTGAGGATGACTTTGATTCCGAGGCTGAGGCCGACTCTCTTAGCGAGACTCTTTGGGGGAGTTCGGGAGGGTCACTGATCGGAGGACCCCGACATGGGCGTGGATGAGCCAGGCCGGATCGCGGCTCTTGGAGGAGTCACCGAGTCTTCACGATGGGCAGAAGCGATTCTAGCGACCCGGACTATGAGCCTTAGACTAGTTGGTCGGCGATAGGGATCCCTACCTTTTTTTTATAGTGATCCTTAGTACAGACCTACTCACCCGCCACCGACACTTTTTGGATCGGTGGCCTTTTGACTTCGATGCTACCTTGACCTAGACCTGTAGTGGATATGATTGTACATGTATCTGCGTTCTTTGTGTAAACAGTTTATATATATATATATATATATATATATATATATATATGAGAATGAGGTTTTACCTGATGATATTTTGATTGTTTGGCTTCCTTGCTCATCTTTATTTGTCAGGGTTTGTAATCTGCTTTCGCATGTGTTTTTATACTCTGATTGTTATTGGGTCGGCGAGGTCTCCGGGACGCCGCACTATGATCGACCGGAGTGGTAAGGGATACTCGCGTTCCGATGGGTAAGTTGGGTTCGAGGCGTGACAATTTATGAGGCACTTTTAGTGTATATTCCCTTCATCATGAAACGTTGACATACGCCACATGTCACCTAAACTATCACGAGAAGAAAAGTGACAAGATAAGTCAAGACCAAAACATACAATAGCTTTTAGCCCTCCTTCATTCTAGTGACAGTACTTCAAGCCGGTCATTTCCTCGCCACTATTTGGCTCGGTTACGCTGTCCTCATGGATACCCAACTTCAGTTTCATGGAGAAGCCCGTAAAACTACTTGTGATCCTCCTTGTTCTCTGCAAATCTCATCGAACATTTTGATGCACTTCTTCACAAGATTCTTCCCGATCACCTTCAAAATCTTGTTCTCTTTCTGACATCTCAAGGGAAATTTTGAGAGGCAAGTCATTGAGTCGACAACCCACTTCATAAAGCCGAGGTACTCGGGGATAAGTTCTTTGTAGTTGTCCATGATGAACACCCTCCGACATAGAGTTTGATATTGTTCATCTTCTTTTCGGTGTCGAAGAGATCAAATGGAGCTTTTTTTGGAACAAAAAGTATTGCTTCAAATTCGAGCTGGTCTTCACCAAAGAAGTGCTTGATTGGAAAATGGTCTTCCCAGTCTTTGGTCAAGCTATTGTAGAAGGAAGCATACTCCTCCTTGGTGATCTCCTCCAGCTTTCTTAGCCGGAGGAGTTTTACGCTTGTTGATGAGTTGCCACTTTCGTGTGCTTGATATTCTTCTTCTTCCCTTTCTAATCCTATTTGTCCTCATCAACATCCTCAAAATCTCTCTCCTCTTCCTTCTTGGATTTATCTTCATCCTCATCGTCGCTTATCTCCTTCTTAGTTGTTTTCACGGTCCGGGTAAATGGGGTAACTAATGAACTCGGGATGCTTGTTCACAAGGTCCTTGATTTTCCTCCTCCAAGTACTCCAACTGTCAACAGAAAAGCCAAACATCAACAACCATAATTAGTGACCTATTCGGTCCATTATATTTGTAAATTCAACAAATAAAAAGTAGATTCTCGCTGAAAGCACACAAATGCTGCATAATCCAATTGGAGATTGGAAAGTATCCTACCTGATCCTCCTTGAGGAACAGTGCAGTGATTTTGGTTCCTCTGCTAAGTTGCTCTCCACTAACGTCCCTTGTGACTGAAGGAACCTCCAGCCTGTGATTCCCAGATGTATTACTCGACGTCATTGTGCTTAGAGTTTGCTGATATAAGAAACTTAGTTCGCCTTCAATTTATTCTACACTCCGTTGCCTTGAACTAATCCACTTCACACGCTCACTCTTTAACCTTGACAGTTCATCTAAAACTCAAAGAATCGTCCCAATTGTCAACCAAGACAGAGATTCGCTCAACGGCTTGAAGATGCGGGGGCAACCGTGTCTTGGTCTATGATTAAATACTATGGACTCCCATCATCACCGACTAATTCTTCCTAAGTCAATGCAAGTGATTCAAAACGACAGTAAAATTGACCAATCTAAACAAGAATTTTTCGTAATCTTTTAGCCTTCAAACTCATTCCGCACCAGGTGTTCCATTCATCGCTCAAAGCGATCAGAGCACACGCATACAATCACGGACACATATTGGCAAATAAAAAAGGAATAAGCGGAGAGACTTACATAAGATGAAATGCTGATAAGTTCGACAAGGAAAATCTCCTTGTTGCTGTAGAAAGTGTTGATGATCAAGCTCAGGAGCTGGTTGATCTCCACCCGGTGCGAAGGTCTCTGCGGCCGGCCATCCGCACATCCTTGAAGACTTGGAAAAGGCTGGTGAGGGAATCGAGGGTCTCGTGCGCCAAGGTGCCGAGGAAACAAGGAGAGCCGATCGCACTTGGCGACCTCTTCGCCGGCAACTACTTGGGCGGATCCGGCGGTGAATCCGACACCGGTCAAGAAGTGCACAGACAGACCCCGGCAACGGTGGTGAACGAGGTTGTGCGTATGGCGGAGGAGGATTGGGGTTGTCCATGAAGGTAATGAAGAAGACGGGAAGAACAGCTTTTTTATTTTTAGGGACGGTAACTTTAAATCCTGATTTCTTTTTGGACAAAAGTGCCCTTCTTCCGTTCGCGGAAAATTCACTTGCTCATTGGGCCGATGAACATTTGGCCGATCGGAGGGCTCGGGTCCTTATTTGAGACTCATCAGCCACTTGGGGCCCTTATTCGAGACTCATCGGTTACTTGGTCCTTATTTGAAACAAAGTTCACTTGAGGTCCCTATTTGAGAAAATGACTCCACTTGGGTCCCTTTTGAAATTTTCCCTTACGAAAATGCCCCTAGAGCCATTTTGGCTAATTCCGAAAATTGGATTAAATTAGGGGCTTAACCAAGGTTAAATGAGACTAACCAGGTCTGGTCAGCCTTGGGTTAGTGACAAATGACCATTTCACCCTTGAATTATTGGATTAGGGCAAATCCTAGCCTTTGGATCAAGGGCAAAATTGTCCATTGGCCCAAGATTTGGACACTTGGATTCCACTCACACCAAGCTTGACCACATTTGACCAGACCATCTCTCTCTCCTGAAGATCATTCGGCCATTTCCCCCAAATTTTTCTTCCTTTTCCCATTTCATTTCTACCATGGGCGTTTCTGCTCGTCCTGGTACTGTTCACGCCGGAATAGTCACCGCTGAGCTGCTGGCCACCACCAGCCACCGCCTCAGTCATCCACGACCCCCTCTCACCTGAACCGCCACCCTCAGCCGGTTCCAACCCCAAACAGAAGAGGACCAGCCACTAATCGCCCTTGCCGGTGTCGCCGTGACCGCCGGCTTGCCCTCGGAACGCCGCCGTCGATTCTCACCACGTGTCGGTGATCGTTGCTCGTTCCGTCGTCCCGAGTTAATTTAGGCGAGTATAAACCCCTAAACCCTTAATTAGTCTAATTGTACTTCTTAGAGGGTAATTAGGGGTTAATTAAGCTTATTTAGGACCTAATGATGTTTATTTGAGTGTAGGATGATTAGGATAGGTCATTAGGACTTAATGAGATAATTTAAGTGTGGATTAGTGTTTAAACAGCCCCATGTTCTGGTACTGTTCATACAGTACCGAAATTGTGCATTTTGCCTAAGTTTTTCACTAACTAGGTTTACTTGCTAATGACTTGGAATTGGACATTTTAGGGGCTAATTAGGCTTATTTGAGGCTTAATTAAGTGTACTTGGTTGTTGGGTGATTAGGGTTTGAGACTAGAGCCTAATGAGAGTCTTTAATTGTGGTTTAGTGGACAAAATATGTCCTGCCCTGGTACTGTTCATTCAGTACCAAATTTGTGCAATTTGTCTAAGTTGAGCATTAAATGGTTTATGGATTGATGGCTAGAAATTTAGTCATGTTATGGGTTGATTGGGACTTGTTTAATCCTATTAAGTGGCCCCGTGTCGATAAAAATAATTATCGAGATCGAATTTACTTGTGGCGGGCCTAGGCGCATGGAATTGCTTTGGATTAAATGTGCGGAGTAAACGTTGAGTTGATTGAATTCAATTTGGAGATAATTGGGTGTACCGAGAATGCGTTAAATTTGTTTAATCGTCGAATGATCGTGTTTGGCATTCTAGCATTGGCAAATGGTTTGAATCCCCCGGGTTGTAGCTCGCAAAGTGTGTTGTGTTACAAGTGAAATTGAGTGCTTTGAAGTACATGCTTGAGTTTATTAAATTGTGGCCTTCGGGTCGGGTCTACGGGTTGTTATAATCTCTTGTGACCTTCGGATCGGGCCTACGGGTCGATTTATCAAACTGTTGGCCTTCGGGTTGGCCCCCACAGGTCGTTTATCAATTGTGGCCTTCGGGTCGGGCCTACGGGTCATTATATTCAATTGTGGGCCTTCGGGTCGGTATAATTGCACGTGATTTGCGTTAATGTTAAATGCCTAACCTGTAGGGATATGAAAAAAAATATATTGGGCTGTGAGCCCAGAGTGAAATTAATGTTGTTTTACTGGTTCAATGTTGATGCGTTTTATTTACCCTTCTGGAGGTGCACATTAGCCTAGTTTAGGATTAGTGGTTTGTACTTGTTGAGATTTTTAACGGTTGTGGTAAAACCGACATTTTCAGACCCCTAACCATAGAATGCCGAGGACAGCCCCTCTTTTTGGGATACCGCATCAAATCCAGCGGTCGTCTAGCGTACACCCCTGCGGGGATGGAGCAACGTATGTGAGATATTATTTGGTTTTGTTTGTTAACGTGGGAGAGGATTACTACCACACCCAAGAGTACGTAGCTTGGTGTTATAGGGGAGTGGATGGCGTGACCGGACCCCTGCCCAGAAATTTTGACGTCCCAGTGGATGTAAATGGTGTTATGATCCCGCAAATGGTAAGTGGTGAGATATCGGACCCTCCATCTTCTCTTAGTACGAGCTTTCAGGACGAGACCGTAGATGGACCGGCAGCTATGGATGAGGAAGAGGAAGAGCAGCAAGAAATAGTCTGAGACATGGGACAAAAGGCCGACGAAGAGATTGATCCGGAGGCAATGGACTTGGATGATGAGGCAACCGGAGAAGTTGCTGAGATAGGATTAGACGTGGAGATAGGAGCTGAGGAGGATGACGAGTTAGGTCTTTACCTGGATCCGGAATTAGAGCTTGATTCGGAGGATGATAGGATGGCGGCAAAAGCTATGGATTCAGAGGAGTCTGAGGTTCAGGAGGGTTCTTCCGAGGAGTCTTCAGAGTCATCCGATCCAGACTGGGAGCCTTAGATTAGGTCTTAGTGTTAGGAGTGAGGGCCAACCCCCTTTTTGACTGTAGCCCTCGGTTGTTAGTCCGATCCCCTAGGCCACCGATCCCTTTTTGTTTTAGTGGCCCTTTTGTTGTATCTTGTTTATAATGGATATTGTATGTAAGTTATATAATGAAAGTATATATTGTTTTTAATCGTTCGTAATTTGTTGTCTCATGCTATTCATGGTTGCTTTTAAATTGTCCGGTGGTATATATATATATCTATTATATATACGTCGTTTCTCGCATGTGTCGTGTTTTTCTCTTATTTGGGTTTTGGGTCGGTGATGTAACCTGGGAGCGTCGCACCACTTTTCAACCTATACACAGATGTTCATGCTTCGTGGGGTAATGGGTGTGACACAATTACTTTGTTCTTAAATGCCTATGGCGGTGGTGTATATTTTACTTGAAAATTGTATTTACCAAGTCCTCTCCTAAATTGTCTATGACTTCACCTTTTCGAAAATGCCTCTTGGCGAAATCGAGCATTCCCTTATTGAGAGGCTTTTACTTTGGCCTCATACTCATCTTTTTCATCCGGCTCTATTATCTCTTCTTCACTCCGAATCATGCCTACCATATTATGCTTAGGGAGTGGATTTTGATCTTGCATTTGGTTCTAGCTCTTGACAGTTGAGGATTTTTCTATCAATGAGCTGTTAGACTTTAATTTTCAATGTGAGACAATTGTCTACATCATGTCCATGCTCCCCATATAGTACACATAAGTCTTTGATTCATCAAAGCCAGGATATTTTGGAAGATTCTCTCTTGGCACTTCCTTAGTGACTAAATGCCTCTCAAGGAGCATAGGCAATAGCTTCAACAACGGTCATGGCAACAAAGGAATTGCTTTATGAGCTTCTTCTTTGGCTCAATCTACCTTAGGTTCTTCCAAACCATGTTGAGTTGCATTGAAAATTGTGTATGATAAGTGTTCGGGCTAGAAACCATAGCCGTGACATTCTAAAATTTTACCCACTTGGGATTTATGAAATGGATGATTTTATGAACGTACTTTTTTAGTTAGATCTTGCCCGAACTGATCATTCCCGGGATACTAACCATTAAGGAAAGGCTAATTATAGATTTAAATTCATGAGACCAAAGAAACTCGATCGTGAATTGACTTTCACCATAGAATTGTCAAGGTGACATTTTGAGCTAATGTGGGCCGATCCGAGGATAGTTAGGGATCAATTCGTCACTGTCTTATTAGTGAATCGAGGGTGATTCCGCTTTGATCACGAGATGAACCGACGAATGACCCTAAATCTATACCAAACGATCGCACCTGTCGTAAGTAGCGATCGATCCTTGCGATTAAGTGACAACCGAGGTCGCCACGACCCGAGTGAACTTGAACGTGGCTTGATTCAAGATCGCCATGGGTCAAAAGTGCGAATTTTCTCCAAAAAGCCACCCGTTAGTCCGAGATATACTCAAGTCAAGTTATTTAAAATTTAGTCATTAATTAGAGACCAAGTTAGGCATTGGAAATTTAGAAAGTCACGAAAAAATATTTGGACAACGTTGTTATTAGCATGGACAGCCTTAGAATTGTCCGAATCCTTGAAAAAATCGAATTTCAAATGAAAATGAAAAATGACTGTTTTACCCTTGAGACTTTGTTAAGGGCAAGTGTAAATGGGGAAGGGCATTTTGATAATTTTGCCCTCACTTTAGAAATGATAATTTTTGGACAATTTTCCCTTGGACTTTTTGTGAAATGCCCAATTTACCCTTGGATATTTTGGAAAAGATTTGATCTCGGCCGTTGATCTCAAGATAAGATCAAATCATGGCCGTCGATTGGAAAAGTAGAGAGAGGGCAAGATGGTCATTTTAGCCAAAATGGACACCAATTATTGGTATATTAAGCCATTCTCTCTCTCTCTCTCTCTCTCTCTCTCTCTCTCTCTCTCTCTCCTTGTTTCTTCTCCCCTCTCTCAGCTCACTCTTTCTCTCCCCTCCCCACTCTCCGAGCGCCCCTCTCCCTTGGCCGCGCGCCGTCCCCAACCACCGTCCGGCCGTCGCCGCCCATTCGGTTTCAGTCGTGCCCTTGCCGACCTCTCACCGCCGTCCCTCTCTCCCTCTCGGCCAATCTCTCTCTCTCTTCCGTGGCCATGAGTAGTCGGTCGAAGCAAGCCCGGTTGCTTGCCGCCCATCGCCCGATCGACATCGATTAGCTAGATCGTTGCTTCCACGGGTGATCGCTAGCTCATCATTCTCTCTCTCTCTTACTTAGACGTGCTTAGGATTCCAAGTAAGTTATAATCTAAACCCTATTTAAGATATTAGGTATTGATGTACTAGTTTAGACGCGGCTTAGTTGGTTTTAGGGGGCTGATTTGGATGAGAGGCCTTAGGAATGAAATTATGGTATTTTGGTGGAATATTAGAGGCCAAATAAGGGCTATGATTGGCTGGTTGGAATGCTGGAAAATTCTGTTTGGTGTGTGGAATGAATAGTTTGATTCGGCAAGTAAATCGTGAAATTATCGTGAAGAGCGGTGATTGCTGTGCTATGGTTTTTGTGATGAAAAGTGGCATGCTATATGATGGTTGTACGTATGTATGTGGGCTGAATTGTGATGATCGAATTGGGTGCGTTTGAGCACATGTATTTAATGCTCGAGTGTGTGAAAGTGTGAGATTTGAGGCGCAATGCGATGTCGGTGATCACTAAAATGCCCTAAGGCGTGTTTTACGGGTACAGATAAAATACGGCTTATTGGCATGTGCGCGTGATCACTAAATCCTCGAGGCATGTTTACGCTGGGAATTGAACCGGCTTGAGGCGGTTTACGCTGGGCCGTGGAATGAGATTGAAAGTGAAATGTGTGATGTAGCAAGTGAGAATGTGATCAAAACGAGGCGTGTTTATGCCGGTCGCGATAGGATTGTGTGATGTGGCAAGTGGAAAGTGAGATCGGGCCAGACGATTCACGCCGGTTGTGATAGGAATGGGGCCTAAGGCGTGTTTACACGGGCGAGGAAAGTGATGGAAAATGGAAATGGTGTGATGGTGCATGAATGAGTGTGAAATGTGGGTTTGAATTGTTGTGTGTACAACATGTGCTTTTGGGCATGAGAATGGCTTGGAATATGCACATGGTTTGGAATTCATGTATTTGAGACTAATGTGCAGGTTGTTCCCGGGTAAGTACATTTGTGTGTGTGATATGTATGTATTGAATGATTGTGTGTTTGGACTTGTCCGGAGAAACGTGGTAGCTTAAGTGGGGTGTAAGCTGTCAACTTATTAAGATCCGTCTCACGGTTGTTTAACCAAACAATTTCAAAACCCCGCCTAAGCCATGAACCTTCCACTGCCACCGCCACAGCGTTTTGGGATTACGATGCACACGACCATGATGTCGTGGAGTATCCGATAGACGCGAAAGATGACACAGGTTAAACGTGCTACGGTGAGTCGGGTAGATGTAGGATTACCTCTTTAGCAAGCCCACACTTACACCGCTTGGATGTTTAGGGATGGGTTGGATGAGTTTGGCTCCGTCCGTGGCTTTGACATCCCATTTGATCGAGTCGGGGATTGGGATCTCATCAAACCATACCCCCTCCGACGCTGAGATGATTGGTTTGGAGACTAGCCTAGCGCATCCGATCATCCGCCCGCACCAACAACACCCAACCTTCGTAGCAAAGCCAGATCCGAGCCGGAAGAATCCCTAGGTGGGGTATGATCCTATGGAAGTAGATCTAGGTGTCATACCGGAGAAGGAACTCGAAGAAGAAGAAGAGCCAGAGGGCTAGCTAGAAGACAGAGCTAGAGAATGAGCGGAGGAGGGGAGGAGGAAGAGGAGCCTAATGAGGAGGAGCGTGTATAGGTTCCACTAGAGTCGGGTGATGTGGATAACTCGATTGAGATCGGGGCTGATTCAAGTCCTCGGAGGATCGGATGGCTCGGAGGGATTCAAACTCGAGTTTTGAGGAGTCGGATTCGGAGTGGATGCCATCTTGAGGGCGTAAAGGCTAGTTTAAGGGTTAGGTAAACCTTTTGATGTGTCCCATTTTTGGAGATAGGATATATCTAGGCTGCTAATCCTTTTTGATATTGGTGGTGTATAGTTTAGAAGTTCGGTGAGCATATATATGTGGATTGTATATGATGGATATTGTATAAGTTTGAATCGGTAATGGATGTCTATTCTCCCTTTTACCCCATTAGTTTTTGTCTAGGTGTTTGTGGCTTTTGCTGGTGCCTTATAACTCTAATGTGTTGATTTGGGTCATGTGTTCCTGGGGCGTTGCATTATTCGACCAAGAGGGGTGTTCACGAGCTCGATGGGGTTCAAGGTGTGATAATAGCTACCTCATAAATGGGCTCTTTGTCTTTTCTCTCGGGATAAGGCCTTCGTGTTATTGTTTCTTAAGCTTTTTCTCTTTTAAGCCCCACTTAATCTTTTCACCAACTTTTGCCAGCATGGTAAACGTTTAACAACCTGACACATGTAGCTTTTCGTAGTATTCATATGGCAATGATTTTAGAAAGAGCTCAATAAGCTCATCCTCAATTATGGTGGGTTTTACTTACGAATTGATAGCCTTCCATCTCTAGGCATAAGCTCAGAACCTTTCATTCTTTCATTTCTCCATTCTGATGAGATCCTCCCTAATCGAGAGTACCTCGACATTGAATTTATATTGGTAGAGAAATTCTCCTGCCAAATGGTCCCATTCCGTGAAATCTTTTATGTCAAGAGTAGTATATCATGCCGGGGCCGCTCCTCCCAAGCTGTCTTGAAATGTACTTATGAGCAAAGTAATGTTGTTAGAGTACCTCGCCATTTTGTGAAGGTAGTACTTTAGGTGACTTTTCGGACAACCAGCTCCGTCATACTTGCTCACAAAATTCTAGTTCTTTATAGTTCTTGGGAACAACCACTTTGGCATAGGGTGAGAATTTGTCAAACCTTTGTAATTCATATCCTTAACTTACTAAGCATTCTTCAATTTTGGCCAATCTCTCTCTTCCTCCTCGTCCTTTGGTTTGGACGTCTTCTTAGCTAGATCATCTTCTTTCGAATTTACCACCTTGGGTGTGGCCTTTGGGAGATTCTCTTGGACCGGTTCTTTGTTTCTAATCGGCTCTTCAAGGGAAGTTTCCGTAGCACTTGGAGCTCCAACATTAGGAATGGTGGAATAAGATATCCTAGAAGTAATGATGAAAGTCTTCATTTCTGCTATCATGGTAGCTATCTCGAGTCATTTGATTTTTACTTTTAGCCATCAATTACGGGTCTCTTCTTACGCCATTTTAGTCTGCAAATAAGTGTCGGGTCTTTTCTTTCCATTGCTAGAAAACCTTTGCTGTAGAAAGACAAAGTGTTAGTATGGTAAAACAAGAATGAAAACCTACATTTTTCTAATTGTATGGTTTCTTATGACTAACAAGGATAAGAACTTTTATACAAGCCCTAGCCTTGTATTAAATTCCTTATCAATGTCTTTGTCAAGAAATTATACAATCTAAAGAATTGTAATCTATGGTGATTCCTTTATGTTTTCAAATCATGTTCTAAACCTAACCAAACCCATTTAGAAAATGATCACTTCATTATTGCATATAAAATTCGAGATTGTGCAACACAATTATTTTAAACTCTAATGGGAATTCTAACTGATCCAATTTTAGGCTTCTTGTTAGCTAAAGTAGCTTCCGCCTTTTCATATTCCTCCTGTTCTTTGATTCGGGACTCCCACCCCTCAACATCAATCACAACCTCCTTGAGGATGTAAAGCTCCACCCGAACACGTTAGGAATAATATACTTGGCATATATTGCTCCTCGGGATCCGATGCAATGATCAACTGTACACATATGGTTCCACGTCAATTGGTTGCTTATTTTCTTTCCATTTAATATATTCTTTTGACGCCATGTAAATCTTCATCTCGCCTTCCAAGCATTTTGGCCACTCAATTGCTTGCTCGGGCAAGTTGTCTAAGGATTGGACGATCTTGTCAATTTTCACTTGTAAGCTACTCTTCTCCTTTTCCGGTAAGGTTCCCTTTGAGATATCAAAGGTGAACTCTTTGGGATTCGAGGCCGATGGGACTTGTTGAAGCATTCCGAATTGTCTAACAACTCTTAGGGGACAATATGAAGTTCCTCCACTCAATCCAAGTAATGGCACTATATTTCCCTCTTGGCTTGTAATTCTTGCTTTGTCAATCTTCGCCAATTGATCTCGCCATCGGAATTGATCGTGAGTTAGGGCCCTAATGAAGTTGGCCCAATCTAAGGCGTGTTTGGGTAATTTATTTTGGAGTCGGACATATCATTCTATTGGGTTTACCGCTAACTAATCTCACGAATATTCATGAAGCGACATCATGGTTGAAAGTGTGAAATGAACCGTAATGAGAGTAGACTCTTGAAATACACCCTTCCCATGATTTTGGTATTTGTTTAAGGAGATAATAGTTTGTGCTAGGAGCATGTTTGAGAAATCCCATTTGAGACATGCTTGTCTCACGATTACGGTATCTAAGGGATCTAGTCCTATCCTAGACACGGGAGAATGAAACCAAAGAAAGCTAAAATGAATACCCAAGCTGAAGTGTTTCTAATTTTCCTAGAAAGCTTTGAAAAATTGGCTATTAGAAATGATAAAGGAAATCTGCTCGTATTTGACTTGACTAACCTTTCAACTTTGGGGGTTTTCAAATTAAGGAATTCGGCTAAAATGCTCACGGTGTTGAATCCAACGGATGGCTCTACAATCCTAGGCTTGAAATTGATTCCAATGGCGGCCTTGTACTCATCTAGGATCGGTACTATCTCTTGTTCCCCAAGCAAGAATGTGGTGGTTGAAACTTCCTAAAAATGAGTTAAAGCTTGGAATAGGCTAACTTCATGCTCCACATTTATTAGCTCAAAAGATACCAGAGCCTTTCTTTGACGTAAGCTTGATTGTCTTTGGTCATATCCTTCCACCAAGTAATGAGTTTCTTTCAAGGAATGGGGACTACTTGGATGTCTAGCTTTCCCATCCGAGTCTAAGCATGCAAGAAGATTCATTATTTTTCACCATGGATTACCAATCAATTTTAATGCCTCCATTTCGATCATATGTCTTTTTAAAGGTAAAATGGATGTAAAGTACATTTGCATACTTAGAAAGTGATGCAAATGTCACCTTAAGTCCATTTATGCTTTAAAAGAGCATTCAATTGAAAATGGGGATGAAATCAATGTTTGATGTAAATGCTCCTTTGTCATACTCCATTTAGACCATAAAAACCTAACTTATGATTTACAACTTTGAATATATCAAAATGAACACTTGACTCACTGAGTTGTTTTATAACATTTTAAGCACATACAAAGTGACCCTTCAATTTGAAAGATAATGACCACTTGAATTGCATTGAAAATCCCCATGGACCTATACGTCCCATCTAAAAGTGAAAGAATGGTCTAATGGAGCATGTTACCCTAATCATTCATTCTAGTATAAAAGGGCATTTAAATCAACCATTGGTTGTCATTTAGGTATTTTCTTCAAATTATGCCAACAAACTTGCATAATTTAAAGAGAAAGGTAAGAATGATACTTACACATCGGAATGCTTTTTTTATTTGATTTTTGGTATACCAACTACAAAGACACACAAATGCAACTCATGTAGGGTTTCAATGCCTAAGAGTTAGGTATACTAAAGGCTTATGGTCACCACCTTAACATACAAGAGATTTCATTCCAATAAGCAATCGGCCTAAAGTAATGAAATGTTATTCCATCTTGATGGTCAGTATGGATAAAAGTCGATCCCATGAGCAATCGGCCCATAGTATCGCTTCTATCGCATACCTCCTTAAAGGTATCCCTAATTGTAGTCGGGGTTGGGCCATGGATGATGTGTGCCATTCGTGTAGTGCTAAAGCGATTTAAAAGCATGCATAACATTTATAACCAAACAACACTTCACATTTGATCAAATCACATTCATTCCCAACGCTACCCTACAAAACAAACAGTTAGCATAGACTACTCCCCTATACCTCCCACCTACAAAATCATTTAACACATTTGGTTGAGGGGTATGTACCTCGAGTCTGCACATGAGCACAAACACATGTGAATCAAATTAAAACTAGGCCTATGTCTACTTAAGATTTCCCCAACAAAGTCGCCAAGCCTATCATCACGCGCTCTCACGTGCCTATGGAGGAACTTTAATTCATCACGAATGAGGAAACTATTCTCGAATGGGCTACTAGGGTCCGGTAGATATTTCGCCCAAACGTCTCATAGACATCCCATCACTAAGCAAACACGGGTCTCTCCCAAAACATACCTCATGAGACAAAGTGGGTATTTTTAATGAAGCCCATTTTAGTCTAAGTTTTATTTTATGGGAGTCACCACTAGTCATTAATGGTTGACTAGAAACCTAATCGAGATGGGAGGAGAACTATCCCGATTTCTGCAAACTAGAGATTACATGTGTAAGGGGACTTGGTTACGCTAATGATCCCAAATTGCGATCCCTTACACCCTTTCGGTACCTAACTCTATTCGATGTGTTTAAACATGTCATGCAAGTTCACGTGGTCTATTCATTAATCCTAACCATTCTAATTGGAGGGAAATCAATCAATTATTAAATGTACAATCAATTCAAATCACAATCAGCATCCCCGATATCGTCTCTAAACGGAAAATCAATCAAAACAATCAATGCCTAATGAAGCCCTAAATGCTTGTTCATTTCAGGGGTTTTAGGGTTTTTAAGGCGAGACCCTTTTAACCTCTAAACTTGGATATTATAAAAAATGTCACTTGGGTGCCTAAAAAAAAATTTTAATTTCGCTCAAATTGGGTGACCACAAGTGTTTTAAACCATCCTGTGAATTTTTTAAATTTTTGATTTTTTTTGGAAAAAGTTCACTAAATTTCTTACTTTCCCGAAATTTTTTTTTGAAAAACCTATACTGATTTTTTTTTTCAAAATTTTTCAATTTTTTGTGAATTTTGGAATTTTACAAATTTTTATGGGTTTTCTGAGTCTTTTCAAGTTTTTATGAGTTTTCTTTTTTTTTGAAATTTTCTGAATTTTCTATTTTTTATGATTTTATGATTTTTTGAATTTTATGATTTTTTTATTAATTTTCTAAAATTTTTGGTTTTTTATGATTTTTTATTCCCCTATGCCGAGAATGAATTGGACCGGTTCAAACTGGTTTGATGAAGTTAGACCGCCTGAATGGGTCTCCCATTATCCTGGAAGGGACGTGCAAACAACGCAATCCCGATTAGCCTTTCTCTTAGGCATTTCATTGAACACTTTTCGGGCATGGGTTGATTTTAAAGTTTTAGAAACTGCCGTTTGAACCAAATCCGGCGATCTTTTGATTACCTCATCAAGCGATCATTTCGGCTCCTAGATCAACTATCCCATAACCTCAGCCCACCTAGCCCAACCAGAACGTTGTTGGACCACCGTCGGCCGGTGAGAAATTGAGTCTAAAACCTAACTCGAAACTATTCTAATCAACTATTTCCAATGTCCAGATCATCAATCAATTCGTCCTAGCCATTTCCAGCTATCAAACATCAGTTGGAACAATCAAAGAGTAAGAACTATTGACTCGGAATAGCCATTGGCCATTGGGAAGCACTCCGGTAAGGTTTGGGAGTTCCGGCAAAGAGGTTTTCAAGTGACCAACTCAATTCAAGTTTCATTCCACTGATCCCAAATGCACCATTCGAACAAACAATTGATTAGAAACACATAATGGATAGTATCAATCACAAATACATAAAGAAAATTGCCAAATCACACGCGAAAAACTCCGAGCAATCACTCGAGCATTTCGTCAAACAGTTGGCATGCGAGCAAGAAGGGTATTTACCTTCTTCGCTAGAGGTCAAATTGGAAATTTCGAACCAAATGAAGACTTCAAGACAATTCTCTGATACCTTTTCTTCAAGCTGGCGGCACTTGCTTTGCCGGCAAGCTCCTTGACTAGTCGAAGGAGGCACAGTTATTAATAAGCAC
The DNA here is from genome assembly GCA_024733475.1 of Syzygium grande. NCBI lineage: Eukaryota > Viridiplantae > Streptophyta > Magnoliopsida > Myrtales > Myrtaceae > Syzygium > Syzygium grande. Next base: position 19,505 of record JAMXDD010000047.1, on the reverse strand, counting down.
GTGCGGAAATGTGTATAAACAAACTCCCAAACAAAATAATGGCTGGAAATAAGGGAAAACACAATAGGCAAAACACACTATTATCACTTTACATAAACATATTTTACAAGTCTTTTTTTACGAGCCATTCCACGTACAAACCATATCATAAGTGATGGCCGAGATTAATCCTAGCTCCTTTATGCTAACCTCCATCTCGACAGATACACCAAAATGAATTGGAGTTGCGGAGCTCATACTAAAAACATGAAAAACAACAGGAGTAAGTTGAAAACTCAATGAATAAATTCACTAATACTCATGCAGGATGATACCTCGTCATCATACTAAAGTATATATATATTTTCCCCACCTTATGTTGATGGCAACTCAATAGTAAAGTCTTTGACCTTGCCCTTGCTATATTTATATGAAAGCTCACCTTTATCCGGTCACATAAAATGTAAAAAATTTACACGTGAAGCGTCACAACCAATCGGCATGCAAAAATACTCGAAAATATTAATACGTGAATTCATTTATTTTACAGCGAAATCCATCGGCCATCGCCTCCTCAATACGCTGGTGACGGGTCCTCCAGAATCCATCGGGCATCCGAAAACCTTCGGCTCATCAATAAACACACATACCGACACACATATAAGATTCATTTATCGTCATCCCGACTCAACCAAGGTATACCGCTCAACTGAGGCATCCAACTTCATGCTAGGCATCTTGGCTCAACCGAGGCATCCCAAGGCTAGCTTACCGTGACATCTAAGCTCAACCAGGGTATCCCGGCTTAACCGAGGCATTGCCACCGACACTATGTGATGATGGTCTTTTTCTTTCATTTAGTAATCACACATCACGAGTTGCACAAGTCGGTTTATTATCCTCTATCTTAACCCACGCACAAAAGGTCCTAGTTGTTATGTACACATGAAAAGCTCACAAGCTCATAAATTAATAAGCATGATTAAGAACATCAACGTATCACACAAACTACCGCATCCAAGTATCATGCAACCATGCACAAGAGCAAAACCATTTCCAAGCAACAACTTCCCAAGCTGCGTTCCAATCACGTAACACACCGACCTATCCAAGTGTTAGGGAATTTACTCACTTGCAAGCACAAGAAAACATCTGCGAGCGTCAAATGGGGAAACGCTAATCAGCGACGACGAACGAGCAAGAGAGAGGGCGAGAGGTGATTGGCGTAAGGGTGAGGGAGAGAGAGGGAGACGTGAGAGAGGAAGAGGAGGTGGTGTGTGGAAACTAAGGGGGGACTAAGCCTATTTATAGTGTGGTCTACTCATAGTCTTAATAAATTAAGGCCAAAATCCATTACTTTGAAAGGCTCTAAAGTCTAAGCTCCATTATGATAAGGCCTAAAAAGTCCTTGACTATTATGAAGCTTCTTATGCAAGCCTTTAATTGAGCCTACACATTTCTCAACTTAATCTCCAAGTTTCTACCTTAGGGTTATTAGGTCCAAAAAGTCCAAGTTAATGATGAAGTTGATCTTAAAGTCTATGGCCATTATTAGGGGTTCCTCTCAAGCTTCTCTTAAGGACCACATAATACTAACTTGATTTCCAAGTTGTTGACCTACGATAATTATACCCTACTAATTTATTTAAGGCCTAAGTAATTCATGATGATCTCTCTCTCTCGCTCTCTTTGGCCGTGAACCTCCTAGGTGAATGTGAGAGGTAGTCTTGGTCCTCAAGACTCAATTATTGAAATCTCCCACCAGATTATTATTGGTGGTCTTCAAGACAACTTATTCTTTAAGCCACAAAAATAGGTAATTATGCCCTAAGTAGTTTAGGGACACCTAAGCCAAGGAATCATTACCCTCATTAGAAAGTTCAGAATGTATATATTTTGTCTCTAGAAGACATCAAATCGAAATTCCAACGTCCTCATATAGAAAATGATAAATCTTTGCAATCTAGCAAAACCCGCAATTTTTGCACTATTCTATAAATCATACTTAACAACATAGTAAATAGACTTTAAAAATTCTAAAATTTGAATATGTCATAGACAAGACCTTAACAAATATTTCCCATGAGGAACACGAAATCTGGATCTTTCTTTAAACACAACTTTTAGTAGCTCAAAAATAGACTAAAAATAGTTCACTGAAAAAGAATCCTTGCTTCTCAAACTAAGCTCTTTCTAGAATCCAACTAATCTCCAAAGATTGTCAACATTTTATATGTTATATAGAAAGAAGTTCTCAACAACTTTTGTGAAGGAAATTTTTTAAGAATCGTTCTAGAAAAACTCGTGGAAAATCAAGAAGATGTAAAGGTTACAGAAACAGCAACACTGAACGATTCAAACCTGTTTAGAAAATGGTCTTTCATATTAGGAAAATGATTTGAGTTAACGATCATATCTATATGATTATAAAAAATCGATGAAAAGCCGACCGCTTGAATTTGAAAAGCAAATAAGATATATTATTATATTTAAGTGGTTATGGATAAGATAATAATCTTCTGTACCGCCGTATATCGTACGTTAGGGTTAAGGTCATATAGTCATCCAGGTACGTTGCTAAATTAGGAAAAACTCCTAATTTGGGATATGTTAAATATAATGAATATCGCATATATTATCCCTAAAGTATTAACAATCCATGAGATATTCACGAAATATTTAAACACGTAAAATTAAGAATCCAAATATTTTAAAAAGATTAGATAAGAACCTTACCTAATTTCGATGATAACTTTCCAATTTGAACTCCTAATTTTTAATCTTTTTAAGGTTCTTATCTAATCTTTCCAATTTGAACTTGTGAATCGGGACAGGGTGGCGGCGGTGGTGGGCCGCCACGACAATGGCGGGCAGGATGGTGGATGACGTTGTGGTGATGTCAAGGCGATGGTGACTAGTGGTGTCACAATAAAGCTCGCAACTCGTCCAGGATCGATCATTTGGGCAAGGGCGTGATGATGAGGCGACAGAATCACGATCACGGCAGCAAGCGTGATAGTCACGTGGCGAGAGGCAGATCTCCGGAAGTTGGCTACGCCACCGAGCATAAGGAACCCATAACGTCATGGGCTATATGTTGAATATGTGCAATGAGTGAACACGGCCGAGTGTGGTTTGTCCTCACGCCGAACTTGGACTTCCAACCTTACCATATTGGCTCGACATCTTCTTGCATGTCAAAGTGAATATTTGTTCTTCATGCGAGTGGTGAAAGTGTCCCCCCTCGGCCAATGGACTTACGTGTGAGTGCTCTCCCGATTGAGAACTCTGTCTTGGCCTTGAATTCTTCTCCTTAAATACGTATGGTGCGGCTTCTCAATTCTCTCAAAAATTGCCGACCTCCGAACCCGATGGGAAGAACCGAAAACTTTTCTCTCTCTCTTTTTACATTTTTTCCTCTCGACCAAAGAGGAAGAACCGAAAACTTTTCTCTCTCTCTTTTTACATTTTTTCCTCTCGATTGCGCACCCGTGAGTGGATCTCTCTATCCTCGGTTCACTCTATCGTGTCTTGAACGTTGGTCAAGCGGTGGTCTAGGGCAGCAACGAGGGGCCAGGCGGTGGATAGGCGTGAGCGGCGGGGAGCGCTGGTTGGGCTCGGATAGCGGTGGCTCACATCGCGTCGGTGAAAGCAATGGCATCGGATGCGGCACGCAGCGGCAACTCACAGATATCATTTGGATCGGCATGGTAGGAGCATCATCTCATGACCATGAGTCTGGCCGTGAACGAGGCATGGCGATGTGGCCAAGGCATGGTTGGGGCGCAATCCACGGTGGGGAAGACTCAACCGCCTCTCTCTCTCTCTCTCTCTCCTCTCACTCTCACGTATCTCCCTCATGTATTCTGAAAAATTCTGAAGGCTTCTCCTACATTATGAGGGTATAACGATATATTTATATCACATAGCTAGGTTAATTGGCTGGGCTTTTAAGACCTAATGGGTATAGGCTTAGGCTTTATCATTTGATTTTATTTTAATTTCAAGTGGATTGAATTAATTTGGGCTTCTCTTTAATTAAGCTTCATGAGCTGATTTAAGCTCAAATTAAGATAACTAAGGCCTTTTAGACTTGTGATTTTCGGTCCCTGTCCCCCGAGTGAGCCGAGTTTCATTCGGTACCCAAGCTCATTTCACGCGATGGATTTTCAGCTTACTTACTACCGTCAGTCCGATGTGAAATGCAATTAACCTTTATGAACCTAAACTATATATTATGTAATTTTAATATTTTTGTTTAGGGATTTCTAATTTTCTATGCAATTTAACACTAAATAGTCCATGGAAATTTAGGTGTCAACAATACCTAAGTGTCCACTTCCCCTTCATGACCATGAGTGTACCCTAATAAATTTCAACGTTCTAGAATCCAAGGTATACCAACAACCCAAAGAATCCAACTTACCTAGAGAAATAGATTCTTCCTCAGCTCCGGAACGTGTCAAACACATCGCAAAATTCTCATGATCCAATCATGCATCCTGATCTATACTAAGTGCAAGGTCCAAAGCCAACAACCTTGCAATCAATGTTGTTGCCCGTACACATTACGCCACTCTCAATAGACTGACAATCCAAAAACGATTCCCAATGTGATGTCATATGTGCTCTAGGATCCAGAATCAAGTCATCCCTGGTCGAATTGTTAGACAAACATAGAACATAGTCCGATGTCCCGCGCTGGCTCGTGCAATATTCACGTTGTTTTCCAATCCCTTCGTTTTCTTTAGCTCTTGGCAGTTTCTTGCAATGTGCCTCTCTTTCTGACAGTTGTAGCATCTACTCGGATTTCTCCTCGCTCTAGACTTTGATCTTGACTTGTATATGCTGCTAGAACCCATCTGAGTTTCTACCTTTAACAATAAAACCCGCTGTGCCACTTCTCCGATCGTTTCTTGCAACTTCTTCTGTCATTCTTTGGAGGACTGTGCAGACTTCACCTCCTCTATGGATGTGGATTGAGAATCTCGTAAAACTGGGGAAAGAACAACGCAGCATCATAGCTTACCATTGATAAGATACCTTCTCATCCACGTTCTTTAGATCATTGATGACTTTGTTAAACTCGTTCAAGTGATCATGATGGGTTGACATTTCCTCAATCATCTTAAAAGTGAAGAAACTTTAAGAACTTTTTAAAAAAAAAGAAACGTAGAGCGATTTTGACATATACAGTGCTTCTAGGTTCCCCAAACTGTAACTGCACTCATCTCACTCCTTACTTCAACAACACATTGTCCCCTGAATTTAGCAAAATAATAGTTCTAGCCTTTTTAAAAATACCATATTTTTCTTCCGCTTTCATAATTTGGAGAAATTCATTATTTTCCTCAAACACTAAATCCAAACCCTAATGTCTTCAACAATTCGCATCTTAGTGTGCCACATATTAAAATTAATTCTACCAACGAATTTCTCCTACTCAAATTTCGTAGAAACCATAGTGATAATTGTAGACAGATAAAATCCATGAACCATCAATCAACAACAATAACCTTAGACTCGATACTAGTCTGTGACAATTAATGCGGAAGTATGAACAAACAAAACGTTTCAAGTAAGATATAAATTAAAGGGATAAGTGTACTAGAAGTCTAAAACTTGTCAAGAAAATGCAATCAAGTTCTAAAACTTTTGAAAAATGCGATCAAGTCCTAAAACTTATTACTAAGGTACAATTAAGTCCTAAAATTTTTAAAATGTGCAATCAATAGAATGACTTGATTGAATTAATTTGACAAGTTTTAGAACTTGTTTGCACTCTTGTGACAAGTTTTAGGACTTGTTTGCACTTTTTGAAAGTTTTAGGACTCAATTGCACTTTTCTAACAAGTTTTACGACTTAATTACATATTACAAAAGTTTTAAGACCCAATTGCACTTAACCCTAAATTAAATTATAGGAATAAAACTTGAAAGCGGCAGATTTTCATGGTTCATCAACGTGCCTACTCCATAGTGAGAGAGAGGCGAGATGATTTTACTATAATCGGTAGAGATGATATTCCAACGTTCAATCACATCAACTCATAATTATTTTTTAATCTTTGATTAAATCCGAATCAATAAGAATCCATTGTAAGGGGTTTTCTCACACGCTCATCTTTCTTGGATGATGGCTCTCAATGCTCTCCATATGTGTGGTAAGTTTTCACGCATATTAAGCACACTCACTATGCACACAAGACCAAACTCCACAACAAAATACTTTCGTGCGAAAAACTATGAACCATTTTCCGACGTCAACAAAGACTTCGTCTTCAAGAAGAAAAGAAAGTCTTGTGGCAAATTAATAACCCTTTTTTGCATCACTCACGATCCTGTTTGCATAAGTCCAATTTGGACTTTCCTATATGGTTTATGTTTCCGTGCAATTCAATTATGGGTCGTATTTCAATCAACGGGGTTAATTTTGAGCCATAATCAACATTTCGCCTGGGCATATCATGGACAGTCTAAACATTAATTCTCATGTGGAAAATGTATTTCTTTCCTATCACAAGATGCGATCTTTTTAACAAAAGAGATAAAGCCTATAATTCGGAGGGGTAAAAGCTACCAAAAACCCTCAAGTATACTCATTGTGACAGATTTACCTCAAACTTTTTTAACTCTAAAATTGTACCTATATGACACATTTGCCCCAAACTTCTTTTTGTGACCAAAAACCCCTAACTTTTATTTGTGTGACACATTCACCCCAAAATTTTGGAGTCATGGAAAAAGTTTGGGCTTTTAGTGTTACAAATTTTTTTTTTTTTGGTAAATGTGTCACACCAACAGAAGTTTGAGATTTCCGGTATCACGTAAAAAGTTTGGGATAAATCGTCCACATGGATACAAGTTTGAGGTTCTTTTTTTTTTTGGTAAAAACAAGTTTGAGGTTCTTGATGTTACAAAAACTAATTTCGAATAAATGTGTCATAGCACGTAAAGTTTGGGGTTTTTGTGGCTTTTTCCAAACAAACGACAAAACAAAAGGCACGTTGCGCTTCCATCAGATCCACAAATTATATATTTGGAATTTTTAATAGCTAGTCTGTCTCATGCAATAAACAAAACACAAATGGTGGCTTTTCTAGGAAAACTGTCCTTATTGACCTTTAAAAAAACGAGCTAATTCAATCATTTCTTGTCCTCCTTTGTCGATTTTGAAAGATGCGATATAGTTGGCCTTCGACCAAAAAAAGTAGGGGAAGCCAAAGTCGACGAATTCATAACCAGTAACTTGCCCTCATTCCACTCTTCGCTGCTATCAACTTCAATTTTTTGAAATAGGAGATGGAAGTACGAAAATTTCAAACCAATTTGCCAAACTGCAAAACACTTTGACATACGCTCAACACCTAGTCTGACCCAGATTGGAGAAAGATTAGATCTGCCCAGCCACATTTAGCTCTGAGGTCACATTTTCAGAGCAAGCAAGAGCTAGAAAATTATGTGAGAAAGAGGTCTTGGGATGTCGATGTTGAAACGGTGAGAGACTACCATGTAGATCTTGTCTACGAAAGGATGGTAGACAGAGCCGGTAGACAGAGCCAATCACCATATGAAGAATGTATGCAGATACGTTCATCATAATCATGCATACATTCTTTCATTTTACGGTTAACAGTTTGTTTGATCTAGTATATAGAATATGGGTAAAGTCTATGGAACAAGGATAGAGTTATCAACTCTACCATTGTGAAAGGAATATCGGAAATTCACCCCAACTCCCATTAAGGAGTCAAAGAGAGAGAACACGAATCAACCCAAGCTTACACTCGAAACGTAATGCAAATTAACAACCTTCTTAAATCTTCTATTTCTGCTGGCTATGAACAGGAAAACATTTCATCAGCATGAACAGTGAAAAATAGATAAAAGAGTTTGATAGATGCTTTTTGGCATAAGTTCCGATCATACTTTTTCATCTGTCGACAGCGTATAGTTTATTTAATCAAAATAATAATAAAAAATCTGTTTATAAAGAAGAGAGAAAAAAAATATTGTGACAAGAATGACCAGAAGAAAATAACTATATTTCCCTTTATCAGCACAAGGTTCAATCTGGAAATGCACAAGTTTGAGGAAGATCGGCATCTCAAGACTATCGTACACTGGTATTTCTTTCCTCCAGCAATACAAGGAGGATAATCAATGAATCGATGACACAACAATGAATGAACGCTGTAGGGGAGAAGGTGATTCCCCAATCCTTTTTGTTTAAACCTCATTGAGGCGAGAAAGATGGCTCAGCGCCTCCCACAATCATCTCAACATGGAGAGACGAATCCAGTCAATCTCACACAGCAGGTTTCTGGTTATAGGAATAACTGGTGGATGCATGAGAGGAACAATTTCAGCATTGTGTTAGGATCTCACCTCCATCCTTGGTTATCAAAATGGTGTGCTCGAATTGTGCTGAGAGGCTTCCATCTTCTGTTACAACGGTCCAATTATCATCCCACATCACAGGATTGATGCTACCAATTGTCAACATCGGCTCTGCCCGAATCAATCAAATAGCGAATAATATCAGCAGTTGGGAGAAACAGAAAAAAGAGGATGTAAATCATCACTAAACAAATGTGCCACGAAACAATTTAAAAGACTCTCATTGTGTTTAAGACCCATTTGATGTATAATTATTTTGAAATCAATCCCTTCATAATCAGCATCTAAAACTTAGCAATAATAAACTGTTTTGGCTCAGCTAAGCCTTTTTTTAACCTGAATCATCAGACTTTGTTTCTGTCTCTTATTTTTTTACTTTTATTTTCTCGGAGTTCTGGCAATGAACCCAAGAAATAAAAGCAAAATCAATTGAATGTAGACAAGCCAACACAGAACCACACCATTCACGTAACTGGTTAAATGAGACAATAAATGGTAAGGTCATCGCAAAAGTAGAGGTAAAGTTGGAGTTCAAGATTTTTCTTTTTTCTTTTTTTACAGAAGTTGGAGTTCAAGATTAAATATGCATACCGATGGTGAATGTCTGGTTTAATACCATGCGTCCCCCTTCATCGTTCCCTGAATAATATTAACATGGATCACATCATTGCACTACAGAGTCAGAAATTTGAGAACACTCTTTTGAGATTATATACCAACTGATGACATTTGATAGAAAAACAAAACATGGATCCCGCGCAGGAATTTCACTCCAGTCACAAATCGAATCTCAAAAGAACTGTCTAATCAAGACTAGCTTAACATCAATTTTATTAGACAAATTTGTTGCCATGAAGAGAGCACAGAAATGGATTTCTCCATATTTCTCATTCCAAAATTCTTCAATATTCTAAGTGTGAACTCAAATCCTAGTTAGACAACTTTACGCTTGATTAGCTATACGCGAAACAACAGACATAACATTTGACAACTTAAGAAAACTGAAGCTGCCATGAAAAAAGTTGTTTTCCATCACTTGACGCTATCTTGCAGTCTAATAAAGACAGCCCATGAATCTTGAACTTCCATCTACTCAAGAATATCCGAGCCCTCAGTTCACAGTTATATTACCTGGAGACATATCATAACCAAATTTTAAAGTATGTAATTATGTAGGATAAGGTTTTTATTAGCTGAGAGTAGAACACTGCCTTGATCACATTTCCCAAATGCAAGACTAAAAACAATGTGTATATGGGCTGAAAATATAGATCCGAAACCCCAAAAGCCCAGCCTGGCCCAAATTCCCTTAGCCCAGATAGCCCGAGCCAGGTTTTCAGGCTTTATTCTATTTTCAATTTCGGGCCTGGCCAGGTTATCAGACCTCTATGTATGTAGCCCTAAATAGCCTGGCCCAGCCCACAGTTCTTATATTTTCATATTCCTAGTAATACATTAATATTTGTTAATTCAAGATGAAATAAATGAAATTCTACATGAACAACTTATTTTATTATACCATATAAAGATTTTTACATATATACCAACATTTGAATTGAACTTTAGAATTCAAATAGACTATCGTATCACTCACACTTTAAATTTTCAATTGAGTTAATAAATTAAGAAAAAAATTAGTTCATTGAAATAAGATATTGCATCAAACATTAACACTCAAATAGACAAATTTCTCACTCAAAGAAAGCAAACATTGAATCCTTCCATTGAACTTAAAGTTTATTTGGGTTAACGAGATAAAAAAACACATCTCATATAAGGTAAAAAATGTTAAGTTATGATATTTGAACTGATGGAATTTAAAAATTATGAGACATGGAGAAAAACATAATCATCTTGAAAGTGAAAAATCCAAATTGAAATCAATCAGAAATAACATTTTATGCTCAAAATTGGCATTCATGTAAACAAATTTTTCACTCAAAGAAAACAAATGTTCAACTGTTCAATTAAACAGTAACTAATTACTGTTTAATTTAACTAGTGACCTAAGAAACATTTAAGAGATTCTATGTTAACACTAAAAACTAGTCCTGTTACACATTAACCATTCAAAAGAATTTCACGTTAATGTATTTACACTCTTTCTTCTCTTTATGGAATATAAACATATGTTGATGAACAATGACTAGTAAAAACATATGCTAAAACCTAATTATAAAATATTTCTAGACATATGTAAAAAAAGTTAAAAATACTAAACATTAAAAGCACTATGAAAGGAACAACTAAACTAAAGGATTAAAAGAACTAAGCTAAATTTAAAAGATAGATAAGAAGAGAGAAAAAGACACCCTAGCCTCTTACATTTCTTCTCGGTTCATCGACCTGGGTTTTCATAAGCATTGGCGGGTCTTAGAGTGCCTGTCAAGGGCGCTAGCACATACTCCGAGGTGATCATCACCACCTACACCTCACATCTCGGCACAGTGGAACATGTAACCCACCTGCTGTCCCATTCAACTACATTTGTTCCTGTAATCTATATCCTGACAGAACGCAGCAGAGAGGGATGATCTGCCCATGCAGCTAGTGGGATCAAGTACCACAAGTAGACTAACAAGAGAGGAACTACGAGTAGAAGATCAATAGTCTCTCTTCTTCTTGAATCACCATGTTGCGTCTTGTTTTTAGTTTGGCTAGCTTTTTATGTACGTGACATTGAATTTGGTGTTTAGTTTGTTTAATTAGCAGGTGTGTTAATGTTAATGTTTAGATGTTTTGAGAAGTTGGTTTATCATAGATTTGAGATTGTAATGTTTTCGATTGTTTATTCTATAAGTTAAGTTGAGGATTGTTAATTGTAACAGCAGGTTGTTTGCTCCAAGTACTATATAATTTTATTTAGATAAAGAAGTCCACAATTGCCCAGAGAATAGGCTTAAAGGGCTGACACTGTTTTCCATTTAGGTCAACAATTGCTCCATATTCAGCTCATGGTCATCACTTTTTGCCTATTGTAAGTGGTATTTAGTCCTACATAATTTTATCCAAACACCTTCCAAGTACTATATAATTTTTTAGATGTACGATTTATTTTCCTTTTCTAGCAATTTCGGGCCTAGCCCAGCCTGGCCCGGCCTGAAATAAAAGAGTGGGCTATTTTCTACTGTTTGGGCTCAGGCTCTTTTTTTTTTGGGCCGGGACGTTCAGGTCCCAAAAGTTCAGGCTGGGCTAATTTCTTACAAAAAGCCCAGCCTGCCTGCCCATTTATACCCCTAGTTTGTATGGGCTCCAGCAACATCAAATTATCTAAAAAAGTACCACTATAATTAATGAACATGCTCTTGAACCAAAAAAAACCAAAAAAAAAAATAAAAATTAGTGAACATGCCAAAGGTAAACCGTAAGAAGAAATCAATATGTTGTGACGTAAATATAATGATATAAAGTGCAGACCCCAAACAAAAGTAAAACAAGTGAACAGCAAGAAAAAAGAAATAGTGTTGCAACTTACTGAAGTGTAGAATAACAGGATCTGCATGGAACACACGTCCAACCCCATGGCCAACAAATTGGTGGACAACGCCATAACAATATTTATCTGCATGGTCACTTAGACGAAATTACTGTCAGCAAAATTGTGGGACTCCAAGCAAATAAGTTAATAACTTACAGCCAATTCACAATACAATTAAAGGAGATTAGCCATCACACATTACATGTGACAAAAAGTAATGCATTTTTAATATATAGGGTAAACACATACAGAAAGAAGATGTAGAAGATACATAGTCAGAAATTTCAGCCAATCTAATTAGGGCGTGAGTTGTCAATGCAGAAGTTTATTATAACATGAAAAATAACAACAGCAGATGCCTTACTGGATTGTTCTTCCAATTTTCTTGAACTCCACTCCTGGTGCACATACTGATATTGCTTTATATAAGCATTCTTTTGTTACCTAAAGCATGTGTTAAAGTCTACTTAGCAACCATTCAAAAATGTCAAAACAGCTGAAAAAAATTAGGATGTAAACTCTCAAGAGAAAGAGAGAGCTATTCCATTCTACACGTCATCCACAGCAATTGAAATTTAAAAGCTACCTGAACTAGGGTTTTTGCTTCTTCATCAACTTCTCCACAGAAGAAGGTTGCAGAAGTATCACCATGATGACCCTTCATATGACAATCAAATCAAGGAGAAAAAAAAAAGCACATTTAGTCTGAGAAATGGCCCTCTAAAAACATTCTTCAGAAAGAAATAGTAATTGACTGCACATGCAACAGGAGAGATCCCCTGCACTATGGCCATTGCATTGCATGTGACCAATATAAGGACTTATTCTATTATTGTTACTAAAGTGATTATTATTTAAGCATCATGATCTAGCTTATTCATCATTTCCACAAATTAAACACAAACCCTTCATATGAAATATGAGCTTAAAGCCTAAGATCCAATCCCAGCTGAAAAGAGCAATTCTATCCCCACCCTCTGATGCCCTCCTGAAAATAGGATCTTAAATGGAGAAAGATCCTGATTGATCCCAGCTAAAACTAAAAACCTTCTGAAAAGATCAAGCATTGAGTCACAAAAATAAAGGCTACATGGAAGTGGGTCAAAAACAACATAGAAAAAATCAGTAAAGGATGAGATAATCAAAGCTAAATGAACAAATGAGGCATACAGTAGACAGCATTCCCTATCACACTGTTTTCTGGAGGCAGGACCACACTTCTTGGATGTTTAACTTATGAAAGAGAAGAACAGATATACACAGTAAGCAAAAAGTTAAAGAAACCATTATCATAACACACACAAGATGTTCTATTCACACTTAAAAATCCATATGTCCCGGCCATAGGTTGCTTGTTAGTAATCACCTAAGAAGACACAAGCATCCTGCATGCATGTGTGCAAGTGCGTAAGCTTTCTTACCACTTTGGCCTAAATTTATACTTTATTTCTGCTAGAATATTTATTTTGCTGAAAAGAAGCCAAGTATGCAACAAACTATTTGCAAAAAGATAAAAATAAACAACTGAGGACAAGAAGCATAGGATGATCAAGCAATGTGCAGCATCTTAATCAAACATACAATAATATTTTCCTCACATACCAAGTATGCAACAAAAGAAACTAAAGCACTTCTTCTTACATCGAGATAGACTGTTACATCAATATTGATTATATCCCCATCCTGCAATTGAAGACATGTTAGCACCTCCATAACAAATCCTGGTAGATACAGAGTCGCTAGTGTAATATCAAAGTGAGGACCTCAAGTTCAAGTGGAATCAGGTATTCCATGGCAAATGCACTCATTTACTGATGTGCAAACACTCTTTGAAATCCACCATAGCCAAGAGGGGAAGGATATGCTCCATTGTCAATAATCATTTGGTGGACTGCTTGATCAATTTCATCTGTCCTAATGCCTGGCTGCATAGAGAGGCATCCATTAAATTTCAAATGAAGATCCATTTTATCAAAAATATCTTCAAATTCAAAAGACCATAGAAACAAATAAACGATCAGAAGTTTGGATTTCTTAATTTTCCAGAACTGAACCAAAAGAGAACCTTCATAAGAAGAAATAGATCTTTCTCAAACATTTTTTTTTTCTTTCTCAAACATTTGTGTGCAGTAAATTTCGAAAAGATATATAATAAAAATTCCAAAGTAGTGTTACAGTGAGAAGGCACGGTAAAGTGGACAAAGAATAGACATGGGGGAAAAAAGAGTTCCAAATAAATATGAAGCACAAAAAAATAAAATCAAGGGGAAGAGAAGCAAGCTTGCAACCAAAGAAGAAGAAGAAGAAGAAGAAATCTTTTTTCCCGCTAAGTGACATTCATTACATGGATAATCTTACATGTTATACCTCATTCCATATTCTCAGTTAGATCCAAATATTCCATAGCATTTTTCAATGTTTGCTTCTGTTTTGTGTCTCCTTAGGCCTTCCTAATCCCTTTTCACCTATGCCTCTACCAGAGAGCCTATCTTTCAGAGAAGCATCTAGAAACCTTTGTCTCACATGTCAGAACCCCCACAGTATCGAACTCATCTTATTCTTATCCTCACTTGGTCACCCACCAACTTTTTTTGTCAGATACAATCATTTCCTATTATTCCTTCTTATCTGGAGCCATGTTAACTCAGGCTCTAGCTACTGAAAGATATAACAACAAAGATAGTGTACCTTAACAAGAGTTCCAGCAAATTCAAGAACCTGGGCAGCAAGCTTTCCTGAAGCTTTCATGCATTCTATTCCTTTCTCATCATGCACTTCAGGTCCACTAGCTATCCCAGGTGGTTGCCGAGAACCGATATATGGAGGCCTTAGGATGTGATCAGGAACAGGTCTAAGTGGAGATATTTTTCCAGGCCTTAGACGTTTACATTTGCCATCGGCTACATCTCCATTTCTGCAAATTTCAACATAATCTCTGTCAAAAAGCAAGCCCTCCGAGAGCATTTTCAGCTCTCTATACATGCCTATTTAACCTGCCAGCACATATGAGAATATCTAAAGACATTCCCATCTTCAACTCAACTAGCCATGCAGTCAACTGGAAAGGGAATATCAATGAAGCATTATTTTTCAAGGACATATGTTCACCATAACACTTGAGGAAGGCATATATCTTGACCCAAACTACATTATAACAAGCACCTATTTAAGAAACAGCATCTGGTAGATTCAGAAAAACAGCTGAATAGAAATGCATTTTATCAGTGTGCCAGTACATACGACTGGCCACCAGTCTCATATATTATCTTGCAAGCAAAAGTCTGACACTTTGAAATAGTTTATTGCCAGACAACACAAATAGCTGATAACAGAGTTTACTCAAATTTAAAAACTTTAGCATCAAAATACTGAAGTATTGGCACAAAAAATATTATTTGACAATGCATAAAGAAGATAGTCATTTAAATGATCACTTCATGGAAAGAAGGCAAGCCCCCTAGAAATTAACTACACCAGCATATCGCAGCTACTGGTACACAAAATGAGACAGAATAAGATCATGACCGGATCAGAAACGTACATCAAAACCAGTGTAATGCACCATAGGAGACATACAATAGGATATTGTAACTTCAAATTCATGAAGGACTAGATTGTGTCCACACTCCTATACTTCAACTCAATTTGAACTGCTCCACATACTTTCACTTTTGTAAAATAACCCATAGTAACGCCCTCAAAGAGATTTCCAATGTTCAATGTCAGAAAACCATAAGTGGCTGTGGCATGAAACATTATTAAATTTTGGCTAGAATGTCATCTCACACCCTCTTAATGTAAAACAAAATAATCACAAAGGTGGGTCTTATCTTCACTCCCCTCTAACCTACCCAGCATATTTCCAACCAAAATTTGGGAGAAAGAGGGCACACTATGGATTTCCGCCAAGAACTGCTGATGCTAGCCACACAGGTTTTTCTGAAGAAGTCAAATTTGAAAACCTATCCAAGGATGTTATTGTGACAAGCATACTAAAGACATTATCTTACAAAAAGGAAACTAGATGAGGGAACTTCACAGACAAGACAATGTGGAGATGTGCTCATACATATTACCATTCCTGAAAATGACATCAACTTCAAAGTTTTGAACAGTAAAAAGATGGCCAAAGAACGTTATCCTTGAGCAAAGATACCCCTCATAAAATCGAAAATAATTCATAACAAGCTAGATTCTGCACACAGTGGATCCTTGCACAACATACCGCCTATTAAATAACAGATCGGTTAAGCCAGAGAGAGATCTTGATAGCTGCATGGACACATGCTTGCTTCCTGCAATTGCAATCCACATTAAAAATGAAGATGGATGTTTGATGTTTAGCACATGTTCATCAACAACTATTCATTCCAGAAAAGGCAGAATCTAAGCAAAAGTTTTGCGTTGATGGACTACAATGATAATTAGCTGGCCACACAACTCAACTCCACCCTAACAACTAATAGTGCCAATGTTGCATACATGATCACAAGATACCCTTTTCAAAGGGAAAACAAGTAAAACTGAAGAGTTTGTTCAGCAATACTTAAGCTTTTGTACTAAGAACAACAACAGGAAAATGAGCGAGTAAGAAAATTAACTGCCCAGGTAATGATAGTATCCAAACTGAAGTTCCGTACCAGAGAATTTTCCTTCCACCATGCTATCAATTGCCTTAATTTCCATCACTTTTAAGTTCTAAGATGTTGAACAGAGACTCAAACTGATATTAAATGATGTTCAAGCTAGCATTTAACTCCCCATTGCTGAATGAAGAATTTTCTTCCACCATCCTACTAATGACCTCAAATTCCACCACAATACGCTCTGATATGTTGAACAGAAAACTCAAACAAAGATTAAACGCTGTTCCGCCGAGGATCATATGCACAAATCACCAAAACTAGAATGTAGAGTATTAAAACATATTTTTAGCCTTCACCTTTTCTTACTTCGTAACAGACTATTTCCTTATGCAGTCTGACCACTTACAGCTCCTCAAGAAACCCAAGAACGCAGGGCAAAATGATTGTAATCCAGAGTATCAAAAATTTTATCCGAAAATTTAAACGTATATCTTTCTCACAAGCTGACCCATCATTTGTAAGACCCTGTTCCAGCGAGCAACCCCCTTATCACCACAAACATCGCTCTACTAGTGAGATATACAGCTAAAGGTACTGAATCAATCATAGCCTAGAGCAAGAAAAAGCCGTACGCAACATATATTACTCTACTCTATAGGAAACACAAATAAACAAACACATACAACAACCAGTTTCATACATGTAACATCTCATACTCTATAACCCCCCCCCCCCAGTTTCTGAAACTCGTTCAAAGGGCACCCGAGTGATTCTCACAAGAAAGCAATGGTGAAGACTCCGAAACACCCGATTATTCCAATGAGCACACACGCAGTTTCGCGGCACAAGGACGAAAATCTAGAGGCAAATTCGTATTTCTTTAGACCTGGGTTGAAGCGAAAGAGGCGTTGCACGGGCTGAGCGGAGCGAATGAAGCGGACCCCGGCGAAAGAGGAGAGCATTCTGGGTTGCAGAGAAGATGGGACCACCATGTCCGCCGCTCGAGCCGAGCGCTTCGTCGCGTGCTGCGGAGGCCCTGAGTCGGAGAGAGACGGGCAGAGAGGACTTTCGCCTCCTCCCCTTCTTCCGGTGTGGCTATGGTCTTTCGTCTCGCTTTCGATCACAAAGCCTGCTCCATTAGGGGAAACGGCACTTGCGGCCCATTACTTTTGCACATGTTGAATTTTGGTTATCAATTTTTTTGTGTTCAGTACGCAATCTTCAAGTGATGAGTCCGAGACATTTTCCACATTTTTCATATAATGCTCCGTTTGTTTATTGGAGAATTTGATATTTATAGAAAATATTTTTTTAAAAAAGGAAAATGATAATATTTTTTTGTGTTTCTAAGAAAATCCAAAAAATGAAATGGTAATTATTTTCAATTGTTTAGAAAAGAAACTTCATTTTATATTTTAAAGGAGACTGTACTATTTGAGTGATATAAATGATACCTAGTCACAAGGATCATGGTGTCAAGAGCTGGGATTTCTAGCGTAGCCACTCAAAAAGAATTCAAGCCGAAAAACGAACGATTCAAAAAATTTCCTTAAACGATCTATCAGATTACCAAATATTTAGTAACTAAAATATTTTCGCGAGAATTTCAAATAAAGATCCGGTTGCCCCTTTCTTAAAAGAGGAGCCGGGTTTATATCACACAAATAGGTAGACTGGCTGCTAACTTAGTTTCAAACAAGGACATGAACCCAAATCTTATCCATAATTAGTATTTTTGTCCAAGGATATTTTTTTTTTTCTTTCATTTTTGCTTTCTTTTTGTTTTTTTTTTCTTGTTCTTTCTTCATCTTCCTCACGTCTCCATCTTTGTTTTGGCATCACCCGTCTTCGACACCATCATTAGACTCCCCACCTGCGAGCTGCACATCGTCACGCAGGCTATGACTGGTTTCGGTGACAAGAAGTCGGATTAGAGTTATTTGTTGCCGGCCACCTCCTCCGACGATAAAATCCTCAATTCCTCAAGACACCCCAGATCTCGGCTCATTCATGCTCAATCGCTCCAGATCGACTCCATCTGACAACGAAAATGCTGGAATTTCTGTCGAGAGCGGGCCAACAAGATCAAGGGCTTGAATAGACTTGTCAATGGCGGTAATGTGGCAACTGAACACAGCAGTTTCTGCGGTTAATGATGTGAGATTGACTGATGATAAATCTGAGGATGGGGTATCGGTTGAGGAGAAGAACCGTCTCGATGAGAATGGCAAAAGTGAGCGGGTGTTCCAAACTAGGGATTACTGAAAGGGGCCATTGTCATCGCAAAGGAGAAGGAGGATCTTCGAAATATCGAATTCATGCAAGATGGCAAACCCGAATATGAAATTGATGGGGCAAAACTGTTGTCCAGGTTGAAATAGCCGCCCGCTGCAACGAAATTGTTATTTGGCGAAAATTGTTGATCACCAAGCAAGAGTCAATTGATTGAAGGCATAAGTTAGTCAAAACAACATGATCTTTTTTTTTTTTTTTGGTCGACCAACAAGATGATCTGGCGATGCTTGATATTGCTGCTTCTGTTGTTGGCAAGAAGGAGCGAAAAACAACGCAAAAATTGCAGTTGCTGGGTTGGCGGAAGGCGTGGAACAAGTGGAGTTTCATGCATTCTCAAGGTGAAAGAACAAATGTCGCCAGAGGGATTAGTTGCATTGCTTGAGAGTCGGACAAGAAGTTGGAGTCCCGACAATAGCAGAAACATTTTATGGCTTTGAGAATGAAATTTGCGATGAATGTCGGGATAAAGAGAAAATCTATTTTTTTTGTAAAAATATTAACCTGTTTTTGTAAGCCTGTTTTGGCTTTGTGGAATTATCTATCCATTTTGATGAGCGAAATTTAAAACAACTAACGAGTTAGGCTGTGTTGTAATGACTTTCGCTGAAATACACCAGATCCTGGTCATAAAACGAGATGACACATAGAGATAGAGGGCTGATGATGGCATTGAAGATGGAGTTGATGTAAAGCGAAGAGCCTAAGGAAGATAGAAAAAAGAAAAGAACAAACAAAGAAAAGATAACAAAAAGAAAGAGGGAAAGAAC
>JAMXDD010000046.1:0-161934 GCA_024733475.1 Syzygium grande | reverse complement strand
ATTTGTATTATTGATTAAACTAAAATCTGAGCTAATTTAACCTCTACTCATTTTGAAAAGAGAACAACTTCAACTAATCGTGCAGGACTCGAAATGCGCCAATCAGCCGACATCTTATGCGTCTTGAGGAGTAAGGGTCTGTTGAAGTTGTTATCGTTGGAGAAGGCGATACGTCGGAGAAGGTGATAACTACAATCCAGCTTCTCGTCACTAAGACCGACGATAGTCTGTGTGATGACGCGAAGCTCAGGAGCTCGCTGGTGGGCAGCCTGATGATGGTGTCAAAGATGGAGGTCATGTAGTGCAAAGATGGAGACGTGAGGAAGATGAAGAAAGAACAAGAAGAAAAAAAGAAAACAGAACGAAAAAAAAGTGAAAATGAAGAAAGAAAAAATGTCCTTGGACGAAAATAGCCTGGCTATGAATAAAATTTGGAATTCGGGTCCTTATTTGAGATTAAGTTAGTTACTTCATATCGTTATTTGAAACGATATCCACTTTGGGTCCTCTTTTGAAAAAAGTGCTCTACTTCATGCCCTTAATTGAAGTTTTTCCTAATTTTTATTTCTCATTTTTCTTCCAAAAATAGAAAAGTTTTTCTTCTCGTTTTTGTTCAAAACCTATTTCTAAAATAAAAAGTTGTTCCAAAAATAAAAAAATGAAATCGTATTACCAAATAGATTTCTGTTTAAAATATGTTCCCGAGAATTGAAAAATAGAAAAACAAAGAAACCAAATGATTATCATACGTGCGCCCTAAGTCCCCAACAACAAGATTTTTTTTTTTTGTCAAAACAAGGTAAGAGACCTCTCATTGTTGTGTGATCGGAGGAGCAGGAGCATACCCACTTGGCCGCCACAAGCTTAAGTAGAGAGCAGCCATGAATGATGCAAGCTCTTGCTCGAGCGGCGAGCAAAGAGAGATATTACGTAAATGGACCTAATACTCAAAAAAACCTTCATTTGTCCCAATTTTGCCATTTGTTTTATAAAATACTTTCAATTTTAGGCCATGTTCCAATTATATCATAAACTTTTTTTTTTTTTTTTATAAAAACCCTTAACTTTAAGTCCAGTTCCATTTCTACCATAAATTTTTTCTTCTCATAAAAAAACACTTAATTTTAGGTCTAGTACCAATTTTACTCTAGAACTTTTTTTTTTTTTGTCTCGTAAGAAAATCCTAGCTTTAGGTCCATTTTCAATTTCACTCTAATTTTTTTTGTCTTATAAAATATCACCAACTTTTACTCGAGTCTCAAATCTGCTCTCCATTAACCCTCGATCAAAATCTCACTTAGTGATTTTGCGCTCGTCGATCTTTCGTGCTTAGGAATGTTCCATTTCTCGCAGTCGGAGAGCTTGCGCTTGGGACGCTTAAGCAGCTTGTACTTGGTCGGTGAGCTCGCGCTCGAGATGATCGAAGAGCTCGTGCGTAGGAGTTTTTCATATCTTAATTGTTGATGAGAAATTTCGGATGGAAAGGGTTAAATGGAGGCAGATGTGTGATTCAAGTAAAAGTTTGTGGTTTCTTATGAAACCGAAAAAAGTTTTAGGGTAAAATTGAGACGAGACGGTAAAATTAAGATAAGACCTAAAGTTTGGGATTTTCATTGGACTAAAAAAAGTTTAGAATAAAATTAGAATATGACCTAAAGTCGAAGGTTTTCTATGAGACAAAAATAGTTTATAGTAAAATTGAGATTGAATCTAAAAGCTGGAGGTTTTTTACGAGATAAGAGGTAAAATTGGGACAAAAGTTGAAGTTGGAGATTTTTTAGGGTATTAGGCATTTTTCTTTTTTTTATAAAAGAAAAGTGCCCATTTTTGGTCACTTTCGAATATTGACAAGTCATGGATAAATGGAATGAGTCGAGGACGATGAGTGGCATTTTTAAAAAATAGACAACAGTTTTCAAGTAAAAGAAATTAGAGGGGCCCGATTTCATCTTTCGAATAAAAACACATGGGACTAGTAGCAACAGTTTTCGGAAGGAAAGAAAGCTCCGCAAGAAGAACGCTGGAAGTTACTCTCCAAAATCAGAGCCGCGCCGCGACCGATGGGCAGGCTCAGGAGGACACACGGTGGCCAATCCTAAATCATCTTCACGCAGAAAAACCGAAAAGATACAGCGCGCACCTCAAAGCCAGCACAACGGTCGGGAATTCGCCAGCCCACCGACTTTCCCAATTTGACCCCGTCAACAAACAGATCACGACCGTCCATCCAATCACCGACTCTTGACTCCTTCGAATTTTATTTATCGTCGACGGCGGATCCGAAGTCGGTGTATGCTTTCCTTATCAGTGCCCGTCCTTTCCCTTCTCTCGTCCTCCTCATCCAAGCGTTTTTGGCACTGCTCGCGTTCCCCTCTTCGCTCTCGCCCGCCCAATGACATTGGTCAGTTTGTTTCATAAAGCTAAGATGTTTGGGCTTTTTGGAGGACTGATGATCCGTTTTGCCCGTCTTTTTTTGGGTTGAGATGATGAAATTAGTATAGTCTTTCGTCACATCTTAGAACGGGCGACAGACTGAAATTTACTGATTTTGATTGGAATTTGTTCTTCAGTCTTTTTATCTTTGGGAATTGATTATCGTCTAGTCCTAATTCTCTCACAGGTTGGAGTCTTGCCAGACTTGACAAGTGTTGATCTGCCTCGAGCCGATGATTGTCGTTTCTTGAGGCAGTTATCGGTTTGAATGAACTCTGTTCTCCAGTCCCATAATTTTTCGATTAATGCGAAAAACCGATTCTCATTCCTTTGGAGTTGGTGTTTGGTCGATGTATGATCTATGATGGTTCTTTCTTTGCAAGGTGTATGCTCCCCTACAGATCACTATCCAATCCAGATTCACTTTGTCTTATTTTTATTGAAGTTCGAAAGACGGTATCTCCTTCCTAGAAATAGCCCCTCCTCGTCTTCATCCTTCTCATCGTGCATCTATGATTGTGCACGCTCCTCTCAGTTGACAGCCTCTGCGAAGTACTCTTCAGAGGAGACATCGTTCCCGAAACACACTGTTGATCCTTCTCCTTTTCTTTTTGTTTCTTGATTGATTATTCAATCGGTCTGATTCTGATGTTATTTTTCCCAAGGTTGCACCTCCACCTCTCCAGGACTCTGCCATGTTGTGGGAATCGTTAGGGTTTGCACTCATCTGATCATTGATTGATCTTTCCAAATTTAATTGTATTATGAGCTGATTCTGGTATTCACTATTCCATTAATTGGCAGTGGCTTCTTTCCTCTTGGAGCGATCATTTTGTTTGAGGACAATGAATACAATGCAACTGGTCAGTTGGTTACATAGAATACCACATTTGGGCTTTTTGAAAGACTAATGATCTGTCTTGCGCTGTTTGGTTGAGCTGATGATCTAGAAGTCTTTGTCGTCAGGACAAGACTGAAAAGGGTTCTTTTCACAGGTTGGAAGTTTTACTGGATTTGACAGCTGGTGATCTGTTGCATTTTTGTGGGGCTGAGTTGATAATTGTTTGAATTTGGATGAGCCCCTGCTTCATTGGTTTGAATGAAACTTGTCCTTCACTTCTGTTATTTTCTAGTTAATCCAAAAGATCAGATCTAGTTCTCTTCCCTTCGCAGATCAGAGTTTGGTCGAGGCAATATTTTACCTGGCCAAGTTAGATATCGAGTGTCTGTGATCAGTGATGTTCTTTCTTGCTGCATATGCATCAATTCCTAATTTGTCTTCCACTTCTGTTATCATATAGTTAAGGGGAACGATCAGATGTTCTCTTTCCTTTGCAGGTCAGAGTTTGGTCGAGGCAATACTTTACCTGATTCAATTTTGATTTGGAGTGTCTGTGTTCAGTGATGGTTCTTTCTTGCTGCATATGTACCAATCACGATTTACCATTCTTCATCGACCCTTCTCCTTTTGTTTCCGTTTCTTGATTGATTGTTGATGGGCCCATTGCTTTCTCTGTCTGATTTTTGAAGCATCTGGTTGCAGAAACCCCTATTGCGGAGATTCTTGAGGGTTTCGCTTGGCCTCTTTGGGACAATTTCCATGGTTATCAGAATTATCTTGTTTTAGCTCGGGGATTCATCGACCTACCAGTCTTTGCATTATTGTTTTCCCAGCTTATTCTGGATTTTTGTTATTCTGTGAATTGGCAGTGGCTTCTTTCCTCTTGGATCATGTCTCTTTCGTCTGAGGATGTCTTTATGGGAAGTGCATGGTTTAGCTCCTCCTCTGATCCTTTATTGATTCATCAACCGATCGATCTTTCCGTTTACTTGTTTTTCGAGCTGTTTCTGGATTTTGTTCTTTGGTGCGTTCGCAGTGGCTTCTTTCCCCTTGGAGCTGAACTGTTTGTCTGAGGATGTCAAGGAAAAAATGAATATGATGATGCTGGTCAGTTTGGGCTTTTTGGAGGACTGATGGTCTATTGTCTGTTTTTTTTTTTTTTTTTTTTTTTGGGTTGAGATGATAAACAAGTAGTCTTTGATCACATCTTAGACCGGGCGATAAACTTAAATTTACTGGTTTTGATTGAAATTTGTTCTTCAGTCTTTTATCTTTGGGAGTTGATTATTACCTAGTCCTAATCCTCTCACAGGTTGGAATCTTGCCAAACTTGACAAGTGGTGATCTGCCACAAGCTGATGATTTTCTGAAATTGGATAAGCTATCGTTTCTCGAGGCAGTTATCAGTTTGAATGAAATTTGTTCAACAGTCCCCTTCTTTTCTGATTAATGCGAAAATCGATTCTCATTCCTTTGGAGGTCAGTGTTTAGTTGATGTATGATCTGAGATGGTTCTTTCTTTGCAAGGTGCACGTGCCCCAACAGATCACTATCCAATCCCGATCTGCTTCATCTTAGCCAGGGTCTCTGTCCTAGAAATGGTCTGTCCCTCCTGACCTCATCCTTCAGTCTCAGCGTGAGTTTATGATTGTGCACATGTTTCTCCTTTCAGTTGACAGCCTCTGGGAAGTACTCTTCAGAGGAGACGTCATTCCCAAAACACCCTCTTGATCCTTCTTCTTTTCTTTTTGTTTCTGAATTGATTATTTAATCCATATGATTCTGTCTATGCTATGTTGTTTTCCGAAGATTATGCCTCACCTTTCTGGGACTCTGCCATGTTGTGTGCATTGTTAGGGTTTGTGCTCCTCTGATCATTGATTGATTCATCATTGATTGATCTTTCTGTTTAATTGTATTATGAGCTGATTCTGGTATTCATTAGTGGCTTCTTTCTTCTTGGAGCAATCATTTTGCCTGAGGATGTTGTTTGAGGAAAATGAATACAATGCAACTGGTCAGTTGGTTACGTAGAATAGGACGTTTGGGCTTTTTGGAGGACTAATGATCTATCTTGCACTCTTTGGTTGAGCTGATGATCTAGAAGTCTTTGTCTTCAGGACAAGCAATGGACCGAAATTTTGACAACCTTCTAGGCTTCTTTTACAAGTTGGAATTCTTATTGGATTTGACAGCTGGTGATCTGTTGTGTTTTCTGTGGGGCTGAGTTTATAATCGTTTGAAATTGGATGAGCTCCTGCTTCTTGGAATTTATGCAGTTATTGGTTTGAATGAAACTTGTTCTTTAGTTCTTGGAAATCATGCAACTAGTTTATGCAGGATATATTCATCATGGTGCTTATAGTAGACTCTTGGCAAATCTAACTTTAGTTGGCACTTATGACTTTCGATTTTATTTCTTTTGTTAACTGATTTTGGATGGTCTTCTGATTGTAAGATGATAGCCAATACCAGTTATTCTTTGGCAGATTAGAGCCTTTCTCCATGTGATTGGATGGAAAACTTTTGATTTGTATGTCTTACATTTTTCTTTGATGGAACTACCCTGCATGTTATTTATCACTGACTTGTTCTTTTCAACATAATTTGTTGCACATTCACTGGGAAATACATTTCTTGCATATGCATTTGTTTTGACTTGGTGTGTATGTCTGCTTGAATTTCGTGTCAATATGTTAAAGTTGGTTTATTTGAAGAATTTTTTGTCAGATTTCTTTTGTGCTTATATTAGATGAGATTGATGTTGTTTAGATGGTAATTTCTTGGGGTGAGATGTTATTTTGGTGTGACCTATTTGTCCCTTTTTTCTCTATGTTATTAGGAACTTGTAGGATAGGTTCTTTTCCAAAGTATTTATTTGTTTTTCACACTGTTTTTTGCAGTAACATTACCTTTTGGAAAAACTTCACCAAATGTATAGTATGTTGTGTTTTCACTTATAAAGTGATGTTGTTGGATGGTACATCAATAGATTGATCTTTGCATTAAATTGTTAATGAGATGATTCTGGATTTCGGTGGATTGGCAGTTGCATCTTTCTTCTTGGAGCAATCTCTTCATCTGAGCATGTCATCTAAGGATGCTAAATGCATAGAAGCTTGTCAGTTCACATAGAATAAGGTGGCTTGGGCTTCTTGGTGGAGTGGTGATCTATTATGCTGTCTTTGTTTGCTTGAGTTCTGAAGTAGTCTTTGATCACATCTTCAAGGCGGGCGATAGACTGAAATTTTGAAGATTTCGAGGCATTTTTCGTTTTGATTTAAGTTGGTCTTCAGTTGATTTTCTTTGGGGAGCAGTGTGATAATTATTGTTGAGTTCTAGTTCCTCTTCAGGTTGAAGTTTTGCCGGGTTTGAGAAGTGGAGATATATTGTATTCTTCTGTGGGGCTGAGTTGATGATTGTTTGAAATTGGACAAGCAGCGGCTTTGTGGATTCTAGGCTGTTGAAACTCTTTAGGGCTACGAATTATAAATCTACAATTGCGGCGTGATCCTTTGCCAATGATGATCTGTCATCCAGATACTCTAATTCATGGTTCTAGTGTATCTCTTTCTCATCTGCTCCACAAGGGTTGTTCGAATCATCCTCCTTCTAAATGGAGATATTAAATGATGATCGGTTTCATTTGCTTTGGTATTTACTTTGAAGGAATTAATTTTGAAGAATCTGGCTGGGTCGATTTCCAAAACAATGTTGGTGAAGGCTCCGATTTTATGTGGAAAATATCAAGGTTATTGAGGTTCAAGTCTCCCACTGATCATATTAACTAGTTGCTTCCATGCTATACGGATTTATTCAGTTGTCAGGTGCTTGTTCCAGTTTAGAGCGATCTCCCTAATGACCGTGTGTGGTTGCTAATTGATCAAAGCTGTTAGAGAATCCAAGTTCTTGAGTTGGGAAAGGCAGGAGGTTATTATCTAACGGAATTATGTGTAGTTGAGCTACTGAATTGTTATTTTTCTTTGTGAATTGGGGTGATGAGCGATGTCTGGATCTTTCTTCAAGGATTGTCTGTAGCTGCATGAACTCTGCAAATATCTGGTTTATGATATTTTCATTTTCAAGGATTAGAGGAGATGCGATAAAGATCTATTCCATTACTTTTTATATATTTATCTCATTTGTGATCTCTTCCTGTTGTAGGTTGGAGTCTTTTTGTTGCCAATTATGCTGAATTCAACATGGTTTGTGTTGTAGTGTATTGACCCATTTTAACTAACTTTTAGGGGAATGATTTGATTTAGCAAGCTTTTACTTTTTGCTTCTCATGGGGTATTTATGGTATGAATGGCTTATTTTTGGTGCCAGTTCAAGTCTCTCTCTTCGATGATGTCATGCTCTCATCTTCGTCTGCGAACTTCACCGGATGAAACTACAATTACTACAATTGAATCTGGTGTCTGAGGCTAAGTCTAGTTGTTGCTTAGCTTGGTCATTTGGGGCTTTTACTTTTTGCTTCTTCTGGGGGTATTTTTGGTATAATGGTTAATTTTGGGCGCCAGTTCAAGTCTCTCTCTTTGATGATGTTTTGATCTCATCTTTTTTCTGTGAACTTCACCAGATAAAACTACAAGTGAGTCCTGTTTCAAGGCTAAGTCCAGTTGTTGCTTTGCTTGGTCATTTGGTGGCACATATCTATGGCAGTTTGACTTATCAGATGCTTCTACCTTATACTGTGAGATAGGAAACTGATTACAGATATTCAGTAACATCATGGCAGATTGTGTGTTTCTACTTTCAATTGGTCTGGTGTAGTCTGTAGAAGCTCTCTCTTCAGGATCCTCTAAATTGAATCTCCAGTTATATATATATATAAATTATTTTATATATATATATATATATATATATATATATATATACATAGCCACCACACACGTGACTAATTAGTTTTATATTATTTGTGTTTTGAATACAAATTAGTTTTATATTGGGTGTTAAAATGAGCTTACTTGGCCAAAGCTTGCGATCCTCTATTCATGGATTCACCCCTCACTCTCTCCGAAACTCGTAATCTATTATCATCATTTTCTGATGAAGTTGGCTCTAGTTTGTACCTTCAAAAGTATATCTGCAAGGATGCTTGGGAATATATGCTCATGGGGACGCGTGGAATGGATGGTTTGGATGTTTTTGCCATCTTTTATGAGCTCGCTCTTTGAATTGGATGGTGCACTGGACATGTTGCTTTAAGGATGGTTCGTGTGTTGTATGAGCTATACCTGATGTTGAACTTGACCCAAAAAAAAAAAAAAAAAAAAAAACTAGCTGTTTTGAAGACCTTGCAAGGAAATTGCGCCTTCTGCAGGATGTATGGAGCTTGTACAATTTTGCTTGTATTTTTGGCATCTTCAACATATTTCTGTCTATTGTTATCTGCTCACTTTGTTGAGCAAATTGTGCAACTTTGTATTAGCATGAGTGAGACAGTTGTGGCTGGCGAAAAATCAAGCATAATTGTGCAGACAGCACTTGTTATCATTTTGGTCAGGGTGTGATGTGCTAACTCTTGGATGTGGTGTCCTTTCATGATCTGTATTTTATGGAGACTTCAAGTTCTTGAGATTTGCCAAATGAGAGGCGGGGATTTTTCTTGTAACTAGTCTTGGATTTTCATTTGTGGCATCTAATTGTGGGTGTTCTCAGCCAAGTTTCCTAATTGGAATTTTGAGTGTTTTGCTAACTAGTAATCATGGGCATTATGGAATTGGCATCTCTTCTTATCTCTTTTGGAAATTTGCTTTTGCAAACTATCCTGGTGACATTGGCACTTTTGCAAGTAAAATCTTTTCACTTTTTCCATATGAATGTTTCGGGAAGGTAATTGGATCCGTATAAAACTTGAAGATTCCTGTGGCAGCATGGATGTTTCCTGGCAGATTTGATGTCTTATCCCTTTAACAGCATTTTCATAGCTCCACCCAGTGCAGTAGTATGTTCTTAATCCGACTCAAAGCATTGGGGATTAACAGAAGAAAAGAACGAATTGATCTCATTCTCTGTCAATGCCAATGCTCCTGTTGCTTTGAACATCTATACATCTATGGTTGACACATTCTCAATTTCAGCTGGTAGATCTTTGATTCAGTCAGGCACAGACATTGGCACCAGCACTGGTGACTGTTTCCTGAGTAAACTTTGATACCACAGCAAACCTCCACTACACTGCCTTTTACATTGACTTCACTCTAGCACTAGTCTATGATCTCCAATGTAATGTTGGGAAAGTCTATAAAAATTGAGCTTTATGAAGATGATGAACCAGTAGTCTTTGATCACATCGTAGACCGGGCCATAAACTGAAATTTACTAGTTTTGCTTGAAATTGGTTCTTCAATCTTTTATCTTTGAGAGTTGATTATCGCTCTAGTTCTAATCCTCTCAGAGGTTAGTGTCTTGCCAGACTTGACATGACAGTTATTGGTTTGAATGAAATTTGTTCTCCACTCCCACAATTTTCCGATTAATTCAAAAACCGATTCTCATTCCTTAGGAGGTCAGTGTTTGGTCAATGTTGATCTGTGATGGTTCTTTCTTTTTGCAAGGTGTACGCACCCCAACAGAGCACACTATCCAATCCAAATCCAGTTCATCTTATTTTTATTGAAGATTGAAAGCTGGTATCCCCTTCCTAGAGAGATAGTTCCTCCCTTGTGTCCTCATCCTTTCAGTCTCATCTTGCGTCTAAGATTGTGCATGTGTTCCTCTTTCAGTTGACAGCCTCTACGAAGTACTCTTTTGAGGAGACGTTGATCCCAAAACGCACTCTTGATCCTTCTTTTTTCTTTTTGTTTCTTGATTGACTGTTAAATCGGTCTGATTCTGTTTATGCTATGTTATTTTCCAAAGGTTAGGCCTCACCTCTCCAGGACTGCCATTTTATGGGGCATCATTAGGGTTTGCACTCCTCTGATCGGTGATTGATTCATCATTGATTGATTTTTCCGTTTAATTGTATTATGAGCGGACTCTAGTATACAATATTCCATGAATTGAGGATGTTGTCTGAGGATAATGAATACAATGCAACTGGTCAGTTGGTTACATAGAATTCGACATTTGGGGCTTTTTTTGGAGTGCCAATGATATATCTTGCGCTGTTTGGTTGGGTTGATGATCTAGAGTTCTTTGTCTTCAGGACAAGTGATGGACTGAAATTTTGACAAACTTCTAGGCTTCTTTTACAGGTTGAAAGTTTTCCTGGATTTGACAGCTGCTGATTTGTTGGTTTGAACGGAACTTATCCTTCACACTTCTGTTATTTCATTGTTAATCGGAAAGATCAGATCTAGTTCTCTTCCCTTCGCAGATCAGAGTTTGGTCTTCACCTTGCCAAGTTCAATATCAAGTGTCTGCGATCAATGATGTTCTTTCTTGCTGCATATGCATCAATTCCTAAATTGTCTTCCACTTTTGTTATCTTCTAGTTAAGGTTGAACAATCAGATGTTCTCTTTCGTTCGCAGGTCAGAGTTTGGTCGAGGCAATACTTTACCTTGTCAATTTTGATATGGAGTGTCTGTGATCAGTGATAGTTCTTTCTTGCTGCATAAGTATCAATCGCGATTTCTGTTCTTCATCAACCTTTCTTCTTTTGTTTCCATTTCTTGATTGATTGTTGATGGGCCCGTTGCTTTCTCTGTCCGATTTTTGAAGCTATCTGGTTGCAGAAACCCCCGTTGCAGAGGCTCTTGAGGGTTTCGCTTGGCCTCTTTGGGATGATGCCTATGGTTATCGGAATTATCTTGTTTACGCTAAGTGATTCATTGACTGATCGGTCTTTGCATTATTGTTTTCCCAGCTTATTCTGGATTTTTGTTGTTCTGTGAATTGGCAGTGGCTTCTTTCCTCTTGGATCATATCTCTTTCGTCTGAGGATGTCATTATGGGAAGTGCTTGGTTTAGCTCCTCCTCTGATCCTTTATTGATTTATCGACCGATCGATATTTCTGTTTACTTGTTTTACGAGCTGCTTCTGGAATTTGTTATTTGGTGAATTCGCAGTGGCTTCTTTCCCCTTGGAGCGGAACTTTTTGTCTGAGGATGTCAAGGACAATGAATACGATGACACTGGTCAGTTTGTTTCATAACAGTAGGTATTTGGGCTTTCTTGATGACCAATAATCCGTTGGTTTTTTTTAGGTTGAGATGATGAATTAGTAGTCTTTGATCACGTCTTAGACCAGGCGACAGACTGAAATTTACTGGTTTTGATTGGAATTTGTTCTTCAGTCTTTTTTATCTTTGGGAGTTGATTATCGTCCAGTCCTAATTCTCTCACAGGTTGGAGTCTTGCCAGACTTGACAAGTGGTGATCTGCCTTAAGCTGATGATTGTCTGAAATTAGATAAGCTCCATCGTTTCTAGAGGCAGTTATAGGTTTGAATGAAATTTGTTCTTCAGTCCCATTATTTTCCAATTAATGCGAAACCGATTCTCGTTCCTTCAGAGGTCAGTGGTTGGTCAATGTATGATCTGCGATGATTTGTTCATTGCAAGGTGTACACGCCCCAACAGATCACTATTCAATCCAGTTCTGGTTCGACTTATTTTTTATTTAAGTTCAAAAGCTGGCGTCTCCTTCCAGGAATTGGTCCGTCCCGGTGTCCTCATCCTTCAGTCTCATCGTGCGTCTATGATTGTGCATGCATTCCTCTCTTAGTTGACAGCCTCTGCGGAAGTACTCTTCAGATGAGGCGTTCCCCGAACGTATTCTTGATTCTAGTATTCACTATTCCGTGAATTGGCAGTGGCTTCTTTCTTTTTGGAGCGATCATTTTGTTTGAGGATGTTGGCTGAGGACAATGAATACAATGCAACTGGTCAGTTGGTTACATAGAATAAGACATTTGGGCTTTTTGGAGGACTAATGATCTATCTTGCGCTCTTTGGTTGAGCTGATGATCTAGAATTCTTTGTCTTCAGGACAAGCGATGGACTGCAATTTTGACAACCTTCTAGGCTTCTTTTACAGGTTGAAAGTTTTATTGGATTTGACAGCTGGTGAACTGTTGCATTTTCTGTGGGGCTGAGTTGATAATTGTTTGAAATTGGACGAGCTCCTGCTTCTCGGATTTTTTTTGCATTTATTGGTTTAAATGGAACTTGTCCTTTACTTCTTTGATTTTCTAGTAAATCGGGAAGATCAGATCTAGTTCTCTTTCCTTAGCAGATCAGAGTTTGGTCAAGGCAATACTTTACCTGGCCAAGTTTCATATGGAGTGTTTGTGATCACTTGTGTTCTTTCTTGCCACATAAGCATCAATTCCTAATTTGTCTGGCACTTCTGTTATCTTCTAGTTAAGGTAGAACGATCAGCTGTTTGGTCGAGCCAATACTTTACCTTGTAAATTTCGATATGGCGTGTTTGTGATCAGTGATGGTTCTTTCTTGCTACATAAGCATCAATTCATTGGACAAGCTCTTCCTTCAGAGTTCTTTCTTGTCTGGAAAGGTCCGCACGTGTTCTAGCTTGTTTCTCTTCATTCTTACCTGCGCGCTACGATCATTAAATGGATCTCTGATAAATCATGGAGATATCATATGTAAGATTTATACATCATGCTCTTTTTTTTTTATCCAATTAGTGATCACTAATTGGATATTTTGTTAACTGATTTTGGATGGTCTTTTGAATATTGTAAGATGATAGCCGATACCAGTTATTCTTTGGCAAATCAGAGCCTTTCTCTATGGGATTGGATGGGAAAATTTTGATTTTATGTCTTACCTTTTCCTTTGATGGAACTATTCTGCATGTTATTTATCATTGACTTTTTCCTTTCAACTTACTTTGTCTCACATTCACTAGGAAATACGTTTCTTGCATTTGCATTCGCTGTGACTTGGTGTGTATGTCTGCTTGAACTTTGTGTCAATATTTTAAATTTGGTTTATTTGAAGAATTTTTTGTCAGGCTTCTTTTATGCTTATATTAGACTAGATTGATGTTTAGATGGTAATTTCTTACGCTGAGATGCTATTTGGTGTGACCTGTTACCCCGTTTTTCTCTATGATAGGTTCTTTTCAAAAAGAAATAGTTGTTTGTCACACTGTTTTTGCAGTAACATTTACCTGATTACTTTGCCAAATCTTTACCAAATGTTATAATATGTAGTGTTTTCACTTGTAAAGTGATGTGGTTGGTTGGCTCGTCGATAGATTGATCTTTACATTAAGTTGTTTAACAAGATGATTCTCGATTTTGGCGGATTGGCAATTGCAACTTTCCTCTTGGAGCAACCTCTTCATCTGAGCATGTCGTCTAAGGATGATAAATACATAGCAACTGGTCAGTTTACATATAACGAGGTGTTTGGGCTTCTTGGAGGAGTGGTGATCTATTATGCAGTCTTGTTTCCTGGAGTTCTGAAGTAGTCTTTGATCACATCTTCTGGATGGGCGACGGACTGAATTTGTGAAGGCTAGGCATTTTTTAGCTTTGATTTAAGTTTGTCTTCAGTTGATTATGTTTGGGGAGCAGTGAGATATTTGTCAAGTTCTAATTCCTCCACAGGTTGAAGTTTTGTCGGGCTTGAGAAGCGGTGATCTATAGCTTTTTCTGTGGGGCCGAGTTGATGGTTGTTTGAAATTGGACAAGCAACCACTTTATGGATTCTAGGCAGTTTTATGGCTTGAATGAAGTTTGTTCTCCACTTCTGCTTTTTTCCCATTATGGTGAGTTGATTAGGGCCTAGTTCTCTCTCCTTCAATGCAAACCTCTTTTGGTTCGATGTGGACCGTCGTCAATCTGTGATGGTTCTTTCTAGCTCCATTATCTTTATTTCATTTAACAAGCTCTTCTTTCCTTGAGCTTCTGTTGGTTTTGTTGCATTTGGAAGATGAACAATTATTGACTATCTTCCATTGTAGGGATTGTTTATGGTTCTGGCTTGTTTCTCTTTATTCATGTAATGACTAGTGCAATTACTAAATCAATTGATTGTAAATCATGCAGATATTGCATGTACGATTTATTCGTCTTACTTTTTTTTTTTTTTTTTAAAATACTACTTCACACAATTTAATTAGCATAGGCTTTCATTCTCTACCATTGATGTGTTTTCTTTTGGTGCAGAACCTTTGGTGGAACTTTTCCATTTATCAGGTGATTTCTATGCTTTTGGTGGTAGTTAAGGAGTGGTCATGGGCATTCTTATTGTTTACGCTTCTCCTTTGATCATTATTGATGGATTGATCCATCCTTCTGTTGTTTTAGACCTATTTCTGGGTTTATAATCTAGTGGATTGGTAGTAGCTTCTTTTTTCACGGAGCAATCTCTTTGATTGAGGATGTTGTCTAAGGAATGGTACATATGATGAGGTTGGTCAATTATTACTTGGAATAATGCGTTCGATGATCTATTCACATCTATCTTTGGTTGGGTCAAGGGATGGGCGGTGTCGTTGAGCACCTTCAGGACCGGGTGAAGAACTAAAATTTCGATGAACTCCTGCTCCATAGGCACTTGTGTTTTTATTGAATCTCATTCCGTAGTTATTCCCTTGGAGTGGAAAGATGATAATTGTCTTTGTTCTAATTCCTTTATAGGTGGAGTTATGCTAGATTTTAGAAGTGTTGATCAATCGCTTTTTTTGTCGCGGCGAGTTGATGAATTGCGTAGTCCGGGCTCCACCCACCGGTGGCGCCGCTGGAGCGCACTCTTCTTTTCGCAAAAGGTTGAGTGTTCAATCCTGGCGCCGCAGCGGGTGACTTAACCGTGGCACGTGTGTGGTGGCTAGCACGTGTCGCCCCGGGGTTTACTCCCCCTACTGTCGGCCGTGGGGGTTCCCCAGGTTACCAAAAAAAATTGCGTAGTCTGGGCTTCTTTTGAAATTGGATAGGCTCCCGGTTCTTGGATTTTGGTTCTTTTGATGTCCATGTGTATATGAATCAATCCCTAATCAATTGATTTGATAGGGTGTGCAAGAATTAGCTTGACTATGCTTTGAGGTTGTTGGATAGCAAGTTGAGGTTATTATTGTAATTGTACTAGGCATAGTGTTAAGCCTATAAGTACTTCTTTATCTTAGAAATAAAAAATTAACGTGTTCTTTTGCCGTTAACATGGTATCATAGCATAACTTTTCATTTTCACCAAAATTCGGCTACTTTGTTCATCACAGAATGCTCTCGGTGAAGTCTCTCGCTGGTACTGTTCACTGGCCGGTTTTTTGCTGATTCCGGCTGGTTCCGGCGACGGATTGGGCTGGAATTTGGTGGGTAGCCTCCTTGGACCCTACTCTATCAAACCTCCGAAGGATTCCTTCTCTTATTCAGCTATGAAGTTGGTGCCCCAGATCTGATTATCGGTGCTTTTTGGCTTCCGATTGTGCGACACTCTACCGATCAGTGTCCTCGGTTCAGGTCTGATTTGTGTGGGCTTCAGTTCTATTTTCAATGCCTTCCCTCCGTATCCTACCTATTATTGTGGGGCTGGTGTGCTGGTTTGATAATTGCTAGAATTGGCATGTTTGGTGGTGTGACTGAGACGCTACCCTGTTCTGAACAGTAATTGCTGGCGTGTTGGTTGGAGCTGGTTTGAGTTCCTGTTCTGGTTGGCTATTTCTATTGTTGTGTTGAAGTCGTAGATTGTGGTTGGTGGAAGCATTAATTTGGGAGAATCTGCTGATGAATGGCCTCCTGTTCTCCTTGGTGAAGACGGGTTGACCGGTAGGTGCTCGAGTTAATGCCCAGATGGAGTCTTCTCTTCAAATGCCCGACCATTCCCCTGCTTTGGAGGCTAACCCCTCCCCTGCTGTTGAGGCTCCTGTCTTGGAGGATAACCCCTCCCCTGCTGCTGAGGAACATCAGGCGACAATTGGTTCTGATCGGAACCTTGCAGCTGCTGCTCTTAAAGGTTCCTCTACTTCTGCTGCCCCCAAAAGGAAAATCGGTAGCTTTCTCAAGCAAAACCCCCTCCTGAGCGAGATTCACTCAGAAAGGCAATGGTAGGCGTAGCCGCAGTAGAGGTCGATCACAAAGTCGACGCCCCCTCCTAGACAAGGCCACATTGCTGGCCCCCCGTTCAGACCTTGGAACAACCTCAGCTGCTCAGCATCCCCCTCCTGCTCAAATGACCAGAACGTGGGCGAATATTGCTAAGATACAAGCCAAAGGGTATGACTTAGCTTTTATTCCTCCTTTAGAGGAAAATGGTGAGGTAATTGTAGACATAACACCAGAGGTTGCTGCTGCTGTAAATCCTTTTTGGCTGGAATGCATCGTCGGCCATTATGTCGGCAAGAAAGTTCCATTTAAGATGACTGAAGCGGCCTTCAAAAAAACCTGGGGGGAACAACTTGCTGATGTTAGATTGCATGAGAATGGATTCTATTTCTTCCGTGTCCCAAATTCAGATTTTCGCAGGAAGGTAATAGAGATGGGCCCGGTATCTATATTCAGTAGTACCATGCTACTCCAGCAATGGTACCCCAAACTTCAACTCAAGAAGGGCGCCATGGACTCTATACCGGTGTGGGTCAAACTAAGAGACATTCCCTTCTCTCTTTGGTCCCCGGCGGGCATTAGTAGGATTGCTAGTGCCATAGGAAGGCCACTCTATGTGGATTCCCAAACTGAAAAAATGGCTAGGATCTCCTACGCGCGAGTGTGTGTGGAAATTAAAGCTTCTAACCCTCGTGCTGGAAACTGTTAAGGTCCGATGGGAAGGTGAGGTGAACCTAGTCCATGTTGAGTATGAATGGAAACCGTTAACTTGCTCCTCTTGTGGCATTTTTGGGCATAAACTTGGTGATAGTGGCTTTGCTTGTGCCCCTATCCAGTCTGGAGTTATAGTGGACAATACCACTCGGCCTCATGGTGCTGAAGAATGGACTCAAGTTAATAGAAGAAAGAGCAAAACTCTGCAGAGCAAAGGCTCAAACCAAACTAGATTTGCATCTGACACATCACCGGATATGAATTGAGGGAGAGAGGACCTTCGGCCTCCTGCTCGTGTTTCCCATGTTCACCCATTAGAACTGAATTGAGGGGAGGAGGCTGCTCTGCATCCTGTTCAACACCCCTCGTCTGGCCATCTTCTTACAAGACCTGACATTAACTCCTCTAAGGTACCTGATGCAGAGCCGATCGGTAATGCAGCTGTTCATTTGCTGGACACGAACTCAAGGGGAGTGAACCTATCGCCTTCAGACTTGATTCATGATTCTGAACAGGGGCTGATTAGTTCCGATCTCCAAGACCCGGTGGAAGCCAATGCAGGGTTGGCTGTTATACCGGGAAAAGGAAATATGCTTCCTGTGATGATCTCCAATCTGGAATTTGAACTGTTATGTCCTCATCAGAATTTTTCGATGGAATCAAATGTAGGGCTGGTCCCCCCTGCTGCTACTGGTACTCATGGCTTTTCCTCTAAAGTTTCTGCTGGCTCTCATGGCAGGGTGAATGATAGTGACTCCGATGACTTATTGGGGGAGGAACTTGCTGGTTTGTCACCCCCAAACACCCGGTCTCGATCCTTGGCTTCCATTGTCGCTGTAGACACTCCTATAACATCCCTACAGTCTATCCTTAGTATGCGCTGCCTTAGTACGGTTCCTGGTTCTTCCTCCTCGAAGAAAGTCAAGAAGAGGAGGGCTAGGAGAGCTCAGAGATAACTTTTCCTTGGCTTCCTATGTTTTTTGGATGTTGGAATATTAGGGGACTGGGTGACCCCATTAAGCAAGCTGAGATTCGCTCCTTTATCAGGTCCCACCGCCTTTCTTGTGTTGGCATTGTGGAAACTAAAATAAAAGCCAACCTTTTTGCTAGTATTTCTTGGGATCTATGTGGGAATTGGCGTTGGATCTCTAACTACGATTCCTCCCCCCTTGGTAGAATTTGGATTGGGTGGAACCCGGATGAGATGGAAGTCAGTATTTTGTCTTCTACCGACCAGTTGATCCATGTCCAGCTCAGACTCTCCTCTTTAAACAAGACTTGCCTCTGTACTGTTGTATATGGTGAACACTCTTTTGTCAAGCGTCGTTTCCTTTGGGCTGAGCTCATACGGTTGTCCACTTGTAGTCTACCTTGGGCGGTTGCTGGCGACTTTAATGCCATCAAAGAACCCGGTGACAGAGTAGGGAGCTCAACTCCTTGGATCCCAGCTTTCGATGATTTTGGGGACTGTCTGAACCAGGCGAGTCTTGAAGATCTTCGTTATGTTGGTTGTAGATACACTTGGACACACTCTACAGGGTGTGAATAGGAAACTACGCAAGATTGATCGGGTGCTCGTTAACGACATATGGACTCAGCAGTTTTCCTTTTCGGAAGCTTCTTTTCTTCCTCGTGGGATTTCAGATCACTCGTCTATGGTGATTAAAATAATATCGCTATATAACTCTAAGAAGCCTTTCAAGTTATTCAATTTTTGGGCTACTCATCCTTCCTTCTTTGAGATAGTTAAGCAAGTTTGGGGAACTCCGGTGGTGGGAACTCCTATGTACTCTATTTGCTGTAAACTACGGATTCTCAAGGCTAAGTTGAAACAACTCAACAGAAGTTCCTTCTCCGATATTTCTTCCAGGACTGAGAAGGCCAGGGCTGACCTACTTGCTGTTCAAACAGCCTTGTAACTCCATCCTTTTGACCAAAATCTGCTGAATAGGGAAGTGGAGCACAGTCGCTCCTTCTATACCTTGAGGCTCCAAGAGGAATCCTTCTTCAGACAAAAGTCCCGGATCCGTTGGCTTAAGGAAGGAGATCAGAATACTAAATTCTTTCACCACTTCGTCAACAAAAGGTGCCTTCACAACCGTATTCTCTCGGTGTCGACAGAGGAGGGGCTTCTTCTTCAAGATCCATTAGAGGTCAAAAATCACATTGTTAGCCATTTTCAGGAGCTACTCAACGGCCCGTCTGCTTCCATACAGGCCTCGGCCTCAGATATTAGTGCCTTCATTGGAAGGACTCTAGATGAAGCCCAAAGTAACATATTGGTTCAGCGGTTACAGATGGCGAAATCAGATCTACCCTTTTCTCGCTTGCGAAGGGTAAAGCTCCTGGGCCTGATGGTTATAGTGTTGATTTTTTCAAAACAACTTGGGAGATTACTGGGCCGTCCGTCCTTGTTGCGGTCAAGGAACTTCTTTGATTATGGATGTATGCTCAAAGAGCTAAACAATACTATTCTAACACTTGTTCCGAAGTCTCCAAACGCCTTTTCCATGTCTGATTTTCGACCAATTGCTTGTTGTAACACCCTTTACAAATGCATATCCAAAATCTTGGCTAGGCGGATAGCTCGTATTCTGTCTTCTCTGTTTAACCCTGCCCAAACAGCTTTTATCAAGGGGCGCAGAATTAGCGACAATATTATGATTGCCCAGGAGTTGTTTGCGGACTTCCACCACCAAGCTTATCTCCCCAAGTGTGCCATTAAGGTGGACTTTCAAAAAGCCTAGGATACCGTCGACTGGAACTTTATTGAGAAGGTCTTAAGGGTCTTCAAATTCCCGGAATCCTTCATTAAATTGGTTATGGCCTGTGTCTCGACGGCCAAGTTCTCGATATCAATTAATGGGGAATTGCACGGATTTTTCGGTAGCTCCCAAGGTATACGGCAAGGAGATCCATTATCGCCGTACCCTGTTTATACTTGTTATGGAAGTTTTCTCCGGTATTCTCAAAACCAAAACTGATAGTCGGGACTTCCATTGGTTTTGGCGCTGTAAAAAGACCCGCCTATCTCACCTATTTTTTGCGGATGACGTGCTCTTGTTCGCAGAAGGTCACCTGAATTCAGTGGAATTAATCAAAGATTCTCTTCAATTGTTCTCTGATTGGTCTGGGCTGAAACCAAATCCTAGTAAAAGCAACGTTTTCCTCTCAGGGGGAAACCCGGCGTTATGTGACCAAATTCTCCACTGTTTTGGATTCCAACAAGGTTCTCTCCCCTTCCGATACTTGGGCGTGCCTATTATCTCATCTAGATTACGCAAAGAGGACTGCAAATATCTAGTTGATTCTATAACCGCTCGTGCCTGGTCTTGGACTCAGAGGTTTCTTTCGTTTGCTGGACGCCTCCAACTGATCAAGTCGGTTTTGTATTCTATGCAAGTTTATTGGGCCTCCATTTTCTATATACCTAAATCAGTCTTGTATAGAATTGAGACTATTTTACGTCAATTCCTTTGGAAAGGGCCTGATCTGGGAGCAGGTGGTGCTAGAGTGGCGTGGAATACGGTTTGCCTTCCCAAAGAGGAAGGTGGCCTTGGGCTTCGACGTCTTGTTGAATACAATAGAGCCTTGACTCTCAAGCACATATGGATTCTCTTTACTGACAAGGAATCCATGTGGTGTAAATGGATTCATTCCAACTTCTTAAAAAAGGCAAACTTCAGGGTTGTTTCCAAACCCACTTTTTGCTCATGGACATGGAAGAAAATCCTGGATATGAGAGTCACTGCCCATACGCTTATTTCGATGGAAAATAGGAACGGGTCCTCTGTTTCTTTCTGGTTTGATTGGTGGCATAACAGAGGCCCGATCTTCCAAATTTATTCAAAGAATGTGGAGATATACCAATCAAGGATTCCAAGAGACATCTCTTGTAAGGAGGTTTTTGAATGTTCTTGGCAACCTTCGAATAATCTGGACTCTATTTTGGGATGGATGGATGAACAACCACCTCTTATGGATAATCAACCGGATGTACTAACCCTGGACTCCTCATCCCTCATAAGCATTCTCGGTTGCACATGCTTGGGATCACATTAGGAGGAAAGGTCCTTGATCCCTTGGCATTCTTTCGTTTGGGATCGGAACATTGCTCCTCCTCGCCATGCATTTCTTCTCTAGCTTACCTCTATGAATCGGCTACCCACCCAGGTTTTCCTCTTACAAATCCAGCGGGATTCTTGATGCTACATGCGCTTTTTGTGGCCTAGTTCCGGATTCTATTAATCATCTTTTCTTTGAGTGCCCCTCGACCCGATGGGATTGGCCTCCTTCGGGCTACTAAATGTAGCCTCCTTGGCGCAACAGACCTTGGATAGAGCACATTAGGTGGGCTATGCAAGTATGTAGGGGTCCATCCTTTGCCCATCGCGTGTCGAGGTTCTCCTTTGGTGCACTATGCCATATTATTTGGAATGAAAGGAATAATGCAATATTCGGGAACAAGACCATCTTTATCCCGGTATCGTAAACACCTCCTCAAAGTAGTGATGGACAAAGTTATATCTATTGGGACAATTGAGGATACACCTAGGAATTGTATCTTCCAAAGTAAGTGGGGCCTTCCTATTTCTATATTTCATGCGACTTGGTCTCTTAGCCGGAGCTTTGGCAATTGTGGAGAGCTCGCTTCTTGGTTTCTTTGATTGTTTCGTGTCTTAGGCCTTGGTCTTCGCTGTTTTAGTGCCGCTCATGAAGACAAGGGATGACCTCCAAGCTTCGGATTGGTTTTGGTACCTTCTTTTTTTCGTTTTAGTTGTTCTTGTACTTAGTTGGCCTTTTGGCCTGTTTTGTATTTTGTCCTTGCTTTGGACCTTTCTTGACCTTGTCCGGACATCGTTTGTGTCCTAATATGGTCGGGGAGTAGGTTTGAGCTTAGGTTGTACTTGGTGTTATGAAAAGTTATACAAATTCTTACCTTTACCAAAAAAAAAAAACATGGTATCATAGCATAATTAACACCTAAACCCTTAAAAAAAAATCAATGCTTCTCATCAACGACCGGTTTGCCACACCGTAGGACTTCCGGACGGTGACTTTTCCTCGGCGTCGCCAGATTCGACCCCCTGTTCGGCTTGTTCCTAGCCTAGGCACCCTAGCCTGATGATTATTTTCGTTGACCTCAATCCGACGTCACCCAGTTTTGTCGACCTTAATTGTTGAAACGCCCGGTCCGGTGACCTTATTAAGCCGTCGCCCGGTCTTAGCGACATTAGCCTAAGCGTCGCCCGGACCTTGGCGATCTTGATTTGTGGTCGATTGATGGAGTGAGGGAAGGGTTTGTTTATCCTTCCCTGTTACCATCCTTCCTGATTTCGTGGTCTTGGTTTGCTTTGTGTCTTTCTTGATGATTATTTGAA
This sequence comes from Syzygium grande, assembly GCA_024733475.1. Classification (NCBI taxonomy): domain Eukaryota; kingdom Viridiplantae; phylum Streptophyta; class Magnoliopsida; order Myrtales; family Myrtaceae; genus Syzygium; species Syzygium grande. The sequence goes on along the minus strand of JAMXDD010000046.1, from coordinate 139,598 downwards.
ATTGGACAAGCAAAATGTTAGATTCTAGGCTGTTGAAACTCTTTAGGGCTACGAATTATAAATTTAAAATTGGGGCGATCATTTGCCAATGATGATGATCATCTAGATACTCTAATTCATGTTTTAGTGTATCTCTTTCTCATATGCTCCACAAGGGTTGTTTGGAGTCATCTTCCTTCTAATTGGGGATGTTAAATGATAATCGGTTTCATTTGCTTTGGTATTTACTTGAAGGAATTAATTTTGAAGAATCTGGCTAAGTCTATTTCCAAAATAAAGTTGGTGTGGCTGCTAGGATCGTTGAATATGGTACTGGATTTGACTGAATTTGGAGTTTTTGTGGAGTCAGAAGTGTGAATGTGAATATTGTGTCTGCATTTAAAGTAATATTTGTGAATACTCAAGAAGTAATATAGTAAGTGGTGTATTTTTTTTTTTACTTGATTGCATACGAGCCAAGTTCCTAGTGACTAGAGATTAGAGTTTTGTGGAGATGTCTACCGATTCATCAAGTTCTCCATCTATTGTTTCGGGATTGGTTCTGCTAGTGCTTCTTCGAGTTCGGATCCTTTGGTCCATATTATAATATGATAGGTTTACATAATACCTTGGTCAAGTTGGACAAATACCAATTATCCTTCCCGGTCAATGGCTCTTTCAACCTTTATTTACTCCATCCGCCAATCTTGCTACGTTGCGTACTCCTTTGTGGGGAAGTATGACTGAATCGGTTCGCCATCTTTTCATGGATTGTGCAATAGCTTGTCAGGTTTGGACGAAGTGTGCTTTATTATATTCTGGACAGAATAACATGAGTCGAGTTTGTGATACGTGGGAAGCTTTATTTGAAGCCAAAATTGGTGATGCTGGTTTGACAGATCATTATGCTCGTTTTGCATCTTTGTATCAGCGCCTTAAGTCTTTTTTTCCACCTGCTACCACAGTTACTCAGATGCAGTAACGAGAAGCTGACATGATAACCATGCTCTTTCTCCATAGCCTTAGTCCAAATCATAGTGCTCTTCGTCAACAGATCACCTCTCGAGCACTCTTCCTTCCATTGAAGAAGTGTGTTCTTGAGCTGCTCGTTACACTTCGGTCCTAAGACTTCAACAATTTCAGATAGTAGTACTATGGTAGCTCGTGGAGGTCAAGGGACTCGTGGTTGTACTAGTGGTCGTGGACATTGGAATTACGAGAGCTCGTCACCGTGGTTGTGGTTTTCAAGGTAGAGGTGTCACTCATGGTACCGGTAATAATATTTCTAAAGGAGGCCGTGGAAACCATTTACATACTCATTGTCGGCTTTCCCGGACATACTATCGATTATTATTACGATCTTTATTACGAGTTGAAGCCTACATGCCTCTATTGATACTGAAACCTTGGACTTCACCTAGACCATCTTCGAGACAAGGTATAGTAAACTTGACTCGTGCTAAATATGATGAGTTGACTAGAGCACAATAGAGTGCGAGTGGTGTTGTATCTGGTCTTACTGCTACTTTGACACAGCACAATGATCCTACTTGTCTACTATCCAGTACATCTACTCCTTGTCCTTGTATTATTGATTCAGGTGCCATTCATCATATGACCGATGGTTCTCATCTTCTCACATCCACCTCGTCTGTCCCTTCTACCTCAGTCATTTTAGCAGATGGTTCTCAGTCCAAAATCACTGGTACAGATTGTGTATCATTGAGTTCCTTTATCTTCTTACCTTCCGTTTATCATATTCCACGCTTCCCCTACAATTTATTATCATCGGTTCTCTTACTCGTGATCTTGATTGTGATATTATCTTTTCTTCATCTTCGTGTGTTCTTCAGGATCGGAAGACTGGACGCCGAATAGGTGGTGGGCATGAGGCTAGTGGATTGTATATCCTAGATCCTGATATTATTGCTGCTACTACAGCAGCTCAGAATAAAGCCGTAGATGATTTCTATTGATTACATTGTCGCCTTGGTCACCCATCAACAGATATACTTCGGCGTTTTCCTTTTGTGTCTAGTTCAGGTCTTCAATCTAATTGCGAAACTTGTCAGTTGAGTAAACACCATCGTGTCTTTTTCCCCTCGTTTTTCGAGTCGTGCTTCCCAACCATTTGAGTTAGTTCACTCCGATGTGTGGGGTCCTAGTCGAGAGTCTTCATTTGGTCTTCGTTATTTTGTCACCTTTATTGATGATTGTACTCGTACAACCTGATTATATTTAATAAAAGATCGTATTGAAGTCTTTCATTCTTTTGCTAGTTTTATAATGAGGTTCGTTACTCGGTATAATTATTCTATTAAGTGTTTGCGTTTAATAATGCTCGTGAATACTTCTCTTCTTCTACCTTCATTTCATTTCTTGAATCTCATGGTATTTTACATAAGAGTTTTTGTGCTCACACTCCGCAACAAAATGGAGTTGCTAAACGTAAGAACCGTCATTTGTTGGATGTTGCACGTTGTCTACTACTTCACATTCATATGCCTTAAGTCCTTATGGAGCTATGCACTTCTTACAACCTGTCATCTTATTAATCGTCTTCCATCATCCGTGTTGAAAAGAGCTATTCCTTATGCTCTTCTTCATCCTAATCATCCTTTGTGGTCCTGTTTGTCCCCGTATTTTTGGATGTTTCTGTTTTATCTATTCTTTGTTTCACTGGGTTGGACAAATTATCATCTCGTGCTGAAAAATGTATATATATGGGTTGTTCTCGTACCCAAAAAGGGTATGTCTGCTATAGTCTTACTCGTCGTCGGGAGTATATTTTTGCTGATGTGACTTTCTTTGAGGATCAAGCATATTTTGGGGATGCTCGTTCTCAAGTACCATTAACCATGGATCTTCCTCGCCGCCCTCAACACCTATATCTCAATCGGAGCCATCGTCTGCTCATTCTAATGATATTCCATCGGATTTTGGGTCACCAAAGATCGACTCATCTCTAGGTCTATACCCGTGGTCCTCGCCTGTTTGGGGCCATGAATCTCCACCAGCAAGCATTTCACCACCACCACCTCTCGTCCAGGGCTTGATTCTCTTCCATCGTCTTCCTAAAGTTCTCCTATTGCTCATTGTACTCGATCTCGGTATCCTCTTTTTAATTTTGTGTTTTATCATAAGTTAAATCCTCGGATATCATCTTTGTGTCATCCCTTGCATCCGTATTCATGCCGAGTAGTGTGCAAGAGGCTTTAACCCATCTGGTTTGGGCTTGTGCTATGGAGGAAGAGATGGCTACGTTGCATCATAATAAAACTTGGGAGCTGGTTCCATTGCTGGCTAATAAATAATTGGTAGGTTGTAGTTGGGTCTTTGTTGTTAAACATCATTTAGATGGTTCAGGTGAGAGCTTAAAAGCGCGTCTTGTGGCGAAGGGTTACACTCAAACTTATGGCATTGATTATGATGAAACTTTTTCTCCGATAGCCAAAATTCCTTCTGCTCAGATCGTTATTTCCTTAGTTGCTCGATCTCGGTGGACTCTTCATCAGTTTGATGTCAAAAATGCATTCTTTCATGGTGATCTTCATGAGGAAGTATATATGGAGCAACCGTCTGGGTTTGTTGCTTAGGGCGAGAAGGTGTGCAGGTTGCGCAAAGCTCTTTATGGACTTAAGCAATTTCCTCGTGCTTGGTTTGGTCGCTTTAGTGATGCGGTTATCAATTTTGGCATGCATCGGTGTAGTGTCGATCACTTTCGGTATTTAGTATGTCGCCTTCAAAAGGGTGTGTTGTCCTTGTTTTTTATGTTGATGATATCATTGTCACAGAAGCAACGTTGAAGGCATAAAGCAACTCAAGCAGTTTCTTCAAAAGGAGTTTAACACTAAGGACTTAGGTTGTCTTGATATTTTCTTGGCATCGAAGTTGTCAATGCTAATGGCAACATTACTCTCTCCCAGCGGAAGTATATTCTTGACATTCTTCAAGAGGTTGGCATACATGATGCTAAGCCTAGTGACACACCTATGGATCTAGGAGTGAAGCTTGATAATGAAAATGGAGAACTTCTTCATGATCCGTAGAAGTATCATCGGTTAGTAGAAAAGTTGAATTATTTTACAATTACTTGTCCAGATATTTCATTTGTTGTTAGCGTGATGAGTCAATTTATGAGCTCTTCTCGTACTACTCATTGGCAAGCTGCACCACAAATTGTTCGATATTTGATGGGAGCTCGGTGTCAAGGACTTGTGTTCTATAATCAGGGTCATCTTCATATATCTAGTTATTCTAACCCTGAATTTTTGGAGACAACAGGATATTCTAATGTAGATTGGGCTAGTTGTCCTATGGATCGCCGGTCTACTTTGGGATATTGTGTATTTCTTGGTGGTAATCTTGTATCGTGGAAAAGGAAGAAGCAGTCTGTCATTTCCGATCAAGTGCAGCCAAGTATTGTGCTATGGCTAATGTTACAAGTAAACTTCAATGGATTCGTGTGTTAGCTGAAATTGACTACCTATGACCGGATCGCTCTACTCTTTATTGTGATAATCAGTCTGCTATTCATATTGCTAGCAATCCAGTGTTTTCACGAGCAAACGAAGCATATAGAGGTGGATTGTCACTTTGTTCAAGAAAAGGTGAACCGTGAAGACATACAGTTGGTGCATACGCATTCTAAAGAACAATTAGCAGACATTTTACAAAGCCTCTTCGACGTGGACAAGTTACATATATTTGTTATAAGTTACTACTTTTTTGATATGTACGCTCCAACTTGAGGGGAGTGTTGGATAGTAAGTTGAGGTTATTATTTTAATTGTATTAGGCTTAGAGTTAAGCCCATAAGTACTTCTCTATCTCAAAAAATAAAAAATTAACGTGTTCTTTTGCCATTAACAGAGGTTTCAAGTTTGACGTAAGATCTCTACTTGTCATGGGATGGCCTTTCTGTTGGACAGTACAAAGTATACTTAGTTGCAATAAGATATCTATATGGGTGCCTAGCCTATACTTTCTGCTGCTGTAATACTTTCTTCCGGTACAGTAAAATTGTTGGGGACATTTTACAAATGAAGTGTTTTGTAGGTGAGATAGGTTGTCTTTAGTTTGTAGGGCCACCTCGAGGGCCTAATTTCTGTATATTTTAGGTTCTCATTTATCCATGGGACTATGAAGACTTTTCCGTATATTTTGATTATAATCACCTATTCACTCCCTTTACGTGATATTGCTAGCTCCATCAGATTTAGTATAAATCTTTCTTTCTAGAGCAACACTTTGAGTTGGCCACTTAGTATAATCACTTACCTAATTTTCTTCACGAAGGTTATTAATCACGTGGAGAAATGATCAACTACAGGTGACTTACAACGTTGTCTCTAACTGATGACCGGGTTTATAATCAACTGTGAGATAATTCTAATTGATTAAGCAATTGTAAGTTAAGCGATAGTTGTTAATGACAATGACTCGCTAAACAATCACGCATGATAATCAATCTTCTAGTTTATACGCATTGGGCGACTTCAAGTCAATAGCAGAAAAGCCATATGAATGTGTCCACCATCCATCCCTGAAAACACGAACTTGTATTAGGCACATGCCAAAGGACCTATGCTATGCCATTATTGAAGTTGCTCGACTTCCTCGAGATATATGTTTTGGATTTTGTTTCTCTTCATTTCAATGGATGCATTGTTTCTGAGCAGCTTCTTTCCACCATCAGGTGAACTCTCTATTGATTAGGTGAGGGTAACCGTTGTGCAATGCTAAAGTGCCAATTGAGTGCTGAGTTTGAAATGAAAGATTTAGGTGCTGCTAAGAAGAAATTGTGTATGGAGATGTTGCATGATAGGAGTGCAAGAGTGTTTCATTTATCTCAAAAGAATTACATTGAGAAGATCATGACACATTTTAATATGCGGTCAGTAAAATTATAAGTACACCTTTTGCTACACATTTTAAATTCTCTAATGAATTATCACACGTACTAAGGAGGAGGAACAACATATATCCTGTGTTCCCTATCCTAATGCAATGGATAGTATTATGTATGCCATGGTATGCATTAGGCCTAACAAATTCACAAGTTGTGACCATTGTTAATCGTTACAAGAAACGTCCACGTATGACTCATTAGGAAGCAGTGAAGTGAATCATCAAATATTTGAAGGAGACATCAGACATGGGTATAGAACATCGGAAGGATGGAAATAGCAGTGAGACCACGGGTTATATGGATTTCGATCATGCCAATAACTTAAATGACCACGGATCATCAGCTAGGCAAGTATATGTTGGCAGGTGATGTAGTGAGTGGCAAGCGTCCTTATAGGATGACGTTGCTTTCTTTTCAACTAAGGTAGATTACATAGCACTAACCTTTATGGTGATGAGGCACTATGACTAAGGGATTTGCTCTTGGAACTTGGATTGGAACATAAAACATCATTATACATTGTGACAATCAAGATGCGATACATTAGCTTATAATCCGATTTCTCACAAGTGAGCAAAGCATGTCGATATTAGTTTGCATTGGAATCTTAGGATGCCAATTCTAAGGATTTGCCCTTGGACCTTGGATTGGAACAGAAAAAGGTCATTACACATTGGATTCTTGGGATGATGCCTTGGGAATATGTTAACTTGGTTACTTGAAGTATCTTGACAACTCTCATTGTGTTAATTTGATGCACCTTCATGAAGAAATTGGAAACCAGGGACACTTGAGAAGATTGATATGAAGGTTATGCGCACAAATAAGGCGGGTACTGAAGTTTGCCTCGTCGATGAAGTCTCTTAACCTGTTATCTGTGAAGCCAAGGGAAGATATTCAAGTTCAAGTCGTGGACAAGAGCTTCTCTTTGGACTAGCTCAATGGTTGACCTTGATTCTTATGAAAGCTAGCCACATTACTCACCATTGGCCATCAAGCACTAGTTCTAATCAAGCTGTTTTGGCATCTGTTGTTAGGATGAAGAGAGTCTTATATCAGAGAATTGATGCGGTGAGGAGTAGTTAATATGTCATAGTTAGCCTATAACTCATAGGCTTAAGGTTGTGTTGAGATGGGTCCAACTGGATATGTTGACGAACTCCAACTTGAGCTTTCTCTTGGGGATTTTCCCGTGTGAAGATATTGAGCTTCTATTGGGCGGTCCCAACAAATGGTATCGAGTCAATGGTAGATTGATAAGCCTTCATTCTATTGCCGAGTTTGGTGAATATCTCAAGGAGAGAATCTGGAGACTAACGTGGTTTCCAAGTAGGCAAGCGTTGTGGCTTAGCAACGTGGTCCCGATGGTGGCTTTCATGATTTGGTCTGAAGAAAGAGACTAGGGATTGGTTCAGTCCTGCGGCGACCACGGATGAAGGTGGGCGTTGGAGATTCAAGCTGAGATATTTTGATGTAGAAGGATACTTGGATTAAGGGGAGCAAACCTAATAATGAGCTCACACTTGAGAGGGAGATCGTTAGGATGCACGTCACGAGATATATAAGAGAGTCCCACATAAGAGAATTTATATGGTGAGAAGCAATTAATATATCTTAGTTGGCTCATAACTCATTAATTTAAACTTTTGAGTAAAGGTTGGTCCAACTGGATATGTTGACGAGCTCGAACTTGGGCCCTCTCTTGGTGATCTCCGTGAAGAAAGGTATTGGATTTCTACTCGCACTCCCAACATCTCTAATTTAATCCCACGATTACCAAAAACTTAAAATCTTGTGTTCTATTCGATGTTCTGTTTGTATATGTCTATCTATCGAACACTGTTTATGTTCACTATAGACCATCTTGCATTTATTGTTTCTGGCCCCATTTCTCCATCTAGAGTTTTATTATACTGACTGGATTATTATGTGAGCAATGCTGCCTATATTGAATTTTGTTTTATTAAATGACGCGACAATGGAAAAAACAAGTACTTGATGCTTAGGTTGTACATTTATCGTTTGTATCATCTCTTAATGCTGAACACGAAGTTCTAATCATTTGTGCGGTCAAATTCATTCTTTAATTTAACACACTCTCTTTTCTCTCTGTTGCAGTAAGCAAGCGATCGAATAATAAAATTGACAAAACAAGAAATTAAATCGACATCTGATTTACGTGATTTGGTCGTGATGACCTATGTCCACGGGAGAGTAGTAACAAATTCAACTATAGATCAAGCGATACAACGAAAATTTTAATCAAACTCGAGTCACTCAAATACTCCTAATGTTTTCCAAGCCCCAATTACACATAATAATTCACGCAGTGTTTAGCCTAATAATTCATCACGAAATAGTCTCTTAAACTCACAAATGAATTATACACAAATTCTTACCACAAGAAAGCTTCGCTACATGAATAGCACGAAGATCCACTGCCAAGCACCCAGTACCTATGGACGTCACTCGCAAATATTGCAATCCCATAGCACTCACTAAAAAATGATGCTTGAAGAAGACCGAATACTGAAAACAAGAGCACAATATATAGCAAAAAGAAAAGGCTGACTCCAACATGGAATAGGAAACCGCGTGCTGCAACAAATTCAATCAACCTATCAACAAAATCCAAATTTGAACTTTCCTTTTTTTTTTTTACTTTTATTTCCTCTTCTCTCTATGACACAATTGGACCTTCCTTTTTTTTTTTTTTTTTTTTTTTTCAGTGAGCGAAGAGTCCAACGCACATTCGGACAACTAATTATCGAAACATGGCCTTGGATTTTTTTATTTTATTTTATTTTATTATTTTCGAAATTCAAATTTTCTCTTGAGCTCAAACTTGAGATATATTTTCAAGAATCTCCACCTTGGCTCAACATTTGAGTCAAGTCATAATCATTTCACTGGAACTTCGCTACTATTATCCCACAATCCCAATAGACTCGGTTGCCACAGATATCTTTCAAGTTCAAGCGACGCTTGAACTTCGCTATAATCGTGGACTTCATCGAAACACCAATTCCATATGCACTTTTAACCGCTCCACAAAGATTTTCCAACACAACTTCCTTAGCCGTAGATAAAGCAAAATCATAATTACATCCATATCTGTCAAAAAGATCAAATACGCACCTTGTCAATTTTAGCAAAGACAGCAACTATTGGCTCTATAGGCTCCACCTTTTTACAAGTACCATCTATGTTGATTACTCTTGCTAGTACCAACTACCTCAAGAGTTTTTATTGCGACTCCATCTCGAGCTGAAATCCGTCTAGATCCGTTATGAACACTGCTAAAATCACTTGTGGCCAGAAGTATTGGAGACTCATCAAATGTAACTTTTCTGCTAATAATAGGTGAATTTAATTTCGAGCACCATAATCGATAACCCCTCTCACCTTGTACATAGCTTAAGAACATGCACTTTCTTGCCCTTCCATCGAGCTTACCATCACTAACTTGAACATAACATGGCAACCAAATATTTTAATAACAGAATAATCAGCAACGTTACCTAATTATACTTCTTTGGGAGTCCGACATCCAATAGTAGTCAATGAGGATCTATTCACCGGTAGCTCGCCGTGTTAAAGCGCATCCTCTAGAAACCTTCTAGGCATACTAGCAGTAGAAAGCATTTTATGAGCCATCTCTAGTAATATTTTGTTCATCAACTCTGCAACCTGTTGTGATTCACTTTGGCACTAGTGCAGTGTCTCACTATGCCTTCTTTCATGCAGAATTCGTTTAACATACTATTGTCAGTCCGCACCTGCTTGGTCATTTTTCTAGTTTGATTTTCGATCAAAGCTCTCAATTGCCTAATGTTGACAACAACCAAAACTTATGCCTAAGCACAAACACCACATCTTCCTCGAGTAGTCATCCACTAATGTTAGCATAAATTTTGCACTCTTCCTCGAAGGAAATCACGACAACTTGCGAATGTCTAAGTGAATTAATTCTGTAATATCCGTGGTTTCTCCGACAATCGCATTGAACTGCATTTTCAGCCATTGATTTAAGTCATAGCACCTATATACATTCATTTCGTTAGCGACATAACCACGCAGCAAATTTCTTTCATTTAGAGCTTTCAAGCTACTCTTGCTAATGTGCCATAAACGCATATGCCATAATTCAAACTTTCAAACAGATGCCTTCGACATATCTGCGGTAAATTCCGTCACTATTTCACCTTGAAGCTCATATAGACCATTGTGCTCGATTCCTTTCATTATCATCAAGTCAACTTGAATAATTTTCAGAAGTCCACATTCTAAAAATACTAACAGCCGACTTTGAATCCGGGCAGTCAAAGAAATCATATTTTTCTTCAACTCTAGAACATGGTTCACTCTAGTCCATACCCTCACAATATCATCATGCATTCTGATTTTAATATCACTAACACCCACGACACCATACTCAGCGTTGTTCCCCAAACTGCACTTCACTATTATCCACGCATTGATATGTAGTAAATCAATTTCTATTTAGTGTAGCATGAAAAGAATAATCAGAATCCATAATCCATCAGTCAAACGATAAATCATTAGTGATAGACAAGACATAATTAGCATTATCCGAATTCTCATTAGCTGTAGCTGCAACATCATCCGCAGACTTAATTCTAATTCCTTTACTCTTGTCATTTTTCAGCTAAAACAATCCCTTCTAAGATGCCCTCTCTTTCCATAACTCCAACAGATAACACCATCATTTCTAGACTAACTTTATCTATTCATGTTTATACTACTTCCTGGACATGAGTACCAGTTCTTCCTCTATTTTCACCTACTAAAGCAGCAGATACATGTTCACCATATTCTTTTTTTCATATGTCCTCACTCAAAATTAAATTTGGAACACCATCAAACGTCAAGCTTATTGATGTAGAGGAATTGCTAACATTAGTAACAGTAGCATTCCAACTATCAGACAATGAAGATAATAGAATTAAAGCACATACATCATCTTCAAAGTCAATCTCAACCAAACTCAATTGAGAAACGATCACATTAAATTCATTAATATAATTAGAAATTGATGCACACTTGCTCATCTTCAAATTAAATAGATGTCGTATCAAGTAGACTTTGTTGATCGCAAAAGGCTTCTTGTACATGTCCGATAGGGCTTCTATCAAACCGCGTTGGTCGCCTCTTTCATAATGTTAAACGCGATATTACAAACCAATGTCAGCGAATAACACCTAAAGCTCATCTATCCAGCAATTCCTAGTCAACTTGCTTCATTGTCGCTAGCTTCTCCCCAAATAGAGGCAAGTGCGGTTTCATCTAATACAGATAATCCTCAATTCGTATCTTCCAAAAACCAAAGTCATTCCCATCAAATTTGTCAATTTTCACTTTTCCTTCTTCTGTTGCCATCGATGCTTCAACTCAGCTAAACCTAGCTCGATACCAATTGCTGCGAGAATGTTTATCGAATAGTAAATTTAACAAAACAAGAAATTAAATCAAACACCTGATTTACGTGGTTCGGTCATAGTGATCTACGTCCAAGGAGAGCAACAACAAATTCCATTATAGATCAAGCGATACAACGAAGATTTTAACCACACTCGAGTCACTCAAACGCTCTCGGTGTTTCCCAAGCCCCAATTACACCCAATAACTTATGCAGTTTTTAGTCTCATAATTCCTCACGAAATAATCTCTTAATCTCACGAATGAATTATACATAAATTCTTATCCCAAGAATTTATTGGCTTCAACACATTAACTTCATGGATGTAATTCACGAAAAAAGCTTAGCTACACGAACAACACGAATATCCATTGCCAACCACTCATCACCTATGGACGTCACTCACAAATATTGCAATCCTAATTTAAAATTAGTTTGTGGGGGATTTTTGTGGTCAAAAATAAATTTGGGGTAAATTTGTCACATGTGTACTAATTTGAGATTTTTCGTGATATTAACCCTAATTTAAAATACTCACTAAGTTTGATCATCTTGACATTATAATCTCCTAAACTTTGATCACTTTGACCCAACAAGCCCTGAGCTCATTACGGATAAATATAACAATTGGTTCACGAACATGTGCTCATCACGTGTACATTTTGTTCTTTCACAGGGACATTTTGGTCTAAGAACCGCCATTACCCTGAAACCACCGAATTGAAACGAAAAAACCAAGAAAACCTCAATCGACCTTATCCCTACTTCTTCGCACACAAGAAAGCACCTAGCTGAGTTCGCTTTAGTCCATAAATCAACATTCTCATTGTAGCCCTCCTTCCACGTTTGCACTAATCCTCCATCTTCAAATTTTTTTTTTATCTATACTTGAGAAATCATAATTTTTTTTTTTATGATCCGTACAGTTGGGAAGAATTTAGGTTTTCTTTTTATATTTTTTTATGGGATTATTGGGTTAAAGTGATTGAGTTTAGAGATCTTTTGAATTAGGAGGACCTGTGAAATACTGACACTACTTCACGGGAATTTTTGGTATTTTTTTTCTTTTGTTTTTTCAAAGAAGTTTGGGGTTGCGCCGGGTTGATATGGCTCACAATTTCAAATCAAGCTTTTTTCCCGAAAAAAGAATAAGGGTGAGAGGAAGCGACCAAAATGTTCAACCTTCGTTCACATTATATGACGTCTCCATGTAGGAATTGATAAATTTTTCCATGTAGGAATTCTGGTGATACAAAGTTCAATTTATTCAATTGTTTAATATTATGGTGTTTTTTTAAACTTTGATTACATAATTGAACAATATTTATTTATTCAAGCACAAACAGTGGCATGTTACTTAATCAATTAATTTGGCAAATCAATTTCCATATGTCATATATTGCGTCATCGGATGGACACACCGTGGACTACTAGTCATAATATCTTCATTCATATTTGAATTGGGTTCATATTCAAAATTATCGAAACAAGTGGAGAAAGTGAATTAATATTCATACGAGTCCCAAGCGTGATTGCTTTTGAGTCTTTTGCGCTCCTCCAAATAGATAGAGAGAGCAAAACTTGTTAGTGAATAGAATAATGGTGCTGTTCAAAAAAATCGGATATGCTACACTTGTAAGTATCAACAGACAAGAAAAAAACCGTGCATTACCGATTTAGGTATAGAGGCATCAAAGATCTCTGAATTATTGAATAATGCTTACTAGGGTCCCCCAACTTTTTTTGGCAATTAAGTCTCTAAACCATATGGTTTTTTTTTTGTTTGAGTCGGTCCTTCCGTCAAAAACATAAATGGAGACGCTAACGCCGCCGCTAAATGCTGACTTGTCGTCTTATGTGGCATCTTATTGCGGCAATCAGAATACACAAATTGTTTTCAAAATTATAGGATAAATAAAACTTGAAATGATGAAAATAGAAAAATAAAAAGAAACATCAACTGGAGGGAGAAGGAGGGGCTGCTGCCATCCAGGCGACGCGGCCATCGCCGGCCACCACCATGGGATAGTTAGACTGTTTGCTGCCACATATAGATATTTGTGCAATATGTCCTTGAATTTCGTTTTATATCTATCTTCATTATTATTAAGTTCCATATTATTCCTTGTCACACATGGTTTACCAAGTTCTCTCCTCCTTAATGCGGTTGCCCAATATGTCGTCAAGTGCATTGCTAGAGGAAATCGACAATAATGACGGGAATGAACATTTGATATCGCTATGAAGTACAGTCTCGTGCATTTAACAATTTCAGTTGGTACAAAATCATCGAGAAGAAGGCTCCAGAAGTCTCTAGACTGATACGAAAATGTTTAATCAGATCCTTCAAATTTCTTCTTTTGTGCAATGCGGTCTCTAAATTATCTGTTTTGTTCTGTCCGAATTGGTGCTTCCAAGATGGGGAAGGAGAATTGAGCTCGTTCAGTTGTTCTTCCTTCCCTGTGCAGACTGTAGCTTAGAAGAACATACATGATTTGCTTCTTCAAAAGATATCCCAAACTGAGATAACTCCGGCCCAAGAATGTGAATCATTCAATGTCTGAGTCACTCTCATCTCCAGAAATTCCATCTCCAGAAGATAACTCTACCAGAATTTGAGGTTGTAGGAGGATTGGTGACCAAAGTACCACCATCTTCCCCTACTGAACAATTTCTAGAATAAAATTCCGGATGGTGGACCTTCCCCAATCAACAACTCTCAAGCTGAAGAGCATGCAAGATGGCATCCCATCTACAAAGATATCGAAATGTTGCAGTATACAGTCTAAGGCTCTGTTTGGGAATTGCTTTGCTAAAGGGCTTTGAGCTCCAAAGTTCCTAGGGGTAAATGCAAATACCTTTGACAAATTTTTTTTGGAGAGCTAGGAAGATGTAATTGCATTTCAAAGACCTCTAAAGGCCTTTAGCCCAAAAAGGTCAGTAGGTACTTCGACTTTTGAGAATTTCCAAATACATCGCCCTTGCTCAACTTCATAATTCCAAAAATATCCTCGCCTCATGTGACATCGCTAGCAAGGGTTTAGGCCGCCGGTGAGGCCAGATTTGGCTGCCGGCAAGCCAAGCGCTGCGCAAGCTAGCCTAGCCTAAGGTCACCCGACCTCGAGCACGAGGCCTGGGTCGTGTGACCTCAAGCGAACTGGCCACGCGGCTAATTTGACTCGCTGGTAGTTGAGTTCCATTGGCAAATGGTTCGAGAATTTTAAAAAGAAGAAGAAAAAGTCCTTTTTGAATGTAATTTTTCCAAACGCATTTAAGTCAAAGTTTCTTCTTAATGTGTTTTTAAAATACACTTTACCAAACATTATTTGCATTTTGAAATACTTGTTTCACCTAAAGTCCTTTGCATTTTCCTAAAGGCTTTTCCCAAAGTGTTTCTAAACACATCCAACTTTCTCATGATGCAATTCTCACGTTACATAAAATTAAAGCCTTATGGAATATGCAGTCCGTGATGAAAAAAAAAAAAGAGAGCGAGTCTCAATAACATTTTTGCTTAATATCATAGACATAATGTTGCAAAAGCGGAATAATATCTTTTATAGATTCTCATGCACTTTTTTTTTTTTGCTTATATTTGGGCACAACAGACATGTTTTTGTATGTGAACAAAATTATTGGAATTTTTGAAAATAGAAACTAATCATTTAATATACCATACGGTTCAAACTCATTTGAGCTGGTCACTTAAATGAATATTCAGTATTATAATTTTTGTCAGTACATTTTCTTGCATGTTAACTTTTTTTATTTAAGTAGATGAAAATTATTACAGCAGAACATAGTTAGATGTAACCGACCGAAAAAGGAAAACATGGATAGATTTATAACAACGGTTACGGGCGTGGATACTATTAAAGTTTTATTTAGTATGGAAAATGTTGAATAAATTACGGAATAAAGTGGATAATCGCAGTAGTCATCTAATGTCATATTTATTTTAGTTTGAAGAGTAAGTGTTATTAGGTTGGAGAGCACACATGGGCATTGTTGGAGAGTTTCTATGTTGAAAGACCGACTTAGGCTCCGTTTACTTGGCGGCAAACATTTTTCGCATTTTCCGGTGTTTAGATCTTTTAGGAAAATGAGTCAACGGAAAAAGTTTTTCTGGTCAATGGAAATAGTTTTCCTACAAAACTTAAATTTAGGAAAATGATTTCCTCTTTAAAAATTAGAAATCATTTTCCATAATATAACTAGGTTCTAGCACATGGACCAGAAACTCTGTGCTTGGGCACGGAAAACCCAATGCTTTCGTTCCTGGGCCCTTAAAAGCGAGGCTAGGCCTGGGATCCCGGCCCCTAGCGCCAAGTCCATCTAGGCCATGCCTGAGACCCCGACCGCCCGCGCTGTGGTCCATTGAAGCTGGGCTCGGGACACCGATGCTTGTGCTTCAGTCCATCAAGGTTGGGCCCCGAACCCCAAGCACCTGAGACCAAGTTCTCGGCGCTTGGACTAGGGTCCAACGGGCCAGGCCTTAGACCTCGGTGCTCGCACCTGGTTAATGATGATGACCTGCTAATCAGTCACGCTTGATCATCAGTCTTATTTTCCAAAGTTGGGGACTTTAGGACTTTGTGGCATTGGTTGACTTCGAGTCAATAGCTGGAAAGCTATCTAGACATGTCCATCATCCAACCCTGAAATCACGCTAGATCATCAGTCTTCCAGTATATTTTCCAAAGTGGGGGACTTTAGGACTTTGTGGGCATTGGTTGACTTCAAGTCAACATCTGGAAAGCCATCTAGACGCGTCCACCATCCATCCCTGAGTACACTTGTATAGGCACAAGCCAAAGGACCTCTGCTACGTATGCCACCATCTCGACCACTATTGAAGTTGCTCAACTTTCTCGAGATATCCGTTTTGGATTCTGTTTCTCTTCATTTCAATGGACACATTGTTTCGAGCAGCTTCTTTCCACCTTCAGGTGAACTATTTGTTGATCAGGTGAGAGTAACAGCTGCGCAGCGTCTGTTGTTTACAAATTGAGGACCTGTTGTCGATGTGCTCACATGGTAAAAAAAAAAAACGGTGATGAATGGAAAAAAGTTGTGATTTTATGCAATGAGCGCTACAAATCCTACTGTGGAGTCGACGGGTCAATGATGGATGGCCGATACCTTCTTATTTTACGAATGGATTACTCTTGTTTTGGTTATGGAATCATTCTCAGCACGTCACTCTTTTTCATAGCCGCTTGTCCACTAGGACTTGGATAAAACGAGACCAGGGCATCGCCGTCTATGCCCCTTCCCTTGTTTTATTGCCCTTTTCAATTTGTCGTGACTTCATCGAAGAACTAGATACAAGAATACTACATTTTAAACTTGTAATGCTTACGAGATAGATGACGAATTACGCAACGCCCTGCGACGAACTAATGTCATGTTTGGTTCAAAAGCAAGTGTGTTCAATGGAATCAACGGGTGCGGTTCAAGCAATGATCAGTCACCACATTCTGTGGAGTCAACAAGTCCGTGATGATGGTTGACAGATCTCCTTCACTAGCTGTCAACTCAAAAGGGCCACCTCCTTATGATTTATAAATCTCTTCACGTCTAGTTGAGTTAGCATGCACCAATTTCTCATGTTTCTTCTCAGTTTTCAAGTTATGGAACCTCGAAGCATTTGCTTTGCAAAGTTTCAATCATGCCATTTCCTCATTGGTATTGTGCTCGCGTTGGGCATTACCCAAGTCTCCTCTACCACAAACGAAACCGACAAGCTCTCTGCTCGCCTTTAAGGCTGGAATAACTGAGGATCCTCTCAACGTGCTCAGCTCGTGGAATGATAGCATGAGGTTCTGCCAGTGGTATGGTGTCGCGCGTGCGGTCGCAGGCACCAAAGGGTCACGGCACTGGATTTGTATTCACAGAAACTCTCAGGGTCGATCTCTCCTCATATTGGGAACCTCAGTTTCTTGAGAGAATTGCGGCTCGGAAACAACAGTTTTGATCATGAAATCCTTCACAAATCAGCCAGTTGAGCCGCCTACGATTCTTACAATTGGAGAATAATTCGTTGGTTGGTGAGATTCCCGAAAACATTTCAGCTTGCTCTGACCTTGTTAGCCTCTTTCTTGACTCCAACCAACTAATCGGAAAAATTCCTACACAAGTCAGTCCATTATCAAATCTCGATTTCTTTCTTTTAAGGCAAATAATCTAACTGGGAGCGTGCCTTCCTCCATTGGAAACTTGTCTTCACTAGAGGTGCTTCAGCTTTCGCAAAATAACTTGGGTGGGAGCATTCCTCCGGTCTTAGGCCACCTGTCGAAATTACAATACTTCTTTGTGGCACAAAACAAACTGTCCGGTCCAATTCCAACTGGAGTTATGAATCTCTTTCTATAACTGAATTTGATGTAGGAGTCAACCAAATTCGAGGGAGTCTTCCTGCAGACATAGGCTTTGCACTTCCAAATCTTCAGGCTTTTAGCATTGGCATGAACCTATTTGAGGGACAGGTTCCTCCGTCAATATCAAATTGCACAAAGCTAGATTTACTTCAACTTCCAAAGAACAAACTTTCAGGTAAAGTGCCTTCTTTGGAAAATCTGCACGAACTTCGAGTGTTCACCACTTTCAAAAATCAGCTCGGGCATGGAAAACCCGAAGACTTGAACTTCGTTTGCTCACTGACAAACTCCACGAAGTTAAAGATTTTGGCGATTTCTCGTAACAATTTTGGTGGAGTGCTGCCTAAATGCATGGGTAACTTATCCAACACCCTCATATGGTTTGATGTCAGTGAGAATCTACTATTTGGAGAAATCCTAGACAGATTTGTAATCTTGTGAGCCTTGAAATACTGAATATGTTCAAAAACAAGTTTTCAGGTAATCTCCCCTCAAATTTGGGAAACCTACGAAAATTTGTCGATATTGCAGATAGGTGATACCAACCTGGGAGGGACAATCCCATCTTCTCTAGGAAATCTCAGGAAGTTGAGTATACTAATTTTAGATAAGAACAACTTTTGGGATCAAATCCCTGCAACATTGTCTAATTGCCAAGTTTTGAACCTGCTTGATTTTTCTAGTAACAATCTTAGTGGTACCATACCCCCACAAATTATGGGTCTTTCATCACTAACCGTGCTTTTGGACTTGTCTAAGTAACCATTTGACGGGAGTTCTACCCATGGAAGTAGGCAACTTGAGATTCTTGACTGCATTGGACATTTCGGAAAATATGTTAGAAGGTGAGATTCCAAATAGTTTAGGTGATTGCGTTGCATTGCTATCATTGAGGATGGGGGGCAATTCCTTCCACGGGTCCATTCCTCAATCGATGAGATCATTAAGAGGCATTGAAGAACTTGATCTTTCACACAACAATTTTTCCGGGAATTTCCACAGTTCTTGGAGGTATTTCATTCTTTGAAAGTACTAAATTTGTCTTACAATAATTTTCAAGGCATACTGCCACGTGGAGGAGTCTTTGAGAATGCTACCTCTACTTCTATTATTGGGAATGCTAAACTTTGCGGTGGATTGCCAGAATTTCAGCTTCCTAAATGCATCTCCAGTAGCTCCAAGAATAGGAAAGTCGATATATTGAGATTATCCGCTGTTGTTATCTGTGGCCTTCTCAGAATTTCTCTGGTTCTTGCTATTCTATATATTTGCGGTGGAAGAAGAAAGTACGAGAACCGGTTTCAAGTTCTATTGATGTTTTATGTCCGAACGTATCTTATGGAACACTCCTAAAAGCAACCAATGATTTTTCTTCAACCAATTTGGTCGGTGTTGGAAGCTTTGGTTCTGTTTACAAGGGCATACCTGAAGACAATGGGACTACTGTTGCAGTGAAGGTGCTTCATTTAGTGGGCGGGGTGCTTTGAAGAGCTTCATAGTTGAGTGCGAGGTTCTAAAGAACATTCGACATCGAAATCTTTTGAAGATACTGACAGTTTGCTCAAGTGCTGATTATCAAGGAAATGATTTTAAAGCCATAGTGTATGACTTCATGGAGAATGGAAGCCTGGAACAGTGGTTACACCCAAAAGCAACACCATCGCTTGGAAACAAGCCTCCAAAAAAAGTGAATTTCATTCGAGGATAAATATTGCTATTGATGTTGCTTTTGCACTAGATTATCTTCATCACCAGTGTCACATCCCCATCATTCATTGTGATCTAAAGCCAAGTAATGTCCTCTTAGATGCTCAGATGGTCGGCGCATGTGGGCGACTTTGGATTGGCGGTTCCTCCTTGGATCGTCCCTTGATACTGCAAATAATCAGATGAGCTCTATGGGTATAAAAGGGACAATTGGTTATGCTCCACCAGGTAATCTCTCCACTCTCTATTCTAATGATATGAGCTCCACATTTTTTTTTTATGATCGGCACTCCCAATTTCATCTGCACTATGATCTAAATGCGTGTCAGAATATGCAATGGGATGCGAGGTCTCGAGAGAAGGCGACATCTACAGTTATGGCATCTTCTTACTAGAGATGTTCACAGGATTGAGTCCTATCGACAACAAATTCGGAGAAAATGTTACTCTCCATAGTTTCGTCGCGGCAACTTTGCCTGAACAAGCATTGAAATTACTGATCATGCTCTGCTTCTAGAAAGGGAGAGTCGTTTTGACCCCAATAGTCCTCGGCATTGGCTTCCTGAAAGCGATGGCATATTTCAAGAGTGTTTGGTTATGATATATAATATTGGAGTTACTTGTTCCGCTGAAGTGCCTGGAAGTCGGATGAGCATAAGCGGTGTTGCAAGTCAGCTGCAAAAGATTAGGCGAAAACTCTTTGCATTGGGTTTACATGAACAAGATGAACTACCGCGGGTGATATGATAATTTCTTAATCTCTCTCGTCTTAAATATTTAGCTTTGCTGATGCAAGTGCAGACATACATGTAAAATGTGTAGCAGAATGCAGAGTCAATCATGTGTCTTCATTAGAAGTTAATAGTTGATTGTCATTCCTCATTCTGTATATTTATTAAGCTAAAATATGAGGTAAAATTTGTTTAGAGTTTCAGAACATGGACGAAATCGATATGCGGAGAAGTCTGGCTGTAAAAAGAAAGTCAGAATTGATTTTGTGACCGCCTTCTTTAAATCCGAAGCCTTTTGCATGTTGGAGTCGAAAGTGTTATTGGATTTTGAGCGTGAGAAGAGGACTTCGATTATGATATATGGATTTTGCATGATTCAAATATAAAAATTATCATACGTAACTATGACTAAAATAGCAATTACAAATGACTCTTTTGATTAAATATATAATTAGAGATAACTCTAACGAGATAATTTTTTAATGTATGTTTAACTTGTACTAAAGTGTCCATTGATAAGTTATCCAATCATCACAAAAAGTGAATACCAGATATTTAATAAATAAATGAATATTGTAAAAAGATAGGAAAAAAAAGAATACTAGCAAAATCAACAAACCAAAAAGGTTACCAGTGAATGTCAACGACGTCGGGAAAGCTCATTTTGCAATGCTAGGGTGGTAATAACCCTAAAATCAATCATGATGTCGCCCCCACTGATTTTTTTACTGTCGTGATGTCACGCCCGCACAACATACCAATCGATAGGGCGGCGCTCCCCGGATTGCGAAACCCGTGCACCTGCCAATCAGCAAACCTCGTCGAAACAATTAAAATCACCCGTACATATAAGAACACGTAACCAAGGGTAGCCACCGAAATCAACACTTGTACCAAGATCTTTGGAAAATCATATACAATATTCTTATACAGCCCAAAACTCAAAAAATCCAAAAGCGGGCCAAGGCCACTACTAACAAAAGGGGGGTAAAAACTCGGGTGTTCAGCTCTACTACTACCCCGGGGCTCTTCCCAAAAATCTTGCATCGGCACGCCTGCCGTCCTCATGGTCGGGGATCTGAAAATTTTCGGTTTTACCACAACCGTGAGAAACTCAGCAAGTAATAATCCCTAATCCTAAACTAGGCTAATGTGCACCTCCAGAGGGTAAATAAAATGCATAATCAAACGAACCAGTGCATAAATCAATGTCAATATAACAACCAGCATAAATTCACCCGGGCTCATAGCCCGTTCACTACACTGCTCTGCAAGTTAGGAAATTCACGCCATTACAACAAATAAGCAATTATCTTGGCCCCAGGCCCCGACCCTAAGGCCACTAACCATTAAACCCGACCCGAAGGCCGGCCCGTAGACCCCAACTGTTTGACCCGAAGGCCGGTCCGAAGACCCCCACTGTTTAAGACCGAAGGCCGGTCGAAGACCCCAACTGTTTCCGACCCGAAGGCCCGGTCCGAAGACCCCAACTGTTTCGACCCGTAGGCCACAGTGGTTTCGACCCGAAGGCCCGACCCGAAGGCCACAGTGGTTTCGACCCGAAGGCCCGACCCGAAGGCCCGCGGTTGATGGGGCGACCCGTGAGGCCCGGCCCGAATCCAACTTTACTCTCACAACAGACGTCATTCTTATTCAATCTCAACCATACTAAAATATAATATGCAAATTCATGTCATGGGATTCAAAACAATTGCCATACCCTGATGTGCCCGGATCATTAAAATCACGATTTCCCACTTGATCGGCACATTATCCTGGCACATATAATTCATTTTATTTTAGTCTATGCACACTCGGTATTTTAACGCCCAACTTAGCATCACCAAAGGTCCAGTTCATTTAGGACCCGTCATAACCAATCACACTCAGCCTTAATAAGTCCCAATTAATCTCCTAATCAGCCTATACATACATATATATATATATATATATATACGTCCATTTAGGACACAAATTAACTTAACTAAACCCTGAAATTTACCCCTAAAATTTGCACAATCAAACTAGTTCGGGGTTTAGGGAAATTTACTCGCCTAAATCGACCCGGCGGCCTGAGCGGGCGGCCGACACGGCTCAAGGGTAAAATCGGCGCGGGCGCTCCCGGGAGCAAGCCGGCGGTCACGACGGCGCCGACGGGACTCGCGTTCTCTCCGGCCCAAAACGGAGGTGTTGCTGATCGGCGGGGAATGGCGCCGCGGCGGCTGGGGACGCCGCTCGGCCACAGATTATTCCGGCGTGAAGGGCTTCATGGAGTGGAAACCGGAGGAGAGGGGAGAGAGGCGGCTGAGGCGGCGGCCGGAGGAGGGTGCACGGCGTCGGGTCGGTCATCTCGTGGTCAGGGCGCGAGGTCGGAGGTGGCCGGCGGGGGCTGAAGAAGAGAAGGGCGAGGCGGTGGCGGGACTAGAATGAGGGAGAGGGAGCCGGGGTGAGAGAAAGACAGAGAGAAAGAGAGAGAGAGAGAGAGAGAGAGAGAGAGAGAGAGAGAGAGAGAGGCGAGGCCGGTGGCGGCAATTACGGAGGCGAAGATACGCTGCAGATGACGCACGGCGCAAGGGCGGGGCGAATGGCTCGCTCGCCGGGCCGAACCGGGAGGAAGCCGGGGAAAGGAAGAGACACGGGGAACGGGGCGGCGGCTGCAGACGGCGGCGGGGGACGCTGACGGGGTAGGGAGTGGGTAGGGCCGGCTCTGCCGGCCAAGAAGCCCCTACGGTTCGTCTGGAGCCGCGTGGCCGCGCTTGGTCGGGGGGAGGCCGGCGAAGGGCGGTCGGGCAGCAGCGGAGGCGCGACGGGCGACGGGCTCGGGCGGGCGACGGGCGCTTGGCGGGCGGCACGCCAGCGGCTCGAGCGGGCGGCCGGGCCTACGGGCCGGCGAGCGGGCGTGGAGGTCGGAGGCCGGAGAAGAAGGAGGAAGAGAAGGAAGAAGAGGAGAGAGGGAGAGAGAAGAAGGAAAGAGAAGAGGGAGAGAGTCGAGGGGATGGGATGGTGCCTCACATGGAGGGGACGGGGCGTGTGCATGGGGAAGGGGCCCGAGAGAGGAAAAAAGAGAAAGAGAGAGAGAGAGAGAGAGAGAAGAGAAGAGAGAACGCGGGGTGGAGTGCCCGCAGAGGAGAGAGAGAGGAAGAGAGAGAGAAAAAGAATTCAAATTTTTAAATTTTTAAGCGAACCAATGGACACAAATCCAAACTAAAAATCGGTTTATCGGTGCCGATTTAAATTCGGAAAAAAAGGCCTAACAATTCCCGAAAAATCCCGAATAATATTCTAAGGCAATTGACTAAAATAAAATAATTCCATCATACCACGGGTGGTCTACTAGTCAAATTCGCACCGGTCTAAAATTTTACTTTTTAACCGTTCCTGATAATCTCGATCTTGGCAACAATAATATCGACACCGTCAATTTATTTCTTCTGAAACTCCCAAAAATCGTGAAATATCCGGGGTCTAAATAACGACAAAAATTTCGATCGAGTGCGATTCTAGCGAAATCTCTAATTTAAAATAATAACCGAGGTGATCAGTTCTCGGGGCGAGATTTTTACTACAAGCACACCGACAAATCACTTGGTTCTTATAAATCCCAAAAATTTGTCGAAATTCGGGCTGTTACAATTCTTCCCCCTTACAAAAATTTCGTCCTCGAAATTTACAATCCAACCAACTACTCAAACAAATGGGGGTATTGGTGCCGCATCATTTCCTCACTTTCCCAGGTTGCGCCCTCTGTCCCGTGGTGCTCCCAGACTACCTTGACCATCGGGATCGTCTTATTCCAGCGATTACCGGTCCTTCCGATCTTCAATTCCTGACTGGTCTTTCCACGTACGACACCCACTCGTCCACATCTATTTCTTCATACCTTAGAACGTGTGTCGGGTCTGGTTCATACTTTCTCAACATCGACACGTGGAAGACATTATGTACTTGGGACAAGTTAGGTGGCAGGGCAAGTCTATATGCCATATCGCCAATCTTTTCCAAAATCTCGAATGGTCCCACGAACCTTGGGCTCAGCTTTCCTTTCTTGCCAAATCGGGATAACCCTTTCATAGGTGACACCTTTAGAAAGACATGGTCTCCAACTTGGAATTCCAAGGGTCGTCGTCTTCGATCGGCATAGCTTTTCTATCGACTTTATTGGCGTCTTCACCTTTCTCGGATAACCTCGGCAGCTTCCACCGCTTTTTGTACCAACTCCGGGACCGTAATGCTTCGTTCTCCTACCTCGTCCCAAAGACTGGCGGAGTCCTACATGCTCTGCCAGATAGGGCTTCAAATGGGGCCATTTGGATACTCTGGCGATTGAGCAGCTGTTTGTATGCATAAATTCCACCGGATGTAACTGTTCTTCCCATTTTCCTTGGAAATCCAGTACACAAGCCCTCAACATATCTTGAGGGTCTGTATTGTCTTTCGATTGACCGTCCCAAATGCAGGATGGTAGCGTGCTTGAAAGCGTACCTTTGTTCCCAACGCCCGGTATGCAGACTTTTCGAGCTTGCCGTAAACCTCGGGTCCCGATCCGATGTAATCGTCACCGGCACTCCATGCAGCCTAACAATGCACCCCTTACGACAGCTCTTGCGCACCTTTCCCGTTCGAAGTCTTTCGTCTTGCCAAGAAATATGTCACGACTTTGTAAGCCCGATCCACAATTACCCAAATGGAATCATGCCCTCTTTGGCTCCTTGGCAATCGATTCTGAAGTCCATGGTGATATGCTCCCATTTCCACTCGGAATTTCCAACTGATCGCGGCCCGTCCTCGAGTTTACGATGTTGTGCCTTTACTGGCGACCGCGTCAAACACTTAGCAACACACTTGGCCACATCTGCCTTCATTCCATTCCACCAATAATGTTGCCGTAGATTCTGGTACATTTTAAATTACTGCCGGGATGTATCTTTGTAATTCTTTGCGATGAGCTTCTCTTAGTATCTCTTCTTTGAGCTCGATTATCATCGTATTTTTACCATCGTCCTCTAAATTTTAGAATTCCATCATACATTGCTTGGAAATCGGCTTCCTCGTAGTGGCATCCATTTCTCGATTTTTGAATTTCACAGTGGGTGGTTAGGAGCGTCTTAATCTTGATGCGAATCTCGGCTCGATCCTCAAAGTAGCCCAGATTAGAGCACATGGCCCAATTCAAATTTAAATTCTGAGTCCCGAAGCCTTTCCAACAACGTCCACTCCTTGATCATCATATCGCCATACTGGATTTTAAACTTAGGCATCAGCCACTCGATTAAGCCTTTCCGGGGTGGTACAAGATGTCGCAATCATAATCTTTCAAAGCTCCATCCACCTCTGTTTGTCTCATGTTCAATTCTTTACGTGAGAACAGGTATTTGAGACTACGGTGGTCCGTAAAAATCTGGAACTTTTCTCCACATAAATAATGTCTCCGTTTTTGAGTCGAAAACAATGGCAGCCAACTCTAGGTCATCGTCGGATAGTTCGATTCATGCGGCCTCAATCGGCGTGGCCTTGATCGCAACTACTTTCCCATGCTGCGTGTCATACGCAAATCAGTCCCTAAAGCGAAGCATCAACTGTATATCTCGAATCCACGGTCCGCATTTTAATAGTCAAAACCGGAGGTGTCGTCGGTCATGCTTAAGTTCACAAAGCTTAGCTCGCATTTATCATCCCATTCAAACTTAGTTTCTTTTTTTCAACAACCTTGTTAGTGGCATGGCTATTGGCGAGAATCTTTCTACAAATCGTCGATAATAACCAGCTAATCCCAAGAAACTCCTGATCTCCGTCACCGATGATGGTCTGGGCCACTTGAGCACTGCTTCGATCTTAACCCGATCCACAGTTATTCCTTCTCCCGATACAATATGTCCGAGAAACGCTACCTTGTGAAGCCAGAACTCACATTTACTAAATTTCGCATAAAGCGCATGCTCTCTCAATGTCCGTAGGACCTCAGTCAAATGCATTTCATGCTCCACGGACTCTTTGAGTATACCAAGATGTCATCGATGAACACAATCACGAACTGGTCCAGAAATTCCTTAAAAACTCTGTTCATCAAGTCCATGAAAGCTGCGGGGGCATTCGTCAAACCGAATGGCATAACTGTGAACTCATAATGCCCGTACCTCGTTCTAAATGCAGTCTTGGGTATATCTTCCTTCCGGATTCTTAACTGATGATACCCGGTCCGTAGATCAATCTTGGAGAACACTGACGCCCCTTGTAACTGATCAAACAGGTCGTCGATCCTTGGCAGTGGATACTTGTTCTTTATGGTCACCTGATTCAACTGCCGATAGTCTATGCATAACCTCAATGTCCCGTCCTTTTTCTTCACAAACAGGACTGGTGCTCCCCATGGAGACGCACTGGGACGAATAAATCCTTTGTCTAACAATTCCTGCATTTGGACTTTCAGCTCCTTCAACTCCGATAACGACATCCGATATGGGGCCTTAGAAATTGGCTCAGTACCTGGGGCCAATTCTATTACAAATTCCACTTCCCGTTCTGGCGGTAAGCCCGGTAATTCATGAGGGAATACCTCGGGGAAATTACACACCACTGGGATTTCCTCTAGCTTAGGCTCCACCAAAGTCGGATCCTTCACATTAACCAAATATCCCTCACAACCTTCCTCGAGCATCTCAGTTGCTTCTATTGAGGAAATCCAAGGGATCGAGGTTCCTCCTCGGTTTCCCTGAAATTCAAACCTAGGATGTCCCATCGGATTGAATTGGATCGTCTTACTACCGCAATCCATAACAGCTTTCTGTTTCGTCAGCCAATCCATACCGATGATCACATCGAAATCGTACATGGCTAACACGGCCAAGTCAATCCTCTCCTCAACACTCCCAATCACGATTTTACAGTCCACGCACCCCGAGATACTAACACCTATCATGCGATTGGGGTGCCACACATAACATGCTTTCAAGTAATATCGGCTCTAAACCAACCAACCTAACAAGCGTGCGAAATAAGCAGGTGGGTTGCCCCGGGGATCAAATAACGCATAGGCAGCATGATCACAGAGAGAAATGGTACACAGGACCACGCTGGCGCGTTCGGCGGATCCTTATGCGCGCCATTGCGTATACGTCCCCCATGCGATTAGTCTGGGTCCGGGATAGCTAGCGGGGGATTTCCGGCTTGATGTCCCAATCTGGGTTGCTGATGTTGTCACGAAAGGTCACGGGGAATTGACTGCTGCGGGCAATCCCTTATCGATGTCCCAACCTCCATTAGCGAAACAAGCTCCAAACCTCATTACAGGCTATACGGTTGGGTTTCCCGATATTCCTCCTCGGTGGTGGGACAAACCGTCTATTGTCAGTCATCGGCTTCTTTCCAAAGCGACGATTGTCCCGGTTCTGATTAAACCTTGAACCCGATGCTGCAGCCCTTTCCATTTGATCTCTCTCCATGATCTGGGCTCGTTCATACAGTTCCCTATAATCCCTGATATTTAGCAAAAGCATCTGAGTGCGTAGGTCCGGTTTCAGCCCATCTCTAAATCTTCGAGCCTTATCCAGTGGGTTCTCAACCATTCTTGGGGCGAATCTGGACAGTCTTGCAAACTCTGCCTCGTACTGAACTACTGTCATTGGCCCCTGACGAAGTCTCATGAACTCCGCCATTTTCTTCTCCTGGGCACTCTCCGAGAAATACTGACCATAGAAGTGCTCGATAAATATCGCCCAGGTCTGCTCCATATTCTCTGGGAACACTCTATCCTTCACTGCCTTCCACCAATCATGGGCATTATCTTGCAGCTGGTAAGTCGCTAATGAAATCTTTTCCGTCTCAGTACATCCCAGTAGGTCGAATGTTTTCTCTAACTCCTCCACCCAACGTGGGGCGGTTTCTGGGTCACCCCTGCCCGTGAACTTGGGCGGTTTCAGCTTCAGGAACTGCTCTACCAACTGGTGCATTGGCCTTGCTGCTACCATTGGTTGAGCTTGAGCTTGCTGGGCTTGGGCTCGATTCCCAACAATGGCAGCTGCTGCTGCTGCCTCGGCAGCCTCAGCAATGACTGCTGCTCTTTCTTGGGCCTGCCTGCCCATAACATTCCCTATTTCTCTTAGGGTTTCAATCACCTGCTCCATCCTGGGGTCTGCTGCAGCTCCAGCATTCAATCCAGGATTTTCTACTGCTCTCGCACCCATTCCGAGGTCTTCTACGGCCCTAACTCGAAACCGCGACCTCCACTTGATTCTCTTCTTATGCCCCTCCTTGGGGGCTCTACCCATACTTCCTTCTCCGGGTCCATTCTTTAAGTCTGCGTGCTCACTACTACCATTATAATTCCGTCCGGAGAATTGAGACCCTGAACCAACCTAACGGTTTAAGTCCTAGGCGGTATCAACAAAAGCAATTAAGCACTTTCGGCGTGCAACTAGTACAACAACACCGAATTTTCACACACAAGGACCTACACACTTACATCGGGTCCTCGCCAAGACCGCACAAAGACTCGGTTCAAACAATCACCACAACATTTCAAACACAAACAACTGGAGGCACACTTAGCACACTAGGTCAACCTGGTATACCCATGGTTACCCTCCTTATCACCTGTTCGGCTAAATTGGACCGAGGCTGTCCCCTGCGATACCGATTCATCGCGGATGTCACGCCCCGCACAACGGGAGTACGATCATCCGCCTAGGGTCGATCACAGTCGCGACGCTCCCAGATTACGTCCACCGACTTCGTACATACCAATCGGGCGAAACTCGTCGCGGCGGAAACAATTAAAATCACCCGTACATATAAGAACACGTAACCAAGGGTAGCCAATTTAAATCAACACTTGTACCAAGATCTTTGGAAAATCATATACAATATTCTTATACAGCCCAAACTCAAAATCCAAAAAAGCGGGCCAAGGCCACTACTAACAAAAGGGGGGTAAGTGGCTCGGGTTCGGGAGCTCTACTACTACCCGGGGCTCTTCCCAAAAATTTTGCATCGGCACGCCTGCCGTCCTCATGGTCGGGGATCTGAAAATTTTCGGTTTTACCACAACCGTGAGAAACTCAGCAAGTAATAATCCCTAATCCTAAACTAGGCTAATGTGCACCTCCAGAGGGTAAATAAAATGCATAATCAAATGAACCAGGGCATAAATCAATGTCAATATAACAACCAGCATAAATTCACCCGGGCTCATAGCCCGTTCACTACACTGCCCTGCAAGTTAGGAAATTCACGTCATTACAACAAATAAGCAATTATACTGGCCCAAGGGCCCCGACCCTAAGGCCCACAACCATTAAACCGACCCGAAGGCCCGGCCCGTAGACCCCAACTGTTTCGACCCGAAGGCCCGGTCCGAAGACCCCAACTGTTTCGACCCGAAGGCCCGGTCCGAAGACCCCAAGCCCCGACCCGAAGGCCGGTCCGAAGACCCCCCACCCGATTTAAGACCCGTAGACCCGTGAGCCACGGTGGTTTTTGAAGGCCCGACCGAAGGCCCGCGGTGGTTTCGACCGGAAGCCCGACCCGAGTACCGCATTGTTGATAGGGCGACCCGTAGGCCCGGCGAAGGCCAACTTTACTCTAGCAGACATGTGCATTCACGTATTCAATCTCAACCATACTAAAATATAATATGCAAATTCACATGTCATGGGATTCAAAACAATCGTGAAACCACTGATGTGCGGATCATTAAATAAACGATTTCCCACTTGATCGGCATTATCGGCACATATAATTCATTTTATTTTAGTCTATGCACACTCGGTATTTTAACGCCCAACTTAGCATCACCAAAGGTCCAGTTCATTTTAGGACCCGTCACCATAACCAATCACACTCGACCTTAATAAGTCCCAATTAATCTCCTAATCAGCCTATACATACATATATATATATATATATATATATCGTCCATTTAGGACACAAATTAACTTAACTAAACCCTGAAATTTACCCTAAAAATTGCACAATCAAACTACGCCGATCGGGGCGCCGTGGGGTCTGGGCGCACGAGGCGCTCGCCCGGCGGCTCGGCCCGGCAGCGGCGGGGCGGTGGGCCGGTGGGCAGTCAGGCGGGCGAAGCGGGCGTGGAGGTCGTCGGGTCGGAGAAGAAGGGAGGAAGAGAAGGAAGAAGAGGAGAGAGGAGAGAGAAGAAGGAGAGAGAAGAGGGAGAGAGCCAGAGGGGATGGGATGGTGCCTGCATGGAGGGGACGTGGGCGTGTGCATGGGGAAGGTGCGCCCGGAGAGGAAAAAGAGAAAGAGAGAGAGAGAGAGAGAGAGAGAAGAGGAGACGTGCGCGGGGTGGAGTGCCCGGCAGAGGAGAGAGAGAGAGGAAGAGAGAGAGAAAAGAATTCAAATTTTTAAATTTTTAAGCGAACCAATGGACCTTGTCCAAACTAAAATCGGTTTATCGGTGCGATTTAAATTGAAAAAGGCCTAACAATTCCTTTAAAAATCCCGAATAATATTCTAAGGCAATTGACTGAAATAAAATAATTCCAGTCGTACCACGCGGGTGGTCTACCAGTCCAAATTCGCACCCGGTCTAAAATTTTACTTTTTCGCCGTTCCTGATAATCTCGATGCTGGCAACAATAATATCGACACCGTCCAATTTATTTCTTCCTGAAACTCCCAAAAATCGACTGACAATATCCGGGGTCTAAATAACGACAAAAATTCGATCGAGTGCGATTCTAGCGAAATCTCTAGTTTAAAATAATAACCGAGAGTGATCAGTTCTCGGGCGAGATTTTTACTACAAAGATCGACAAATCACGCGTCTTATAAATCCCGAAAATTTGTCGAAATTCGGGCTGTTACACGTGAGAATTGCGAATGCAAAAAAAAATTGGACAATAATGCTTTTGGTTTGGAATTGGATTCCGGCGATATCATTGAATTCAATTCCTAGATTTTATAATATGCAATGAAAACCTTTTGAATGAAAAATTTAGGTACCAACAGACATTATGTGGTAACTAACAACTTTTTTTTCGTCCATAGTTTTGACAAAAGAATACAATACAACCTCATGTTTGATCGACACGTGCATGGATATTTAAACATGTTAATACATGTATTAACACTGGAATACATTTTCTGACAAAAAAAACATTATAATACAATCTTGTTTAAGATTTCTAATTTTAATAGGGTAAACATTTATACATTCAATAAATGTGTTGTGTTTGAATAAGACCTAAATTTGACACGACACAATCATGAGAAAAATTCTACAAACTTTTACTTATAATGAACAATAATCTTGTTCCGTCGTAAATTTGATGATGAAAACATCGTGATCGGACACTGCGAGAGTGAGGCCCACGTTGACCAGCTAACAGCTCCTTAACTACTGTCCAAAAGAATCTAAAGAGAAGAATCACAGTTACACTTATAAACAGACTATGAGAGATCCGCAAGGCAAACAACCAACTCTATGAAGGTCAGTTTATTAATTTCACCTGACTTTATAATGCAATGACGTCCCTCCAGTGCCGTATGTGCCGAGACCAGAAACCACGCTTTCAAGCCCTCTGCTCATAAGCATCTTCCTGGACAGGGATCCCCGGTCCATATATCAAACAGCAGCGTTCACTGAATGAACCAGCAAGTCTAGAGACTACTTCCCTGAAAAATATGGAAGCGACCTGCCAAAAGAGAAGACATTGTCAGTTCAAAGCGTTGACAGATGATTTTCAGTCCAACGGAGACGTTAAGTAACCAGCCAAATTAAGGTCCAATTAACAGTCGATTGCACCTATAATTTGTAGATGCATTCTTCAGTCATGAGTATAACATCGGAGGACATACAGGGTTAGAGAATAGATTTAACACCTACATCGTGAACATCCGTACAAGCCTGTAAAACTCCTAAACAACATAAACTTGTAACAACATAAACAAAACTCCTAATGAGTCCTGTACATGCAAAATGATACATGCAAAACTCCTAATGATACAGACGTAGGCTCTGATGATCATATCAACTGATGGACAATACAAATCAGTTGCAACACAGTCGCTAGTGCAAGCTCAAGACATCATACTACAGCACCGTCGTAGTGAACGACTTGAGAGGCCCTCCCAAGGGGCCAAAAGTTCCCCTAGCAACAAAACAAACGTGAATTTGATTATCTAATATGTAGCCTTCCTTTTGCAAATATTAACAATCCGTGTGTGAATCAATCACCCCAGGTGGACCAAGAGAAAAATGAAAATTGTAAGTGAAGAAACAAAAGTAGGATTCATTAGGCAAAAAAGCCTCAACCAAAAGAAAGGAGCTGCACATGTATCATTCGCCTAACCTGGTTGATAAACATTTGCTACGTCTTTGACCAAGAATATAAATACTCCGTCACCTCAATATATCTACTCTCATGCCTATTTCACTATATTTCAGTTTGCAAATCAAATAAACAAAATATAGAGAACAGGTCAGGCAAAAAAAAAAAAAAGGATTATTTCAAAGTTCACATGGATATAAACATGTAAGTCAATCGTCAACACTAACAGAGGAGAGCCCCATACTTGTCGGTAGAGTGGTGACTGAAACTTGAAATCCACCAAAAAGTAAATATTGCAAGATCCTGGAACTGGTCTTGAATTGAATTGCCAAATATTCATCAGATGGTCAAAGAGGGTGCTCTGCGACATTGCAGCCTGGAAGCGGCAGAAAAATAACATCAGAAGGATTGAAGTTCAAATAGATAGATAGATAGAGAGAGGGGGGAGAGAGAGAGAGAGAGAGAGAGAGAGAGAGATTTAGTACGTGATTGCCTACACCAGTTGCTCATATAATAAGAACTGCATAACCAGTACTCAATAACCAGAAGACATCAAATCACTTCAGATAAAAAGGCTCCTAAAGACATTAAAAAGTCATGATTTCAAAATGAACATAGTATAATCTATATCATTGGATTGTCAGCTGACATCCTCCTCGGCTTCACATTCGGTTTTGGGGCGATGGTGAGTGCTTGATCAATTATATTGGACTACTAGGATGCGATGGAACAAAATCAGTCTTCATGTCATCTGAGATATTACAAAGCAAGACATCTGAGAACGACTTGTCCGGTGCCTGGAAACAATTATGACCATTTTACAGGGCAGCTATTGTCCGGTTTCTGTGTTGTGAAGTTTCCGTTTCTTGATTTTACTTGAAAAAAAGAGAGTGTTCGGGCTTTGCTCCGTGGCTAATGACATGACAGCTCCTCAAGGATAGCAAGAAGAGTGTCGAATGAAATTATACACTGATTTCAATTCATTTGATTTTGATTCTTTCTCAAATAACCCACATTCATCTCCAACGTTTGCAGGGGATTTGGTCGAGAATGATCGGAGGCACCTGTCTGCAAACTATCATCCTAGTAATTGCCACTTCCATAACCAACTGGAACAGAGAAGTAAGTTCCTTCCCTTCGACATAAACATTAAACATCGTCAGTTCATCATCCATCCGTTGCCTTCGTTCTCTTCTATTTGTACCGCGAGTTTCTTCTACAGGCTTTATAAATCCAATTATTAAGTCCAGAAATCAATGCTCCATCGGATTTCAGGCTGAGGAAGCAGAGAGTCGCATGATGAAATGGGGAGGATCAGCTGTGGAGCATTGATATATCAGAGCCATCAGGTTGAAATCAGAAGCTCCTGATGCCAATGCCTTAAAAAGCTGCTTTGCAGTGACCAAAGTGCCATGGTATTCTAATTTTGCTAATACAATTGTAAAGTCGTTTCTCTCGAAAAAGACAGATCAAGTCGGCTCTGATCTGACAACTGAAGAGCATCTTCTGTATTCAAGCGTGCTCAATGATTCATTTAGTTGTTTTGCGGTGATTTGAATATGCATTACAATGTTTATGCCGAGGCTTGAGCGAGATGGTTCGAAGATCAACATAGTTTCGCGACAAAGACTTTCTAAATGCTGCTCTAACCTTATTAGTTCTTTTAAATGTTCTCTGTGTTGTCTCACTGGAAGAAAAGGCCATTTCTTTTATAATCTTGCTGAAGTTTTGAAGATATCATGACGTTCTTCGTAAGTCTCTGAAAAGATATAAGGGTTAATACCACCAAAAGCCTCAAATTGATACACATGTGATAATTTTACTCCTCATTAATTATTTAATTACTAAAAATCCCAAACTGGTACACTCATGACAAATTTACTCCGAATTATTTTTTGACTACCAAAAATCTCACACTAGTACACTTGTGATAATTTTATCTCGAACTAATTTTTTGACTACCAAAAACCCCAAAGTGATACACCTGTTACAATTTTACTCCAAACTAATTTTTTACCACTAAAAACCTCAAATTAGTACATTTGTGACAAATTTACCCTCTGTTAGTGTTTGTTAAATTGGATTAATGTCATGAAAAATCACAAATTGGTAAACTTATGATAAACAAAGAGGTAAAACCCTTAGTTCGGTGTAAAATTGTCATAGGTGTATCGAGTTTGGGGTTTCGTTTGTCAAAAATTAGTTCAAGATAAAATTGTCACTGGTGTACCAGTTTAGGGTTTTTATGATAGAAAAATAGTTTAGCGTAATTTTGTTAAAGATGTACCAGTTTGAAATTTTTTCGTGATATTAACCCATGATAAACTCATGTTCCCCTAAAATGAAATAAACCGCAGAAACCATGCTTAGCACAAAGAACAAACACAAAAATCATAAGGGATCAATCACCAAGTCTTCGACGTGGCGACTTTCGCGATCGCGCAACCATTTCTCGCGTGAGCTAAGACATGGCCAGACAATATCGCTGAACTTCACTCATGTTTCAAGTGCTCTTCATTTCCCAGCATCTCATCTGAGGTTAATGGGTCACCGGTACCTGCATTTGCAGTTGCTGGACTATGCAGTCGACATTGTTTCCTAGTGCCTGGTCATATGCTTTGGGCTCTCCTTGTCTTAAATGTCTATACACAACCCGTGTATGCAAATAAAATCGACAAAAGATTGACCATAACCATCCTATTACGAAATATATTGAATGAATGATTAATAGAAATAAATTATAATAACAATACATTATACAAAGAAAAAATCGTTCCAACATATATATAAAGATAAAAATAGTTCAAGATTTGGAATTTTGTAGGAAAGTCATTTTATGACGGGAAAAAACTCCTATTCTAAGTTTGAAACATGTGAATAACCATGACATGGAATTATTAACTTGCTTATTTGCTCATGGATTTGTTGTTTGTAAAATGAGTAGTTTGGGGTATATTGTACAGAAACAAGCGATTGAGAATCGTTAAAAATAGTTGGCCCAAAAAGAGAACTCTTGAAAGTGGGAGATGTTCCTTACTTCTTGTAATAGCATAGATGATGACCCCGATTAATCATCACATGCATGAGTTTTCCGCATTTTCTCTTACTAATGTCAAGGGTACAAAGATAGACCACTAAAGTTAGCACACAAAATTGCGCGAAAATAAATAAGACGTGCTCAAGTCTCTGACTCCTCAAAGTTGTTTGGTAATATCGGAAATGTTATTGGAATGACCATAGTTTAGATTCGTGTCACGATCTGAGTCAACTGGAAGCCATGAGCTTGGCACTAGCTGACCTAGTGCTATGCGCGTGTAATGCACACGAGCTAGATGCGAAGTGCACGCGGGATGTGGATGCACGGACAAGTGCACTATATGGGCTAAACAGAATGAGTAAAGACCAAGTAAAGTATAAGTGCGTTCTCTTGAAATGTGGCCAGTTCACGTATTGCAATTAACCAAAGTATGTTCAGAGGAGGAGGATGAACCTTATCAAATAAAATACCTTGTGTTAGGAAGCATTTAGCATGTATGTATCTAGTTCTACCCATTCACGTTCTTGGAACAATAGCAACAATATATACGAGTGCTAGAGAGTCATCTCTAAATATCCTTTGAATCCCTGAATTCTTTGATTAGTGAAGTAACTTGTGTGCAAGAGTGATCTTGGAGCTCTATTCTCTGGGGTGATCATGTGAGGTCCTTGAGTCCTTAGTTGAGTAAAACGGCGACGAACTTGATTCTATTGTGTAAGAATGAAACACGAGAGGAAATGGGACAGGAAGCATGAGCAAGAAAGTGAGTGGTACAATTGAAAACATAGTCGCGTGAAAAATAGTGTTGCCCCTATGATTGTTAATTTACTTTAGGAATAATAAATTTACTATAAAGTTCGTAACATGAAAATGCTGACGGTTAGCAATTGACTAATAACGATTTAAATTGCCTCAAGCTATCATCAATGATAATACCAATACTTGGTAATCGTCCTCATCAAGGGTAATATACCCGTGACACTCCGTAAATAACAATTAGTAATTTTTTAAAAATTATTTATTCCCCATCAAATAAATGGAGACTAAAATTATTTAAAGCCAATCTTTCGAATCAGAACCAGAGTCATTCCACGAGGATGACCAATTATATTGATTAGGACACGTGGTCAAAGATGCGTCAAACAGATGGTGACGATCACGCCGCCGTCCGACCCTAATTTCCGAACCTGGCTCTGCTTCGGATGACCGTTTTCGTTCCCGAAGTCGGCGTCTCCTTCCTATATAAATACCCGTCCCTTCTTCGCCTTCTCAATCTTATTCTCGCTCTTCCTCTTCCTCTTCCTCTTCCTCTTCCTCTTCCGCTCGCTCGCTTGCCTTCCCTCTCAGGCGACGGCCTCTACGAGATCGTCATTCGGAGGAGATGTTGATCCCGATTCGCTCTCTCGTCCTTCCCTTTTGTTGTTGTTTACTGGGGTCTGATTTCTTGAAGCTGGGCTTTCGCAAAAACCAAGTTTCCTTCGGCCGGCGGAGATTTCTCAAGGTTTCGCGCCGGTCTCTTCACGACTTTCGCCCGTGGTTTCATGGGAGTCGTTTGGTTCCACGCCCTCCTTTGATCGGTTCATTGATTCATCCGCCGTTCCGATCTTCTGCGTGTTTACTCTGTTCTACCGGCTTACTCTGGATTTTTGTTATTCTCGGTTAATTTGGCGGTGGCTTGTTTTGATCGGTCTCTTCCTTTGCTGATATCGTCGAAGGAGGATGAATACGGTGACGCAGCATCGATTTCTGGCTTTTTGGAGGACCGAGGATCCGTTTTTGATCCTTCTTGGTTAACATGATCGATGGACTGAAATTCGATAACCTTCTTGGGCTCTTGCTGGTTTTGATTGGAATTTGTTCTTCAGCTTTTACGAAATCTTTGGGGAGTGACGACATCATATGGACCAGTTCTATAATTCTTTTCTGATTGGAATTTCGCTAGGCGTGAGAAGCGATGATCTATTGCGGTTATCTCCGTAAGCGAGTTGATGATTGTTTGAAATCGGATAAGCTGCCGTTTGTTGATTGAAATTTGTTCTCCAGTCCTGTTATTTTCCAGTTAAGGCAAAGCGATCGGTGCCAAGTTCTCTGTCCCTTGCAGGTCGAGGCTTTGGTCGATGTGATACTTTACCACGTGAAGGCCGATGTGGAGTGTCTATGATCGCACAATCCAATCCGGACTGTGCTGCTTCGGATTATTAGTATTGAAAATCTAGAGCATGTGTTTTCTTCCTCCGGATAACCAACCGTCCTTCCCTCATGTCCTCATCCTTCAATGTCGCCCGTGTCTACGGTTGTGCAAGTGTTCCTCTCTCTCATGGCTATTGCTTGATTTTCTCAACAAATACCCTCTTCGGAGGAGACATCAATGTGAAAATCGACTTCTTGACCCTTCTTTGGTTTCGCTTCTTGATTGATTGTTGATTAGCTGGTTGTTTTCACGGTCTGATCCGCAGTGAAAGGATATGTCTAGTTGCGAAACTCAAATCTATTCGAATCTTTGAGCGAGTTTTCCGAAGGTTTTGGATCACCTTTTTTTTGGACTTTGCCATGGTTATGGGCATCGTTCGCTCCTTTGATTGTTCATTGATTCATCAATTGATGGGTTTAATTGTTTTACCGGCTGATTTTGGATTTACGCAATTCAGCTCAATTGGCGATGGCTTCTTTCCTCTTGGAGCGATCTCTTCATCTGAGGAGGATGCTGTCTAAGGACATGATGAATAAGATGAAACTGGTCAGTTGATTACTTGAAATAAGACATTTTTTTGGAGGACTATTGACCTATGTTGTAGTTCTTTGAAATTTGGATAAGCTACGCTTCTTGGATTCTAGACAGCTATTAGTTTTAATGAAGTCTTTGTCTTGTGCTTTGTGGATTAGCGAGCTGATCATCATTGATTACATTCCTCTCTCTCTCTCTATTCCTTTGGTTCGCTCTCTCTTTCGTGACAGCCACTGCGAGATCGTCTTCAAAGGAGATATCAATCACGATTTGCACTCTTGACCCTTCATTTGTTTCTATTTCTTAGTTGATTCTTGATGAGCCAATTGTTCTCTCGGTATGATTTTTGAAGCATCTGGCTAGTTGCAGAAGCCTAATTTCTGCTGCTGCAGAGATTCCAATTGTTACGTATGTTCTCTTTGTGACTTTGTCGGGGTTGTGTGGGACTTGTTTGGTTTATGCTCCTCGTTTGATTGTTTATTGGTACATCGACCAATCTCGTTCACTTGCTCTATCAGCTTACTCTGGAATTTGTTATTCGGTGAATTGCAGTGGCTTCTTTCCTCTTGGATCGTTCTTTTTGTTTGCGGATGAAGGACAAAAAATGCGATGACACCTGGTCAGCTGTTGCATAAAATAAGGCTTTTTAGAGGATCGACAATCTATTTTGCATTCTTATTCGGGAACTACTAGTCTCTAATAACATTTTCAGGTCTATGCGATCACCGAACTGTGATAACCTTCTACAGGCACATGCTGGTTTGAATTAAAATTTGTTTTGCATTATTTTTTTTCGGAACTACAAGTCTCTAATAACATTTTCAGGTCTAGGCGATGACTTAAATGTGATAACCTTCAGGCACATGCTGGTTTGAATTAAAATTTGTTTTTGCATTATTTTTCGGGAACTACTAGTCTCTAATAAACATTTTCAGGTCTAGGCGATGACTTAAATGTGACAACCTTCTGGGCACATGCTGGTTTGAATTAAAATTTATTCTGCAGTCTATTTTTGTCTTTGGGAGTGGCGACACTATTACATCTAGTTCTAATTCTTTTACAGATTGGAGTTTCGCCAGACCAAAATGCGATAACCTTCTCGGCATTTGCTGGTTTGAATTAAAATTTGTTCTGTAGTCTATTTTTGTCTTTGGGAGTGACGATGCTATTACATCTAGTTCTGATTCTTTTACAGATTGGAGTTTCGCCAGACTTGAGAAGTCGTGTTCTATTGTGTTTTTCTCTGGGGCTAGGTTGAAGATTGCCGGAAATTGGATAAGCTTCCACTTCTTCATTGGGTTGAAGATTGCTGGAAATTGGATAAGCTGCCACTTCTTGATTGCAATTTGTTACGCCATTTATGTTATTTTCCTGTTAAGGTGTAATGATCAAATCCGTAGTTATCCTTCCCTTGCAGGCAAGTTTGGGTGATGCAATACTTCTCATCAAGGTCAATGTGGAGTGTCTATGATGGGTGATGTTCTCGTAATGGGTGCAGCGTCAACAGATCACACACAATCCAAATCTAGACTTTGCTTCAGATTTTAAGTAGTTAATATATAGAGCCGCTATCTCCTTGTGTCCTCATCTTTCAGTCCTCCCCGCCTCTCGGGTTGTGCATGTCTTCCTCTCTATCATAGCTTTCACTTGGCCGAACACTGCAATATCATCTTCAAAGATCGCGTTGTGATTGTTCTTTTGTTTGCTTTCACGGTCTGATTGTTAAAAAGATATGTCTGGTTGCAGAAATTTAATTTCTTCTGCTTCTTTACGCAGCGTTTTCCACGGTCGATTTAAATGTTTTCCTCTTGGAGTATATCTCCATCTAAGAACGTCTAAGAATGATGAATAGATATTGGTCAGTTGGTTACATAAAGTAAGGCATTGCTTAGAGGACTAATGGCCTTATTTTGCTTCTTGTTTGGTTGAGTTGATTATAGTCTCTAATCATCTTGGGGAGGGGCAATGAAAATGACATTTTGAAACCTTACGGGCACTCACTTGGTATTTCTATCTCAAACAACAATCAACACAGAAAATATATACATACTTATATTACTATTTTAAAACTCTTTTTGCAGTGTTCATTCCAAACAAAAAGGAAACATCAACAGCTGGGAATAACCAAACAGCCACTTCTCCGTTCTGCTCCGTCTCCACCAGGGTGCATGCTCGACGACCGCTGGATAAAACGCGGTATTCCAAAAGGAGGTGGTGACCTCGGCATCCTACTGCTGGGGGTTTGAAAATGTTTCGGTTTATACAACCGTGAGACGAATCTCAGTGAGTTCAATCCCTAAACCTAAGCTAGGCTAACATGCAATCTCCTGACCGGAAACGAAAATTTAAAATCATAACACAACCATAATCATACAATTCTCTGACCCTGCAGGTTAGACAGTTCGATATATAAAAATCATGGACATACGTGGCATGCACAGTCACACGTACGCCAAACACATGCTCATGCACCGAGTTTCACCCACTCGCATGCTAATCAATGCATGTTTATGCATGCAAATGTTATTGACATGTCATGCGCATTTCTTTGGTCCATCGGCCCACACTGGCACACTTGCCCAATTTGTTATTATTACGACTCGAGTCATCAATTTTTCACGGCCCGGTGCGTCTAGCCTGCTTCAAAGTGCATGAGGCGTAGCAACCGATCTGGCCCAGTGTCTCTAGCCTGCTTCAAAGTGCATGAGGCGCAACACTGTTCTCCTTGCGAACCAGAGCCTGCTTCAAAGTGCATGAGGATGGTCGCCTTCCGGACGTCGGGCATCGTCCTGCTTCAAAATGCATGAGGACGGTATCGACCCGAAGGTCCTTAGGTGATCACACAATTCATTATTATCTGAACCCCGCGTATAACGCTTTAGGGTATTTAAGGTGATCACGCACTCATGGCAGACACGTATTCTCGCACAATTTCACAACATGCCACACTCTAGGCATACATAATGCGTGTCCATGTTATGCAATGCAATGCACCATGAGCACCAAGGAAATTAAGACACCCATTGTCACAACACGTGCTTAATTGGCCCAATTAATACCGTGTGGCCTAACGTGCGTTTCACAAATTAGTAATTCATTGTAAACCAAACAATGGCCAGTCGCACTCCACAAAAAAATAGCCACACCACATACGACATAACAGCACGAAATCAACTACAATTAGGCATAATAGACAAACAATCAATCGACCCGGCATACCCGGCAATTTCACCAACGAGCTCCTAAATTGGTCAATTTATCCAAATTCTCTCCCCAATAAATCCTCAATGATTTACCACAGTTTTTCCGATAATAATTTCCACCGGTCAATCCTCAACTCAGTCTGGAATACACACTGATACTATCTAAGCCAGTCTAAAACGTACCGATAATACCTAAACCAGTCCAGAAAAATGCACTATTAGTCCTAATCCGGGTTTAGGAATTTACTCACCTAATCAAGGGTCACGACGACGGGGAATGGCAGAGAGAAAAAGAGAGAAATAGGGCTATTTTGGACAAAAATCGGGGTTGTGGTGGCTGAACAGAGGTGGAAATGGTTGCTGGTGGTGCTGGCTTGGTGGGGGCAGCTCCGGCTGGTACTGTTCTGGCGTGAACAGTACCAGAAATGGCAGAAACGCACAAAACAGAACATAAACGGAAGAGGAAGAAGGGGAAAAATGAGAAGAAAATTTTCTGAAGCTGGTCTGGTTCGTGGGAGTGAGAGAGGAGAGAGAAAGGGCAGTCCAACTTAGTCAAATTATAGGCTTAGGGGTGCCATGTGTCACAATCTAAAAAAAAAAGACTAAAATGCCCCTAATCCAAGGGTTCCTAGGTAATCTTATCCATAAAGGAAGGGGCAAAAGGGTCAATGGTCCTGAATTTTACAGCTGAATATTTATCCATAATTATCCCAAATTTTTCCAAAATTTTCGGACCAAAAATTAGCTCAGGGGCAAAATCGTCATTTTTCCAGTCCCCGGCGAATTTCAATTTTTGCACATATGCATTCCATATATGCGTGGCCAACATAATATGGCGTCGGAATCGCGAAATTCACTTTTTAAGCCCTCCAAAATCTACTACGAAGTTCGGGAATAAAATAATATTATTTTTTCAATTTTTGTCGAAATTCCAGTTTTTGTTCATAACGACTCCCGGTACGCGTGGCCACTCAAAAATGGCGTTGGTCTCGAAAAATAACCTCAAACGGCCTCAGAATCAAATACCGGCACCCATAGAGACAAAATCGTAATTTTTTACCCCCGGATCGAAATTCCAAATTTTTACTCGTACTAACCCCAAATGTGTGTGGCCAGCGTAATACGACATCAGAATCGTGAAAATGGTCCTTTAAGCCTTCGAAATTCAACATCGAAATCCGGGCCCAATTTCGTGAATAAACTCGCTAAACTTTCAGTTTTAGGGTCTCTCACTAACGGGCGGCTGTTTAGAAGTTACGCGTATCGACCTAGGGTTATTCATGTCGTAATGATCTCGATCATTGAGAGAATGAGAAATTATTACTAGTTCTAGGGGTTACAATCATTAGGTTCAGGTTCAGGACTGGTTAGCCACGTGTACTTTCGGTCTTGCAGAATCACCTGCGTCCCTATTATATATCGTTGGCCTTGGCCAAACCCAATCCATTACCCTTTCCTACGATCGGCCCACGTTGGCCCAGAATATTCCCTCAGCGTCTCTCGTGATCGGTGTCCGTTTCACGATAGGGTCCCCGGTCCATGTACCATTTTCTAGTTAGCCATGCCCCATTGGTTAGTATCCCGAGAGTGGTCAGCTCTGGGCGAGACTGGCTAAAATGAAATGCGAATTAATATCAGTTTTATTGATCCCAGAAATTACATCGAAATTCGGGCTGTTACAATTCTTCCCCATTTACAAAAATTTCGTCCTCGAAATTTGCAATCTATCCTTGTCTACTCAAACAACTGGGGGTGTTGACGTCTCACAGCTTCTTCACTTTCCCACGTGGCACCTTCTGTTCCATGGTGTACCCAGACAATTTTGACCATAGGGATCGTCTTGTTCCTCAGCACACGCTCTTTTTTCTATCCTCGATCTGACTGGTCTTTCTACATACGACACTTTATCGTCTACTTCTATTTCTTCATACCTCAGAATGTGGGTCGGGTCTGGCTCATACTTCCTCAACATCGACCGTGGAAAACATTATGTACTTGAGGACAGATTAGGCAGCAAAGCAAGTCGATAAGCCATATCTCCAATCTTTTCCAAAATCTCAAATGGCCCGACATATCTAGGACTCAGTTTTCCCTTTTTGCCGAATCTAGATAATCCCTTCATAGGCGACACCTTAAGAAACACGTGATCTCCAACCTGAAACTCTAAAGGTCGTCGTCTTCGATCGGCATAACTTTTCGGCGACTACGCCATTTCTAAGTCTGTCTCGAATGACCTTAACTGCCTCAACGGTCTGCTGTATCAACTCTGGACCTGTGATACTTCGTTCACCCACTT
Source organism: Syzygium grande (assembly GCA_024733475.1). NCBI lineage: Eukaryota > Viridiplantae > Streptophyta > Magnoliopsida > Myrtales > Myrtaceae > Syzygium > Syzygium grande. The sequence continues at coordinate 95,902 of JAMXDD010000046.1, read as the reverse complement.
CATCCCAACACACTGGCGTCCTGCATGCCCTACCGTATAAAGCTTCAAACGGTGCCATCTGAATGCTCTGCTGATAGCTATTGTTATAAGCAAACTTCACCAAGTGTAATTGTTCCTCCCATTTGCCTTGAAAATCTATCACACAAGCTCTCAGCATGTCCTTCAGGGTTTGAATGGTCCTTTCAAACTAACCGTCTGTCTGAGGATGGTATACCGTACTGAACTGTAACTTCGTTCCTAAGGCCGTTTGCAAACTTTTCCAGAAATTGGCTGTAAATCTGGGATCACGGTCCGAAGTAATCGTTACCGGTACTCCATGCAACCTCACGATCTGCCTCACGTACAAGTCTGCATATTTTTCTAACTCAAAGTCTTTCCGTATTGCCAGAAAGTGCGCTGACTTAGTCAGTCTATCCACTATTATCCAGATTGAATCATGTCCTCTCTGGCTTCTTGGCAGTCCCGTCACGAAATCCATCGTAATATGTTCCCATTTCCACTCTGGGATTTCTAATGGTCTCAATAATCCTCCAGGCTTATAATGCTGTGCTTTCACTTGTTGGCATGTCAAACACTTAGCTATATGCCTGGCTACATCCACCTTCATCCCATTCCACCAGTAGTGTTGTCTTAAATTCTGATACATCTTCGTACTTTCCGGGTGGATACTGTAGTTACTCCTATGAGCCTCCGATAATATTTCTTCCTTTAACTTTACATCATCTGGTACACAGAGTCGCCCTCTAAACTTCAGAACTCCATCCTCAGACATTTGAAAGTCCGGTTTTCTCTTAGTTGCATCCATCTCGATAATCTTTTGGATTTCTCGATCCGTAGTCTGTAATTCCTTAATCTTGACCTGAATTTCTAGCTCAATCCTTAAGGCGGCTAGTAAATTCGACACTCGACTCATCTCGAACTTAAACTCGGAATCCCTGAGTCTTTCCAACAGGATCCACTCCTTAACCATTAGGTGCGCCAGACTAGACTTCCGACTCAAGGCATCTGCCACTCGATTGGCTTTCCCAGGATGATACAGGATGTCACAATCATAATCCTTCAGAAGCTCTATCCATCGGCGCTGCCTCATGTTCAACTCTTTCTGCGAAAATAGATACTTGAGGCTTTGATGATCGGTATAAATCTGGAACTTCTCTCCACACAAGTAATGCCTCCAGATCTTAAGTGCAAATACGATAGCAGCTAATTCCAAATCATGCGTCGGGTAATTTATCTCATGCGGTCTTAACTGACGCGACGCATATGCTACTACTTTTCCATGCGGCATCAGCGCACAACCCAATCCTCTTAGCGAAGCATTGCTATAAATCTCAAATCCTCCCGGGCCCAATGGAATGGTCAATACAGGAGCAATCGTTAATCGGTGTTTTAATTCTTGAAAGCTCTTTTCACACTTGTCATCCCACTCAAACTTCACGTCCTTCTTAAGTAGCCTTGTCATTGGCATGGCTATTGATGAAAATCCTTCTACGAATCGCCTGTAATAACTAGCCAATCCTAGAAAACTTCGAATCTCAGTTACTGACGTCGGTCTAGACCACTTGGTAATTGCTTCAATCTTAACTGGATCTACCGAAATCCCATCCCCAGAAACGATGTGTCCAAGAAATCCTACTCTGTTGAGCCAGAACTCACACTTGCTGAATTTAGCATACAATGCATGATCTCTCAAGGTCCGTAGCACCTCAGTCAAGTGTACCTCATGCTCCTTGGGGCTCCTGGAGTACACTAGTATATCGTCAATAAAAACTATCACAAACTGATCCAGGGAATTTCTTGAACACCCGATTCATCAAATCCATGAAAGCGGCTGGGGCATTTGTCAGTTCGAAGGGCATGACCGTGAATTCATAATGCCCGTAACGAGTCCTAAAAGCAGTCTTGGGAATGTCCTCATTTCTGATTCTTAACTGATGGTACCCGGTCCTCAAATCTATCTTGGAAAACACTGAGGCCCCTTGCAACTGATCAAACAGATCATCAATCCTCGGTAGCGGATACTTATTCTTCACTATCACTTGGTTCAACTGTCGATAATCTATACATAACCTCAGAGTTCCATCTTTCTTCTTGACAAATAGAACTGGCGCTCCCCATGGAGACGCACTAGGGCGAATAAAACCTTTGTCCAATAATTCATGTATCTGAACCTTTAACTCTTTCAATTCTGATAAGGACATCCTATACGGCGCTTTCGAAATTGGCTCTATTCTAGGCGCCAATTCAATCACAAACTCCATCTCTCGCTCGGGCGGTAAACCCGGTAATTCCTCAGGAAACACATCGGGAAAATTACTTACTACGGGTATATCTTCCAATTTAGATTCCTCAACTGTTGGATCCACAACATTCACCAAATATCCTTCACACCCTTCATCCAACAGCTTACTCACCTCAAGCGAGGAAATCCAAGGGATCGAGGTTCCTCCTCGGTTTCCCTAAAATACAAAACTAGGGCGTCCATCCGGATTAAATTGGATCGTCCTATCGTTTGCAATCCACTACAGACTTTACGTTGGACTAACCAGTCCATTCCAATAATCACATCAAAATCGAACATGGCTATTACTGCCAAGTCGATACTCTCTTCCCTACCTCCAATAATTATCTTACAGCTAGGACATCCAAAAGAAACTAGCAACCTATCATTCACAGGTGTCGACAAGCAAAGCATATGCTCAAAAGCGACCTTTGGTTTCATACCAACCAACTCAACAAATTGCTCGAAAAGCGAGCGAATGGGTTGCCCCCGGATCAAATAGTGCATACGCGGCATGATCACACAAAGAAATCGTACCTGTGACCACGCCCGGCGCATTCTCAGCTTCCTTGCACGCCATTGCATAAATCCTTCCTTGGGCTGGCGGTCGTCCTGGATTAGCCGGTGGGGGAGGTCCGGCTTGATTTCCAACTCGTGGTGGCGGCACTCTGGACGGTCCGGATGGCTGCATCTGCGGGCAATCGCGAATCTGATGTCCCATACTCCCACACTTAAAACACGCCCTATATCTACCCAACGGGGGATTCGGTTTCCCAATGTTCCGTCTAGCTGGCGGGACAAATCGCCTGTTTCCAGTAATAGGCCTCTTTCCCAAAGGCGATTATCTCTATTTTGAGCAAACCGCGATCCTGAAGCGGTTGCCCTTTCCTGCTGATCCCGTTCCATGATCTGCGCCCGTCTATGCATTTCCCCGTAATCTTTGATATCATGGGACAAAATTAGACTCCGAAGATCCGGCTTCAGTCCATCCGGAATCTTCGCGCTCTATCCTTCGGATTCTCCACCATAGTCGGTGCAAATTTAGCCAATCTTGCAAATTCCGCTTCGTATTGATCAACAGTCATTTGTCCCTGGCGCAAGCGCATAAATTTCATCAACTTCTTCTCTTGCGCATTTTCCAGAAATATTTTTCATAGAAATTTTCCACAAACACAGTCAAGTTGGGGCCGTTCCTCTTGGAAACACTCTATTCTCCACGGCGTTCCACCAATCATTTGCACCTTCTTGAAGCTGATAAACCGCCAATGTTACCTTTTCCTCATCAGTGCACCCCAAAACTTTAAAGGTTTTCTCCAGTTCCTCTATCCATCTTGGCGCAGCCTCAGGGTCACCACGACCATGAAATTTGGGCGGTTTCAATTTCATAAACTGTTCTACTAACTGGGGCATCTGTCTAACCCCGGCTGGCTGAGCCTGTCCAGCATTAGCTTGATTCTCTTCTACCGCAGCAGCCGTTGCATTATCTCGCCCTTGAGCCTGTCTATCCAGTACATTCCCAATCCTTTCTAATACCCGCAGAACTCCTTCCATACGCGGATCTTCTACAGGTCTAACGTCAACTCGGGGGTCTACTGCAGCTCCTTCATTAACTCCAAGGTTTTCCACTATTCTAACTCGAGCACGACCTCCACCTCTGGTTCCTCTTCCTGCACCCCTTCTGGGAATTCTTCCTATACCCCTCCCCTCGCTACTCATCTTGGCCACTCGGTTCTACGACTACCTGCTATAATTCCACGAAGGACTTAAAGACTTAAACAAATCTATCCCAGTCTAAGTCCTAGGCAGGTATTAAACAACAATCAAACAATCCACATGCGGCTTAACAATTATCCAATACATCACCCAAGGGATTCGTATACTCACCTCGGGTCCTGCCGCACCTACACTTACGGGTCACACAATCACAATTCAAACACAATCACAAGCTGTCAGGAGATGCATGTAGCATACGAGGTCACCCTACTGGCTACCCAGGGTCTCATCGCTCCTTATCACTCTAGGCTTCGACCTAATTGGACCGAGCTAACCTTGCTCTGATACCAATTCAAGAGGGGATGTCACGCCCCGCACCCCACTGGAACAAAACATCTCGTCACGGTCGATTATGGTGCAACGCTCCCAGGAAGCGTCGCCGACCCACTCCCATACAGAGATTAAGCACAAGCGAAAGTATAAAATAAATAAACCCAGACAACTTCAAATAGAGCCAAGGGTAGCCAAACAACAATCAACACAGAAAATATATACATACTTATATTACTATTTTAAAACTCTTTTTACAGTGTTCATTCCAAACAAAAAGGAAACACCAACAGCTGGGAATAACCAAACAGCCACTTCTCCGTTCTGCTCCGTCTCCACCAGGGTGCATGCTCGACAACCGCTGGATAAAACGCGGTATTCCAAAAGGAGGTGGTGACCTCGGCATCCTACTGTTGGGGGTCTGAAAATGTTTCGGTTTACACAACCGTGAGACGAATCTCAGTGAGTTCAATCCCTAAACCTAGGCTACGCTAACATGCAATCTCCTGACCGGAAACGAAAATTTAAAATCATAACACAACCATAATCATACAATTCTTAACCCCTGCGCGGGTTAGGCAGTTCGATATATAAAAATCATGGACATACGTAGCATGCATAATCACATACGTCGCCAAACACATGCTCATGCACCAGAGTCACCCACACTCGCATGCTAATCAATGCATGTTTATGCATGCAAATGTTATTGACATGTCATGGGCATTTCTTTGGCCCACCGGCCCACACTGGCATACTTGCCCAATTCGTTATTATTACGACTCGAGTCATCAATTTTTCACGGCCCGGTGCGTCTAGCCTGCTTCAAAGTGCATGAGGCGCAGCAACCGATCTGGCCCAGTGTCTCTAGCCTGCTTCAAAGTGCATAAGGCGCAACACTGTTCTCCTTGCGAACCAGAGCCTGCTTCAAAGTGCATGAGGATGGTCGCCTTCCGGACGTACCGGGCATCGTCCTGCTTCAAAGTGCATGAGGACGGTATCGACCCGAAGGTCCTTAGGTGATCACACAATTCATTATTATCTGAACCCCGCGTATAACGCTTCAGGGTATTTAAGGTGATCACGCACTCATGGCAGACACGTATTCTCGCACAATTTCACAACATGCCACACTCTAAGCATACATAATGCGTATCCATGTTATGCAATGCAATGCACCATGAGCACCAATGAAATTAAGACACCCATTGTCACAACACGTGCTTAATTGGCCCAATTAATACCGTGTGGCCTAACGTGCGTTTCACAAATTAGTAATTCATTGTAAACCAAACAATGGCCAGTCGCACTCCACAAAAAAATAGCCACACCACATACGACATAACAGCACGAAATCAACTACAATTAGGCACAATAGACAAACAATCAGTCGACCCGAGCATACCCGGCAATTTCACCAATGAGCTCCTAAATTGGTCAATTTATCCAAATTCTCTCCCCAATAAATCCTCAATGATTTACCACAGTTTTTCCGATAATAATTTCCACCGGTCAATCCTCAACTCGATTTGGAATAGAATCAAGTCGAGGATTTAAAATTGTGAGCGGAAATTTCAATTTTTGCCATACGGCGACGTCCGTGGTCCATAATATGCGGATGGTGAACCTAAAATGGTGTCGGCGGTCGGAAATTCACTTTTTAAGCCCTCGAAAATCATCTTTTGAAGTTCCGAAAGAATAAAATAAAATTATTTTTCAAAAACCAATTTTGTTGAAATTTCACTTTTTGTTACGTGAATAACGACTCCCGGCATGCAAACAGTAATATCCAAAAAGAAGGGTCCGGCCTCGAAAAATAATCCCAAACGGCCTAACTTAGTCAAAAATAAATTAAGGGGTGCCAAGTTTCAAGATTTGGCAATAATGACAAAATACCCTAAATTTTAAATTCATCCTTATCTAAAAGAGGGCAAAAGGGTCAAAAGTTCCCAAAAGTTTTTATCTCAATTACTAACCCCAAATTTTCGTTAGCCTAGGCAAAATCGTCATTTTTTCGGTCCCTGTATTAATTTCAATTTTTGCACATACAGATATTCCAACCTAAAAATAGTCTCTTAATCGCCTTTTTTAAGCCCTCGAAAATCATCAGTTCCGAAATAAAATAATATTATTTTTCTAATTTTTGTTGAATAAAACTTTGTTCGCTCCCGCAACTTATCCAAAAATGGCGTTAATCCCAAACGGCCTCGTACCGGCTCTCAATTTTTCACCCCGAAATTTCAATTTTACTCATACTAACCCCAAATGTGTGTGTGGCCAAATATGGACGTCGATTTCCAAAAATAGTCTCTTAAGCCTTGAAATCGACATCGTTTTGTGAATAAAACTCGCTAAACTTTCTATTTTTGAGGGTCTCTCACTACTAATTGTTGTTTATTACGCCAGTCGACCTAGGGCTATCCGTGTCGTAATGGTCTCGATCATTGAGAGAATGGAAAATTATTACTAGTTCAAAGGGTCACGATCGCTCGATTCGAGTGTTCAGGACCGGTTGGCCACGTGTCTTTGTCGATCTTGCGTAATCACTGCGTCCCTATTATACATCGTTGGCCTTGGCCAAACTCAATCCATTACCCTTTTCTACGATCGGCCCACGTTGGCCCAGAATAATCCTCAGCGCCTTTCATGATCGGTGTCCGTTTCAACGATAGGGTCCCCGGTCCACGTACCATTTTCTAGTTAGTTATGCCCCATTGGTTAGTATCCCGAGAGTGATTAGCTCAAGTAGACCGGCTAAAATGAAATGCTAATTAATATCAGTTTTATTGATCCCGGAAATTACATCGAAATTCGGCTGTTACATTTGATAACCTTCATGAAAGTGCTGGTTTTGATTGAAATTAGTTCTTCAGCTGTTCTTAATCTTTGGGAGTGATGACAGGACTATTCTCTAATTCTTTTACAGATTGAGTTTCAAGGGACTATTCTCTAATCCTTCAATGTCATCCGGCATCTCTCGTTGTGCGAGTGTTCCTCTCTCTCATAGCTATTGCTTTACTTTCTCAGCAAAATCGACTTAAGAGGAGACATTGATGTCAAATCGCGTTTTTGATCCTTCTTTTGTTTATGCTTCTTGATTGATTGTTGATTAGCCGATTGCTTTCATGGTCTGATTTTCAAATGGATACGCCTGTTTGCGAAACTTAATGCTGAACAGTTTTTCCAAGGTTTGGGATCCCTCTTTGGACTTTGCCATGGTTATGGGCATTATTAGAGTTTCCTCTTTTATGCTGATTTTGGATTTTGCAATTCAATTCGATTGGCAGTGGCTTGTTTCCTCTCGGAGTGATCTCTTCATTTGAGGCTTCTTTTTAAGGACGATAAATAAGATGAAATTGGTCAGTTGGTTACATGAAATAAGACATTTCTTGGAGGACTAATGGCCTATTTTGCAGTTCTTGTTTGGTTGAGTTGATGAACTAGTCTTTGATCATCTTTCCAAGGACGATAAATAGAAAAGTACGTTTAGAAAGTCTCTTCTGATTTCTGGTTTGTGGATTTTTTTTTGGATTAATTTTATTTGCCTATTCAGTTTTCTAGGATGCTTGGTTTGGATATATTTCTAAGGATTTAATTTGGAGACTTTTTTTTTCGAGTCAAACGTAGAATATTGCATCGGATTAATGTTAGAGAGATCAGTTGCTTGTTATCCTATTCAATATCATCCTTGTCTTACCTTTGTCTTTCTATTTCACTAGATTTCAGTTTGCAAATCAAATAAACAAAGCATAGAGAACAGAAGGTCTGGCCAAAAAGAAAGGATTACTTCAAAGTTAACATAGATAGAAACATGTAAATCAATCGTCAATACTAACAGAGGAGAGCACCATACTTGTCGGTAGAGTGGTGACTAAAGCTTGAAATCCACCAAAAAGTAAATGTTGCAAGATTCTGGAACTGGTCTTGAATTGAATTGCCAAATAGTTATCAGATGGTCAGAGAGGGTGCTCTGCAACACTGTAGTCTGGAAGTGGCAGAAGAATAACATCAGAGGGATGGGAGTTCAAAGAGAGAGAGAGTATTTAATACGTGATCGCCTACTGGTGGCTATTAAAAATTGAAGTTGGACACTATTAAGTGTCAAAATTATGTATTTGTATATAGGTACATACGCAGCTGCTCAAGCACCATGCTTTCAACACCTACTTGATGCTGACGATGAAACTAAAGTTTGATTAGATAATAGAATTCAGAGTACAAGAAGAGCGGATTCCACCAATTTTATTGTAGTAATGGGGCAGAGGAATGACCGAATGAAAAATAAAAAAGAAATAGGAGGTAGGTTGACCAAGTAAATCTGGGCGTTAGTTTACCTTTATGTACTGAGGTATTTTCAACTCCGCGTGAGATACATAACTTTCTACTAAGAATTTGGAACCAATTTCACGCTCGGCATCAAATGATCCATCAGGATTACTCTTTAGTAACTCCAAGCGTTGACATCAGGGGACAAAATCTTGAAGTTTTTGACATTCTCAAATGGACATTCTTATGATAGCTCTCCTCCCGCATCTGCAGTGATCCTCCATCTTCAAGTTTTCAATCTATGCTTGAGAAACCTTAATCCTTTCCTTTTGATGTGTAAAGTTCGGGACAAATTTAGGAGTTTTAACACTTTTTATGTGCACGTGAGTGGCATGAGAGAAATGCGTTTTTTCAACTAAAACGACTGTGGAAAAGGAGCTAAATTCGCACAAGACAAGCAAGTGTTCATTGCCTGGCCATTGTTTTCATCGGCTATAAGCTCAGGGGGTTATTGAGCCAAAATGATCAAGTCCATGAGGTATTTTGGAATAAAGTCAAGTTTGGGGGATCTTTGAGAAATAGAACTTTAGGGTATTATCGGGTCAAAATGATCGAGTTCAAGGGGTATTGTGAAACAAAAACAAGTTAGGGTTGTTAGATGTATGCCCTAAAGTTGTCATGTAATAGTTACATGTTAGGGATTTAAGTTGTATTTTCAAATTTATTATTTATTTAATGGCAATGACGTATTCATTCATTTGTCCAATTATTTAAATATATGAATGATTCCATAAGATCAGTTGTGACTGGACCTATTCTTAAGACGTTAAGAATATGTGTGACAGGTTCACAGTTAGACTGAATCTTTAAATTGTTCTCGGTCGATGGATCATTGAGTGGATATCAATAATCCTGTTGAGACCGGTGTGTTCTTAGTTTCATCATTAAGTATTGGATATTTAAGGCAATGACGAGTCACGAGTCATTGGGTATTGTGATACCCGAGCTAGAACACAAGTGTTTGTATCAGACAAATTCACTGAACGTGACACGCATATAATGATTAGCAACATGGAAGCTTTTAGCGTGGTCAATGCCTAATCGTTCATGCTCTGGTCTTGTGTAAATAATCCTTAGACCTGAGGCACAATGTTGACTTGTGTGTTGGATGGCTATGGTTCACAGGTGCACATATTGCTGGTTCGTTGATCCGTCTCTGTACTTGATGGCCATAGTTTGTTCACATACGAAGTTACACGTGTGCGCAAAATGGAATCTGTCTCCTTGTTATACACAAGGTACAATAATGATGTCCTATGCAATCTAATCTTGACATCGCATTAAAATCCTCGGCCGGGGTTGTAACCGAGAATGAACTGTTCATGTCTCATATAAAATGCATGTCAATTAGATTTGTGCATATGATCGAATTGGTGACTTGACAAATATTTCATGGTCTTTGTTCGATCGGGACATAGTAAGGCAGAGGGATTGAATTACACCGTAACCAAAGCTGACAGGTTTATTATGTTCTTAAAACATTCACACTGTCTGGGTAGCCATGACATATTGCTAGATGTCAATCATGGCTTGTAGGACCTAGAGGTTGATCGAGACAATCAATTCTCTTGGGAGTACTAACGTGTTAGTGCAAGTCCTACTACTAGATTAGTGATGAACCTAGGGATGTCACACACCATAACCAATTTAGAATGACGTTGTACTGGAGGATGCAATATTGCAAATATGTTTGCAATTATAGCAATTGATTAGTGAGATTGTATTTAAATTAAATGTGATTTAATTTTATTTTTATTTTCAGTCATGAGCGTGCGTGCATATGATGCACATGCAAACCTAAAGTGGACACATATTAATGTGCCAAATGATCTTGCACTCTTAATTTTATAAAATTAAATTAATTAAAAGTGCACACGGTCAACAAATGTTGATTGTGTGTCTTTTATTTTAAAATAAAAAAAATGATAATGGCGGTGCATGCACACGGTCAGCAGTTGACCGTGTGCATCACCCACGGTCAGCAATTGTTGCTGACCGTGGGCATCATCCACGACCAGCAACCGTTGCTGGTCGTGTGCGCTATACACACACGATCAGCGACGGTTGCTGATCGTGTGGAGAATGTCCTTGCGATCAGCAACTGTTGCTGATCGCACAAAAAAAAAAATGATCAGCAACAGTTGCTGAGTGAGAAGAAGAAAAAACAGAAAAGAAAGAGTGCAAGATGCATTCGTGAGAGTTAAGAAAATACGTTTTCTCTCCCGGTCGCTGCGACTGAAATATCAAGAGTGCGGGAATTGTCGCCATAAGATTGCTAGCACAATTCTATTGGTGATTATCCGCAAGTTCTTCCTTCCGTTCACAGCGATTGGTGGTGTGTTTGAGCTAGAGGTTTGACGGTTGTGGGGCTCGAACCGAAAAACATCCGAACCGAAATTGTTCTTGGAATTTTGCGAAAGGTAATCCGTTTAACCCCTATGGTTTTCCGATTTTTGATTGAAATGCACGAACAACGCCTTTGGAGATACATGTGTGGTTATATCTTTCCGCTTCGTTTATAATTTTTAACTATGCATGTTCCGTGAAAACCAACAAGGGTGAAACGTTAAAAACAGGCACCATGTCAAGGTGATTTTGGAATACTCCTCTCTTATTTTCCTTTTTGTAAGGAAGTTTTGGATCTGTGAAACCAATCATGGTCCATTCCCTATTCAATTCAAGCTTTTGCGAAAAAGAAAGAGGGGTGAGAGGGAGCGATCAGGTAGCTTTCACTCCTACCCTTGGATCTTCACACCTATTGCGGAACATTTAGCTTGCTGGTTCAAATCAAATGACGTGCCGTTATGTTAATGCTCTATTCATTGGTATTGAGAAAATTTTCCATGCAGGAATTCCAATGATGCGAAGTTCTATTTATACGATTGATTTATGTAATAGGGTTTTCTAAACTTTTGTTGGATGATTAAACATAACTTTTTATTCAAGCGTGGACTTGGGGCCAATGTTCAAATTCATCCAAACAAGCGGAGGAAGTTGGTTACATCTACACTAGCCCTCATGCAAGCGATACACATGTAAGGGATTGCTTTCTGCGTCTCTTTACTCACTACAAAAAGGCGGTTTAGCCATGAATTTTGCCACGAAAAAATTAGGCAAAATTCGAGGCAAAATGAATTTGCGACAAATTAGCGACGGAAAAAAATTCGTGTCGCTAATAGGTCGTCAAGAAATTTTGCCACAGAAAATTGCAATTTTCGTGGCTAATTTGCGACGAAAAAAATTAAATAAATTTTTCGTGGCAAAATTCGTGACAAAATTCATGGCTAATTTGTAACGAAAAAAAAAATTCGTGGCAAAAATTCGTCGCTAATTATTCGTGGCAAAAATTCGTGACTAATTTGCGACGAAATAAATTCGTGGCAAAATTCGTATTAATTTGCGACGAAATAAATTCGTGGCAAAATTCGTATTAATTGCGACGACATATATTCGTGGCAAAAATTCGTGGCTAATTTGCCATGAACATTATTCGTGGCAAAAATCCGTCGCTAATTTGCGACGACATTTATTCGTAGCAAAAATTCGTGGCTAATTTGCCATGAACATTATTCGTGGCAAAAATCCGTCGCTAATTTGCGACGACATTTATTAAATGGCAAAAAATTCGTGGGCTAATTTGCCATGAACATTATTTAAGGCAAAAACCATCGCTAATTTGCGACGAACATTATTCGGTAATGCTTCGTCGCAAAAGTCGTTGCTAATTATCCGTGGCAAAATGTCTCGTATTTCGTGGCAAAGTTCGTGGCTAATTTACCAAAACCAATTTTTTTTTATTTTTGCCACAAATAATTTCGTGGCAAAATCCGTGGCTAATTTCCCACAAAAAAATTTCGTGGCAAAATTCGTGGCTAAATTTTTTTTGCAACGAACCATTTTTTTTTTTGTCGAATTTTTGTGACGACCGTTTTTTGTGACTCACTTATTTGTTGTAAAATTCGTGGCTAATTTGCCCTTTTTTTTGGGTTTTTGCACGCAAAAAATTTGACTATTGCGACAGAAAAATTTATCAACGAGTGTTGTTTATGAACGATTTCGATTAGAAATCTAATTAACATTGATAGAAAATTACAGTCAATACAAGAAGAAATCCCAAAAAGAAAGAAATAAAATAAAGTTCTAAATTAGTCGGTTCAAACTGTTCATCTTGCCAAGAAGTTCTTCCACGTTGTCTATAGTGTTCATCCTGTCCATCCATCTGCAGTGCAAACATCACAATATCAAACTCCTAACCCCGTTAATTTTTCACATCTATTCAATAGCAGAAGCATGAAGATATAAGTACCTCTTGGAAATTTAAACTAGCAAGGATCATCAGCAGCATCATCATCATCAGCATCGTCATCAGCATCATCATCAGCATCGTCGCAGAATCTCATTATCATTATCATTGTGGCCATTACCTACTGGAGGAACGTGAAGACCTTGGAGGTTGAGATGTTGCATGATCAATTGCAAATGTTGTTTCACTCCTATCATTTCTTCATCCTTCTGTACCAGTAATTGTCTCAGGTGGTTCAATTCTTGGTCCGTTCGCTCATCGCGTTGTGCCCTTAAAAAAGCCGCATTGGCCGCACTGGAGGATGAAGTTGCAGCAACCGGTGTTCTGTACATCCTTGACAAGGATCCCATCCCAAATATTTGACCTTTTCTCATTCCACCCGATGCCTCCATCCATAACGCCATACTGTCAATCGATGGCTCGGACGCAGCACCACCATCACCATCACCACTACCACTACCACTAGCAAAGAAATAGTGCTCATTACAAGTTCATCATATTTGTCCTACATTAACAATATAGATAAAAATAAAAAAAAACTTCATATATATGTAAATACAAAATATAACCTTACATACATACCTTAATAGCTTTTGCTCGATTGCCATCCATGTCTTATCTTTTTTTTTTTTAAAGGTGCGTTCAAATGTAGCCATAAATGTTGGTTCCGTCCCCCAATTCATGTGCCTACAAAATATAAACATAAATGAGTAATTATTGATTTAACTTACAACATGTCTTTTAAACATGACTTACCATTCTTTTTCTATGCTCCCGATATTGATAGAGCCCCCAAAGATATGTGGCGACCCTTCACCGGAACTAGAAGCTCGATTCTTTTTATTAACTTCACTGATTCTCTTATGCTTTTCGTTGTCCCAAGTTCTCTCGAAATTCCGCCCAATTGTCAGCTGTAATAAAATCTGGCTTTTCTTGCTTTCTTTTTGCTCTATTCATCACATTTCGCATGTGATCACCGACTTTCTTCTTAAAAATTCTTTTAATTTCTCTCTTCCACTTCATCCCACCTGAACTTCCGCTGCAAGCAATCAATAGAAAAATAATTGTACACTTAATATACTAAATCGAACTTAGTTTGTGAGGAAATAGAATGCCAAAACTTACCTTGAACTCATTCCACCACAATTCCTTTACTTCTTTTGGAGCGGTGGTCCAAGTACTATATTACCCCATCCAATGGTTATTGATTATTTTATTAAGTATCCTCACAACTTGCGTAGCATCCGTGAATCTGCAAACGGGTTATACAAATAAAGAATGTCAACATACATAGCATCATACGGACAATTCAGTTGACATCCATAATAATTCACATATAGTTAAAACAATGAAATACTTACGAATCTCCAAACGGGGCTATCATGAATCGGGTATCTTCTTCATGTGTCGAGTGTTGCGTTGAAAAAGAAGGTGGAACCGAAGGCGATGGAACTAAAGTAAATTCAGTTGGCATGTGAGGGAATTCAGTTGGCATTTGAGGGAATTCAGTTGGCATGTGAGGGAATTCAGTTGGCATTTGAGGGTCGGAGGAAGGGCCAATGTGTCCACGTACTAGTTGAGGATTAGATGAAAGGGCAGGGGTAGGGGAAGCGGAAAGGGACGAGGCTGAAGCGGAAAGGGCCGGTCTTCTTTGTGAAGCATCACCACGACGCATGTGACCTCCACGTTTATACTAAAAATTGCAAGGTTAGATAAAAATGTAAAAATAATGAACATGTATTAAAGAACATAATGATGTACGTTGTGAAGCTTACCATTTTGTTATTGAAAGCAAGAGAGAAACTTGGCCCCTGAAAAAAAAAGGAGGCAATTAGAGGCCCGATTGATTCAACTTGAACATACACACTTGATTTTACTTATGGTGAGCTCCTGATTTGATTGGGACTTTGTGAACAAGTCTTTGGTTGACCAAAATAAAACCTTTCTAATCTAAAATTGACTAAAAAACGGAAACTTTAGAACTTATTTAAGCACTTACCAATAAGTTATCCGGGAATGGGGTGAAGTTAATACCTTTTACAAACAGTTTTTTGTCACTTATCAATTTTTTTAGCAATTTATCAGTATGGAAAACATTTCTTTTTTTTTTCCTTAAACAATAGAACCCAGAAAGTCACTCAGAGAGATGATGTCAACAATTGTTTAAATTGGATATCATTAATTGGCCAATGCTTAAAAAAGGGAGCGAAGTATACGATCCAAATCGCAAAATCCTTTAATCTTGAAGTCAAGTTGAACTTAACTTGAATCTATATAATAGTGCGTATCATGAACGTCGCTTTTGATTGGTGTGTTATCTTACTCTAAAATATGATGTTTCACCGAAAAGAGAAAATCTAATAATATGTATCACATTGATGGATTTTTTAGGAAAAACATTACCTTTGTTGATTTTGGACATGAAAGTAAATAGCTGAAAAGTAAAGGACTTGAAAAATGCAAGTACTAGGATTAAAGATTGCAAGAAAGGCAGGTAAATGTGCAAAAACTTAAAGATGAGAAAACATTGCAATAACAGGTATTCTGTGATTGATCTAGGGAACATTTATAAAGATTACCACATAGTTACTTATATTGTACTAGCAAAGATTACTACTTACAATCATTGATCAGCAATCATGTGCCTATGCACAATCCTTTATAATCTAATAGTTGTTTTCCACAAGGAGTTGCATGTTCCAAGATCATAGGGATAACCAATGGGCAATCGTGTGATTGCATCGATCCATCATCTTTTCTTTTTCAAGCTCCAACACTCGGCAATAGCAATCACTGATTAGTGAAGGACCTCGGTCTATAACTTTTGTAATGTAGGCTATTGATGACTTTATTAGCGAGTTATCAATTTCCTTAAGTTAGTGAAGGACCTCCGTTCTTACCAGACTTTGTTCTTATCAACTAAACTTACCACTTGTCAATAATCGAAAAGCTAATCATTTTTTAGTGTCAAGAAGGCCATACAATACAAACAAATTATATCCCAAGCTACAATAGATAACAGACTATCCCAAGAAGGCCATACATACACTCTTAGAAGATGTTCACAAGAAAACTACAATGTCATATTCCAACGATAGCATCATTAAAACAAGAAAATGCAGGAAATGAAGACAACTAACCTAAAGTTGCCTTTCCAAATTGCCCCGATATAAGCTCACTGTTATGGAAATAAACAAAACCAAAAACCAAAACCATCATTATTAGGGCACAAAATGACTCAGAAATGAAAAAATAGAGATTAACGTCCAAATGACTGTGAAACGGAAAAAAAAAAAAAAACACAAATTGTCACAAAAACACTATTCACCCGAGAATCTTTTTTCACCAAAAACCCATCTAAACGACTTCAAAATGCCAAAACCACTTGCTTCACAGCCATAGGCGGTGAGTTTGGATCGTTCCCAGATTTCCACTGACAAACCAAATTTTTACTCATTCAGACCATATTTCACCTCATTTCGACCAAATTTCAAACAAATTTCAACTAAATTTCAACCCAAATGTAATCAAATTTCAACGCATTCCGATCAAATTTCAACTAAATCAACAAAATTTCAACTTCGTACGAAAGCAATTTGATTACATTTGGTGAAACGTTAGAGCCACACCCAACATCAAAGACACCCAACATAGTTTACTTCGAAACAGAAAGCGATCAAATTCATGGGTCCAACCATTTGTTTGACCCTGACAAAATCTCCGATTTACCCAACGAAGTGAAATGACACAAATGAAATTCGCTCAGAAATGGACCAAAACCATTCCAGTGCTTCACCCAAATAGAACGTTTCACCAGAAGCAAGAACGACAAAAGCGAGCAAACAGCGAAGCAAGCAAAAAGAAGCGGCAAGCGGCGAACACTCGCAAGCTGAGCGAAGCGGCGAGCGGCAGCGAAGCGGGCGAGCGAGCGGAAGCAAGCGAGAGCGAGACACACTCACTCCGTCTCGGCCAGAAGATCGCGCCAAGAAGAAAACTCTGGGGGAATCGTTAAGCGGGAAGGCGAAGAACCCTAATTAATTTCCTAAGGCCAAAGAAGGCAGCCATTTGTATGAAGTCGGGAATTAGCCAAGGATTTAAATGCGTGGCTAATTCCGTCGCCGTTAGCCCGCGGATTTAAATTAAGCGGTTATTTTTATGACGGAATTAGCCAATGCGAATTTAAATCCGTGGCTAATTTGCGACGAATTAGCCATTTAATTTGAATTTTCTCGCGGCAAATTCAAATACAAATGTAAAATTCTCGGGCTATTTTTTTAAATTCGTGGCAAAAATCACGTCGCTAATTAGCCAGGATTTTGCCAATGGAATTTCATATAATATAATAAAAAACCCAAAAACCCAAAAAAAAATCGAATTTTCATGAAATTCGTGGCAAAAATCCGTGGCTAATTTGCCACGGTTTTTTCCACAAATTTCCTATCATATAATTAAAAACCCAAAAAAAATCGAATTTTCATGAAATTCGTGGCAAAAATCCGTGGCTAATTTGCCACGGTTTTTTCCACGAATTTCCTATAATATAATTTAATAAAAAACCCAAAAAATTGGAATTTTCATGAAATTCGTGGCAAAAATCTGTGGCTAATTTGCCACGGATTTTTTATGCCACGAATTTCCTATAATATAATTAAAAACCCAATAAAAATCGAATTTTCATGAAATTCATGGCAAAAATCCGTGGCTAATTTGCCACGGATTTTTTCCACGAATTTCCTATCATATAATTTAATAAAAAAACCAAAAAAATTGACTTTTCATGAAATTCGTGGCAAAAATCCGTGGCTAATTTGCCCGGATTTTTGCTTGGAATTTCCTATAATATAATTAAAAACCCAATAAAAATCGAATTTTCATGAAATTCGTGGCAAAAATCAAGTGGCTAATTTGCCACGGATTTTTTCCACGGCTATATAATTTAATAAAAAACTCAAAAAACCGAATTTTCAGGAAATTCGTGGCAAAAAATCCGTGGCTAATTTGCCACGGATTTTTGCCACCAACTGCATATAATTTAATAAAAACCCAAAAAAAATCGAATTTTCAGGAAATTCGTGGCAAAAAATCCGTGGCTAATTTGCCACGGTTTTTTCCACGAATTTCCTATCATATAATTTAATAAAAAAACCCAAAAAAATCAATTTTCATGAAATTCGTGGCAAAAATCCGTGGCTAATTTGCCACGGTTTTTTGCCACGAATTTCCTATAATATAATTAAAAACCCAAAAACCCAAAAAAAATCGATTTTCATGAAATTCGTGGCAAAAAATCCGTGGCTAATTTGCCGCGGTTTTTTGCCACGAATTTCCTCATATAATTAAAAACCCAAAAAAAAATCGAATTTTCATGAAATTCGTGGCAAAAATCCGTGGATAATTTGCCACGGGATTTTTTGCCACAATTTCCTATAATATAATTTAATAAAAAACCCAAAAAATTGGAATTTTCATGAAATTCGTGGCAAAAATCCGTGGCTAATTTGCCACGGATTTTTTCTGGCTTTCCTATAATATAATTAAAAAAAAATAAAAATCGAATTTTCATGAAATTCATGGCAAAAATCCGTGGCTAATTTGCCACGGATTTTTGCCACGAATTTCCTATCATATAATTTAATAAAAAACCCAAAAAATTGGAATTTTCATGAAATTCGTGGCAAAAATCCGTGGCTAATTTGCCACGGATTTTTGCCACGAATTTCCTATAATATAATTTAAAAACCCAATAAAAATCGAATTTTCATGAAATTCGTGGCAAAAAATCCGTGGCTAATTTGCCACGGATTTTTCCACGAAGCAATATATTTAATAAAAAAACCCAAAAAACCGAATTTTCATGAAATTCGTGGCAAAAATCTGTGGCTAATTTGCCACGGATTTTTTACGAATTTCCTATCATATAATTTAATAAAAAACCCAAAAAAATCGAATTTTCATGAAATTCGTGGCAAAAATCCGTGGCTAATTTGCCACGGATTTTTGCCACGAATTTCTATCATATAATTAAAAACCCAAAAAAAAAATCGACTTTTTCATGAAATTCGTGGCAAAAATCCGTGGCTAATTTGCCACGGATTTTCTCCACGAATTTCCTATAATATAATTTAATAAAAACCCAAAAAAATTGAATTTTCATGAAATTCGTGGCAAAAATCCGTGGCTAATTTGCCCGCGGTTTGTCTCCGAAATTTCCTATCATATAATTAAAAACCCAAAGAAAATCGAATTTTCATGAAATTCGTGGCAAAAAATCCGTGGCTAATTTGCCATGGATTTTTGCCACGAATTTCCAATAATATAATTTAATAAAAAACCCAAAAAATTAGAATTTTCATGAAATTCGTGGCAAAAATCTCTGGCTAATTTGCCCGCGGATTTTCTTTCCCACGAATTTCCTATAATATAATGAAAAAACCCAATAAAAATCGATTTTCATGAAATTCATGGCAAAAAATCCGTGGCTAATTTGCCACGGATTTTTCCACGAATTTCTATCATATAATTTAATAAAAAACCCAAAAAATTGGAATTTTCATGAAATTCGTGGCAAAAAATCCGTGGCTAATTTGCCACGGATTTTTATCACGAATTTCCTATAATATAATTAAAAAACCAATAAAAATAGAATTTTCATGAAATTCGTGGCAAAAATCATTGGCTAATTTGCCACGGATTTTTCTCTGAACTATATAATTTAATAAAAAAACCCAAAAACCAAATTTTCAGGAAATTCGTGGCAAAAAATCCGTGGCTAATTTGCCACGGATTTTTCCACCGCTATATAATTTAATAAAAAACTCAAAAAAATCGAATTTTCAGGAAATTCGTGGCAAAAATCCGTGGCTAATTTGCCACGGATTTTTGCCACGAATTTCCTATCATATAATTTAATAAAAAAAACCCAAAAAAATCAAATTTTCATGAAATTCGTGGCAAAAATCCTTGGCTAATTTGCCACGGATTTTTTGCGAATTTCCTATAATATAATTTAATAAAAAACCCAAAAAATTGGAATTTTCATGAAATTCGTGGCAAAAAATCTGTGGCTAATTTGCCACGGATTTTTCTTGACGAATTTCCTATAATATAATTAAAAACCCAATAAAAATCAATTTTCATGAAATTCATGGCAAAAATCCGTGGCTAATTTGCCACGGATTTTTGCCACGAATTTCCTATCATATAATTTAATAAAAAAACCCAAAAATTGGAATTTTCATGAAATTCAGGCAAAAATCCGTGGCTAATTTGCCACGGATTTTTTCCACGAATTTCCTATAATATAATTAAAAACCCAATAAAAATCGAATTTTCATGAAATTCGTGGCAAAAAATCCGTGGCTAATTTGCCACGGTTTTTTCCCGCAACTATATAATTTAATAAAAAAACCCAAAAAAAACCGAATTTCGGAAATTCGTGGCAAAAATCAGGTGGCTAATTTGCCACGGATTTTTGCCAACTAACATAAATTTAATAAAAACCCAAAAAATCGAATTTTCAGGAAATTCGTGGCAAAAATCCGTGGCTAATTTGCCACGGATTTTTGCCACGAATTTCCTATAATATAATTTAATAAAAACCCAAAAAAATCGAATTTTCATGAAATTCGTGGCAAAAAATCCGTGGCTAATTTGCCACGGATTTTTTCCACGAATTTCTATCATATAATTAAAAACCCAAAAAAAAATCGACTTTTCATGAAATTCGTGGCAAAAATCCGTGGCTAATTTGCCACGGATTTTTCTCCACGAATTTCCTATAATATAATTTAATAAAAAAACCCAAAAATCGAATTTTCATGAAATTCGTGGCAAAAATCCGTGGCTAATTTGCCACGGATTTATCACGAATTTCCTATCATATAATTAAAAACCCAAAGAAAAATCAATTTTTCATGAAATTCGTGGCAAAAATCCGTGGCTAATTTGCCATGGATTTTTGCCACGAATTTCCAATAATATAATTTAATAAAAACCCAAAAAAAATTAAATTTTCATGAAATTCGTGGCAAAAAATCTGTGGCTAATTTGCCACGGATTTTTTACACGAATTTCCTATAATATAATTAAAAAACCCAATAAAAATCAAATTTTCATGAAATTCATGGCAAAAAATCCGTGGCTAATTTGCCGGATTTTTTATTTCCTATCATATAATTTAATAAAAAAAACAAAAAATTGAAATTTTCATGAAATTCGTGGCAAAAATCCGTGGCAAATTTGCCACGGATTTTTGTCACGAATTTCCTATAATATAATAAAAAACCCAAAAAAAATTGAATTTTCATGAAATTCGTGGCAAAAATCCGTGGCTAATTTGCCACGGATTTTTCCACCAACTATAAATTTAATAAAAAACCCAAAAAAACGAATTTTTAGGAAATTCGTGGCAAAAATCCGTGGCTAATTTGCCACGGATTTTTTTCCCAAGCATATAATTTAATAAAAAAAACCCAATAAAATCGAATTTTCAGGAAATTCGTGGCAAAAATCCGTGGCTAATTTGCCACGGATTTTTGCCACGAATTTCCTATCATCTAATTTAATAAAAAAAACCCAAAAAATCAAATTTTCATGAAATTCGTGGCAAAAAAATCCTTGGCTAATTTGCCACGGTTTTTTTACGAATTTCCTATAATATAATTTAATAAAAAACCCAAAAATTAAATTTTCATGAAATTCGTGGCAAAAATCTGTGGCTAATTTGCCGCGGATTTTTCCACGAATTTCCTATAATATAATTAAAAAACCCAATAAAAATCGAATTTTCATGAAATTCATGGCAAAAATCCGTGGCTAATTTGCCACGGATTTTTTTACCACGAATTTCCTATCATATAATTTAATAAAAATCCCAAAAAATTGGAATTTTCATGAAATTCGTGGCAAAAAATCCGTGGCTAATTTGCCGCGGATTTTTGCCACGAATTTCCTATAATATAATTAAAAAAACCCAATAAAAAATCTAATTTTTCATGAAATTCGTGGCAAAATCCATGGAATTTTGCCACGAAACATATAATTTAATAAAAACCCAAAAAAACCGAATTTTCATGAAATTCGTGGCAAAAAATCTGTGGCTAATTTGCCACGGATTTTTGCCACGAAGCTATATAATTTAATAAAAACCCAAAAAATCGAATTTTCAGGAAATTCGTGGCAAAAATCCGTGGCTAATTTGCCACGGTTTTTCTCACGAATTTCCTATCATATAATTTAATAAAAAAAACCCAAAAAAATCGAATTTTCATGAAATTCGTGGCAAAAATCCGTGGCTAATTTGCCACGGATTTTTGCCACGAATTTCCTATAATATAATTAAAAACCCAATAAAAATCGAATTTTCATGAAATTCGTGGCAAAAATCCGTGGCTAATTTGCCACGGATTTTTGCCACGAATTTCCTATAATATAATTAACAAACCCAAGAAAAAATCTAATTTTCATGAAATTCGTGGCAAAAATCCGTGGTTAATTTACCACGGATTTTTGCCACAAATTTCCTATGATATAATTTAATTAAAAAACCCAAAAAAAATTGGAATTTTCATGAAATTCGTGGCAAAAATCCATGGCTAATTAGCCACGGATTTTTGCCACGAATTTCCTAACATATAATTTAATAAAAAACCCAAAAAAAATCGAATTTTCATGAAATTCGTGGCAAAAATCCGTGGGAAATTTGCCACGGATTTTTCTTACGAATTTCCTATAATATAATTAACAAACCCAATAAAAATCGAATTTTCATGAAATTCGTGGCAAAAATCCGTGGCTAATTTGCCATGGATTTTGCCATGAATTTCCTATAATATAATTTAATAAAAAAACCCAAAAAATTGAAATTTTCATGAAATTCGTGGCAAAAATCCGTGGCTAATTTGCCACGGATTTTTGCCACGAATTTTCCTATCATATAGTATAAATAAAAAACCCAAAAAAAAATCGAATTTTTCATGAAATTAGTGGCAAAAACCGTGGCAAATTTGCCACGGATTTTTTGCCACAATTTTCCTATCATATAATATAATTAAAAAACTCAAAAAATCGAATTTTCATGAAATTCGTGGCAAAAATCTTTGGCTAATTTGCCACGGATTTTTTGCCACAAATTTCCTATAATATAATTTAATAAAAAACCCAAAAATTGAAATTTTCATGAAATTAGTGGCAAAAATCTGTGGCTAATTTGCCACGGATTTTTGCCACAATTTTCCTATCATATAATATAATTAAAAACCCAAAAAAAAATCGAATTTTCATGAAATTCGTGGCAAAAAAACCGTGGCTAATTTGCCCGCGGTTTTTCCACGAATTTCCTATAATATAATTAAAAAACCCAATAAAAAATCGAATTTTCATGAAATTCGTGGCAAAAATCCGTGGCTAATTCACCACGGATTTCATTTCTACTATCCCACACCCGTGTAATTCATTTTTTTTCCAGACAATAACATTAACAGTATTCAACAGTATTTAACAACAATTACAATGATAATAATAAACAAAAAAAACAACAATAATAAACTTTTGTCATAATAATAATTACGACGTAATTAGTAAAAATGTCTCAAAAATCTTCATCTTCACCTTCATCTTCATCTTGATCTTCTTCTTGAGCATCATCATCCTCCTCATCATCCTCATCATCCTCCTCATCATCCTCCTCATCCTCATCGTCCCCTCATCATCCTCTGTCTCAAAATCCGACTCTGCAACGCCTTCTAAATTTAATTCGCGAATTTCGATTCTGTTACATCTATCATTTACTCCCACATGGATCTCGTAGAGTAGGAATGTTATATTCCTCGATTTCAACTCGTTACAAACTTCCTCTTGTTGATAGGCTGTATCCTTCCAAAGGGTCCTCGACTTTTCTTCGTGCTTTGGTTTTACATACAGCCCACCAATCGGTTTTGTAACGTTTCAAACTAGGATATGATGCATAATATACTTGAATTGCTTGTTGTGCCAACACAAATGGTTCGTATTTCTTATACCTTTTCTTGTGATTTATTTCAACCAAATTAAACTTCGTATGCACCTTCATTCCTTTGACGGGGTCGAACCACATGCACTTAAATAACACAACCCGCATTAATGGTCCGGGGTACTCTATCTCAATGATTTCATCCAACAAGCCATAAAAATCATCTTTTGAACTACCACAATTGGATGACCGAACACACACACCACTATTCATTGTGGCTTTTCCCATTCCATATGCTTGAGTGTGAAAATTATACCCGTTTATGAAATATCTTTGGCCAAGTGCGTATGGTTGCTTGTGGACCCCATGATAGATAATATAGCAATCCTTGATTTTTACCTTGATCACGATGAACCTAAGATTACACACGCAAAAGTCAATAATATATATGTATAAAATATTTATAACTTGATTTTGGTCTATAGGCAACTTACATATGTTTTGAACCATGCTTTGCAAATTGTTCATCGCACAAACGGTCGAACTCATTTGGTGGTAGTCTATACATTGAATCTTGAAAAATCCTATTAACAATTTACATTTATATATTAGTAAATATTTGACAAGCAATACATATATTTGCAAATATACACTTCTTTGGAAGTATGGCTTCACTTACAGACGATTTCAAAGAAAATATAGGTATGGGCAACTGCCATTCTTCACCTGTTAAGCAACGAAATTGACATGCACCGCTTGGTCGACCGAGATAATTGAAAATAGAGAATGATTTGCAATTGGGATCGATGGGACCCTCATCATTTCTTCCTGCTCTCCGCCTCTTGCACTGCACGTGCGGCTCAAAATAGTATGATGCAAATGTTGTCACTTCTTCCATAATATATGCATTACAAATTAAAGCTTCAACACATGCCTTATTCTTCACTTTTTCTTCAAATGATATAAGAACCTTGTTGCAATAGAAAGAAGTTTATCAGAACATAATATTTACTAAAGTATTTTTAAATTTATTTTGAAAATTTTTTTACCTCTCAAATGGATACATCCATCGAAATTGGACGGGACCTGCAACTTTGGCCTCATAAGGCAAGTGAACTAAGAGATGCTCCATTGAATCGAAAAATGATGGAGGAAATATCCTTTCTAAATTGCAAAGAATAATTGGAATGTCTCTCTCCAGTTTCTCCATGTGTGATGCTTTTAACACTGTTGAGCAAATATCATGAAGGAAATTACTTAACTCTAATGGCACCCCATACAAAGTTAGGTAGAAGTTTCTTCAAAGCTATTGGAATTAGTCTTTCCATAAATATGTGACAATCATGACTCTTTAATCCTATCAACTTGCATTCGCTTCAAATCAACACATCTTCCAATATTCAAGCATATCCATCGTGAAACCGCATGTATTTCAACCATTGACAAATGACTCGCCTCTCTCCTTATCCAACGTATAAACTGCTTTTTGTTTTGGTCCCTGCTTGCTATGCGACCACATCTAATGTTGGCCGATCACAAATATCTCTCATATCTTTTCTTGCATTCAAGTTGTCTTTTGTTTTTCCCGACATCCATAACAATTATTTATGACATTGTCGAAAAACATTCTTCTCAATATGCATGACGTCAAGATTATGATGAATAAGATGGGCCTTCCAATATGGTAGATCCCAAAACATATTGCGCGTTTAGTCCACTTATGTGCACTTCCATACGCAATAGTTATGCCATGAGGGTTTTCAACAACGGTTGGAAAGTCCCGCACTCGCTCCCATATTTGATCACCCACAACCTCAATGGTGGATGAGTTCTTTCAATCCTATTCTTGATGAACTCTTTTTTTTTATTCCTTCCGAATGTATGATTTATCGGCAAAAATTGCCTGTGATCAAAAATAGCGGGGCTTCTTACCATGTCTTAATCTGAATAATTTCGATCTCTCCAAACATATTGAACATCCTAAAATCCCATTTGTACTCCATCCGGATAACATTCCATATCTTTGGAAAGTCATTTATCGTCCAAAGAAGAAGCGACCTTCATTAGAAATGTTTGCTTAGTAGAAACATCATACGTATAACGACACCTTCATTCCATAGTAATTTGTAACTCTTCAATAAACATCTATCAACTTTTTGGATTTTGCGGGCGAGGGCACGATCAATGTCAAAAACATATAAGGTGTCTTCATGCACATACCGGTGGAAGATTGTATGGAGTTACTATAAGCGGCCAACATGAATAACTTTTCCCCGATTTTCCAAATGGCGCAAATCCATCAAAGACGAGACCTAACTTTGATATTTTGAGGCTCCGCCATAAACTCGGGGTATGTTATATCAAAATGTTTCTATGCCTACGCATATGAAGGATGACACATTAGACCCTCTTCCTGTTTCATGATTTGCATGCCAAGTCATGTGTTTCAAGAAATGGCTCCGGCCGCATAAAGCCTTTGCAATGGGGATTAAAGGCGGATAAAACATTTGCTTGCATGGTCTACGCTTGATTATGACCCCGCTCCGATTATGACCACTGTGACACATTAATCTTGTACAGGAAGGCTACTGAATTTACAAGATTCTGCATTTTCATCATCTCTCCAATATAACATACAACCCCTACTACATACATCAATCCTTTCAACTGGAAGACCTAAGTTATTCACTAACTTCTTCATATCGTAAAAATCACTTGGCATGATGTTATCACGAGGCATTGTTTCTCGCATTACTTCAACAAAAGAGTTAAAGCAATTCTCAGACACATTATGCTCTGCCTTGATATTTAACAATCTTCTTTGTCGATAATAATCGAGTATGGTTGTCACAACCTGCCCATAAAGGTTCATCTCCGCCGCTTTCAACACTTCCTTAATCGATTAGATGGAAACGTTTCATTACCCACATTCTCATCAAAACCTGTTACTCCTATCTCTTCCTCAAATGTAGGAGTGAAACTAGTACTTGCATGGTTCGGATCTGAAACAACATTCTGACCAGTTGCATCAATCACCATCCTCTGATATGGGTTCAATTGATCATAATAGCTACATTCTTCTCTAACTGAAAATTGATCACTTATTCCATATCCTTCATCAGATATAAAAGGTTCACCATGACAAGTCCAATTATAGTAGTTCGGAGTAAACCCAAATCTACAAAGATGTTCTCTAACCATATCACACACATGAAATTTACCATTCTTTTTTTCTACACGGACACCTTAACTTATTTCCATCCATCAACTCATATTTACTACTAGCGAAGTCCAAAAATAGTTCCAACCCAGCACAAAACTCATCGGTCAATCCTCGACGTCCAGGTAAGTTCTTATTATACATCCAAGCCCTGTCTCTTTGCATTGTGTCTATATGAAAATAACAAAATCTCGTAAAATATTTAAAACAAAAATAATCAATAAATTTATTACTTTGAAATTTTAAAAAATAAAACAATTACCTAAGTATTTGACTGAAATCTTTGTAGTTGAAAGTGCTCAATTTGATGAGAATTGCAACGTTCACTTCACCTGCGAAACTTTTAAACGGATACGTACCTACAAAAAAAATTGACTTCATATTTTATTTTTTATAATAATTTTTTTTTCCAAAATTTTTTAAATTTTAAAATTTTTCTCCTGTCACGGCTGGCGCTCGGTGACCGGCCGAGGCCAATGAGTTCGACCTTGCTGGCCATGGGCGACATGTCACCTCACGGCTAGATCTGGGTGGTGAGGTCGAGAAGCATCACTATAATTACTTGGCATAACCATAAAAATAAATTATTTCCAAAAATCCCATAAATATTTTCATATAACAATTGATGACATAATTATCACCATACAAGTTGGAAATCATAATTTGAGATTCAAGATTTTCTGAAATAATAATAAATAAATGTGTATTTTCCACAATTCAAAATATTTTCTCGAATCGAAATCATTCAAATCATTTTCAAATACGCCAACTTATACGGCGTAATCCAACATTGGCATCACAATTCAATATTGAAAATCATCCAAAATACTAATATTTAATTTTCGGAATTTAATTATTTAATAATAAAATATTAATATTTCAATTCCAAAATAATAAAATAATAATTAATTCTTACAATATTAATATTAATAACATAATCAACAATAATAATATAATTGATAGCGTATCACCATATTCACAATAACTTATCGCACATCTACCGATACCCTGTCACCTAATCCCAATTAACTAAACAATTAATAAATTAATCTAAACAATATTTAAACTACCCTAAGCAAGTTTAACAACCTAAATACGGGATTAGGGGTTAACTTATTCGGCTAACGCAGGCGACGACGCGATGACAAGGGCGGCAACGAGGGCGGTCCGCGGCTCGGGCTCGGCCACCGGCGGACGGGCGATGAACGGCAGCAAACGAGCACGGCAAAGGGAGCGATTGAAATGGAGGTTGGCGATGGTGGTCTCAGCAGTCGGGACAACAATAGCAAGCGGCGAGGCCGGGGGTAGGCGGACTGGCGGCTGGGTTGTGGGAGGTGCGACCCGCGTGTTGGCTGAAACAAGTCAGCTATGGCGGTCGTGGGCGGCAACGGGCTAGCCGGGGTGGTGGCGGTTTGGCAGCAAGAAGGTGGTGCGTGGCGGAGCTGGTCCGACGAAGGGCAAGCCGGCAAGAAGTGCGGCAACAAGCAGAAGTCGAGCGGAAGAAGAGGACCAGCGAACGAAGGAGAAGAAGAAAGGAAGAAAAGGAAAGAAGAAAAAGAAAAGGAAGAAAAGAAAGAAAAGGACGAAAGGGGAAATAATGGGGGTAGGTGGTGTCAGGGGGGACCTGCAGCGTGGAAAAAGGGTAGAGAGCGAAGGAGAAGAAGAAAGGAAGAAAAGGAAAGAAGAAAAGAAAAAAAAAGGAAGAAAGGGGAAATGATGGGGTAGGTGGTGTCAGGCGCATGAGGGCAGGACTAGCGTGGAAAAAGGGTAAAGAGAGAGAGAGGAGAGAAAGAGGAAAAGTCAGATCGCAATAATTGCGATCCAACGGCCACGATTCGAATTCAAAAACAATCTAACGGTCCCGAAAAATTCTAATTAATAATTTAGGATTTGACCAAATGGTATCAATAAAAATACACCGCGAGAGAAGTTTATCACTCCAAATCAATACCCGGTCAAAAATTCACTTTTCACCTATCCCGAGTAATATCGCGGCTTGCCACAATAATATCGACATCGTCCAATTAAATTCATCCCAGAATTCCGAGAAATTCGACACTAAAGTTCGGGCTCCAAATAACGGCGAAATCCATTGCTAACTCCGTTGCAAATTAGCTATGACAAAATTTTTCCTCGCAAAATCCGTAGCAAATTTGCGACAACATATTTACTTTCTTCGCAAATTAGCAACGGAAAAAATTCGTCGCTAATTTCGTCGCAAATTAGCCACGAATTTTTTTTCGTGGCAAATTTCATCGCAAATTAGCCACGAATTTTTTTCCGTGGCAAATTTCGTCGCAAATTAGCCACGAATTTTTTTCCGTGGCAAAATCCGTCACAAATTAGCCACGAATTTTTTTTCGTGGGTAATTCCGTCGCACATTACCCACGAATTTTTTTAGTCGCAAATATGGTCGCAAATTAGCCACGAATTTGTTTTCGTGGCTAAATCCATCGCAAATTAGCGACGAATTTTTTTTCGTGGCTAATTCCGTCGGAAAGTAGCCACGAATTTATTTCGTGGCTAAATCCGTCGCAAATTAGCCACGAATTTTTTTTCGTGGCTAATTCCGTCGGAAATTTGCCACGAATTTATTTCGTGGCTAAATCCGTCGCAAATTAGCCACGAATTTTTTTTCGTCGCTAATTCCGTCGCAAATTAGCCACGAATTTTTTTTCGTGGCTAATTCCGTCGCAAATTAGCCACGAATTTTTTTTCGTCGCAAAATTTGTCGCTAATTTGCGACGAATTTTTTTTCCGTCGCTAATTTAATTTTTCGTCGCAAAGTCCGTTGGAAATTAGCAACGAAAAATTATTCGTCGCAAATTTCCGTGGCTAAATCCTTATTTTTTTGTAGTGACTCCTCCAAAGAGATATTATTACGGTGAATAGAAATATTAGTGCGATTAAAAATTTTGGACATGAGATACTTATAAGTATCAATAGAACAGCATAACATGCATGAAGGATTTAGTTCCAGTTTATATCGCTAAATGCATTAGAAAGTACTTTATAGAGCTATCAAATGTTCATTCCCTCGTGATTATTGATTTTCAACCGCAACATACTTGATGACAGACTGCCCAGCTGCATTAAGGAGGAGAGAACTCAGGAAACCGTGTGTAATGAGAAACAATATAGAGCTTAATAACAAATTCAAGGATATATTAAAAAGCAATGTAAATGTGGAAGTATACAGTCTAACTTTCTCATGATGCAAATCTCACGTTACTAAAATTAAAGGCTTACGGATTGAGCAGTCTGTGAGGATATCGATTATAATTTGAATGGCCGTGAGGAATTCCTATGGAACCATCGATGAACTCAGTACAAAAGTTGGGGAATTGCAATAAAAGAAGAAGAACAAAAGAAAACAAACCCAGAAAAATCAAACTAACCTGCGTGACACTGTGGTGAGAGAAAACGGAAGATGTGGAAGAGGGAAGATGGCATGATGCAAATGAAGTCCAGTGGGTGCTGGGAAGTTGGCAAAAGAAGCAGTGACACTCTTAGGACTCATTTCGGAGATAAGGCCACCCAATGGAGGCAAATGTGTAATTTAAGGAGAGACCAAACAAAATGTTCTTCTCAATTGAAGGATAGTGTAGATTTGGGATTTGGGGTAGTACGAGAAGAAAAGAAAAGTGAGTGGAATAAAGATTTTGGGTTAACATTATAGAAATTGATGTTACAAAACCAGAATAATGTTTTATAAGTTTTTATTTGGCTTAATATCATAGAGACAATGTGAAATAAAATGAATAATGCCTTTTACAGATCATATCCCTTTTATGTAGTTTTTTTTACCTTATTTTTCGGGACGACAGACATGTGTTTTGTACGTGAAAAAAAAAAGTGGGTATTTCAAAATAGAAGCAAATCATTTAATCAAACATGTAGTTCAAACTGATTTATGTAGGATCTAATATAGTGATGGTCACCTAATGAAAATTTAATATTGTAATTCTTGTAAGTAGATTTTCTTGCGTGTCGGTATTATGTCTAATAGATGAAAATTTTATAGCCAAAACGGAGATGAGGTCCCGGTTGGAAGAATAACAGGTGGAACAAAAGCTGAGGTCCCGGTTGGAACCGAATGGAGTCGATAGCGCGACAGATCAGCTCCCCTATTTTTCAGGAAGTAGGGCTCGGCTTTATTATTCTGGGGAAGAAATAGTCTGACGTCACAAAATAAAGAAGGAAAATAAAGCTTCATCTAAGCTTGAAGAATCCAAAAGGGACCATAAAAGACACTAGAGGTCTTTTTCACCCATTGAAGAAGCAGCATAACCCAAGCCCCTATACAAAACAGCCAAAAGAGGCGCCCAAGCGCAAGATGTCTGCCTTCGGCAAGCCGAGAAGCTAAACTGGTTAAGTCATTTGCTTTTTGGAGTGAGAGTGAAAGAATACGAACTTAGACAGCCAGTATAAAAGAAAGGCAACATGTTCATCATCAGCTGGTTAACCTATCCTATTTGCAAATTTTCCCAGAAAGCGACAATAAGACAGGTTGGTACCCTTACCCAAAGAAGGACAGTCAGTTGAATCAACGGAGCAAGGATTCTCACCCCAAGAACTGAGACCGGTAATTTCGTATACATAAAGAAGGGTCACTGTTAAAGGTCCCAAACGGAGGAAAAAAAAGTTAATTGAGGATGACCAGAAGCTGGTAAGACCACCGAGAAGTTTAGGGCTAAGTTTCCAATCGAAGGTATAAAACTCGAGGGCACTGTCAATCTTAGCAGCTTGCCAAACATGGCTCTTATGAGGCTTAAGTCTTAAGCACCATTCAAAAAAGGCAAGGTCAAAGGAAGAAAAAGACATAAACCGTTGAGATGCTGGGGTCCAAATATAATCAACTATTTGTTCCTTTTGGAATGGAAGAAGTTCAGTTGCATGTCGAGGGAAACAACCTCAAAGAAACTTTGGAACGCTAGGTTTGAGGAAACAGGGACCGATGACAATCGCTTCCGTGCCTCCTCGAGACAGTCTAACAACGACAGAAGGGAGTTGTCTTTATTCTCTGGAAGCCGGGTTGGTCCAGCCGAGACAAAAAAAGCTAAAGGATCAACATGGTAAGACCCGAAGGAAGGTGAAAAGCTCCAAGGAGAGAGAGGTTGAAGAAATTGAAGCTCAGTAGAATACAAACTCAGTCTTGAAATTATCTCCGACAATGATCATAAAAAGCGAAAGGAGAATAAAAGAGTGGAGCAGATCACGCCACCTGTTGGCTCAAGAGAGAAGAACGAAGTCGAGGATTGGCCAAAGATTTCAAAAGTCGAAGCCGACCACCAAGGATATCTCATGGTATGTATTTAAAAGAATTAAAGGATTTAATTATCTGAAAAATAGGGCATATGTTAACATCCATAAATAATCTTCACGGGTCACGGCAAATTGATAAAGCCTAGAAGTGCTATCGAGAAGTCAGCTCACGAGTCAAAAGAAGCCCATGGATAAGGACGGCATTGGTTACCAACGGTTCAAATATAAGCGTTGTTTCAAAAAAAATAAGATAAGCGAATGGTAAACAAATTCTTCAAGAGACCGTGAAGACCAAAATTCAACTGCCTTATGGTTAACAAAATACGGTTGCTAGGAAAACAACCCAAATGTTATGGGAATAGTTTGAATTTGAAAAAATAACCGCGGTGATGGTTATTTCCTTTATCCGCTATAAATAGCCAACAAAGTAATTATTGTCGGGATTCACAATCAATCAATGAAATAACATATCTTCAATTTCGCCACTTATCTTTCTTATTCGCATTTACTTTTACCCTTTTATCTAATTTCATTGTTTACTTTGTCTTTAGTTTTTGTTTAGTTAGAAACCGAATTCTTCCTTTTCGAACCGACACATAACTGAATATACACAAAAAGCCGAAAGAGCTAATTTTGATAAAAGGTATTTCGTCAATGACGTTTTCGGTGAGACAGGAGCATAATGGAATGACTCGGCAAAAGTACGAACCAATCTTCACGTATCTCTCGAAGAGTTCAAAATTCAGCATTTCGAATTTGGAGTATTATGCGACTTTTTGGTACCGCAGCGTCTTCAACGGTGAATCGGGGCCTTCCTGTGTCACTTTCAACAGGGCTTTAGATGGAGACTTTGAGAGGGCCCCACAGTTTTTTAGTTGTTACCGCAGCGTCTAGTGATTTTTTTTCATTGGGGATTTATGTGGAGACATTGAGTAAATTATTGGGTTTATTTCTTGGACATTACTCGGTGCCTTCCTATGTCAATTTCCTTGCTTGAAATTTAGTGCACGACTACATGTTTTTAGGTCTTGGTCTTTGATTAACATACTTTTCGATGGGGAATTCGCTTTTGATCTCCTCATCACTTGTATCGGTCGGTCTTGGCATATTCCTTGGTGGTTTGGTGGACGCAGAGGGACTCGTACGAGGACGAAATACATAAGGATAGTAATAAATAGGTCGAAAGTAAATTTTCCTCTTGAAAAGTTACTATGCACATTGAAATAGGACTAGTTATTACTGACACACACATACATACATGCCTTACAATGTTGTCTCTAACTGATGACCAGGTTTATCAATCAACTGAGAGATGATTCTAACTGATTAAGCTGTTGTTAGTCAAGTGATAGTCGTTAATGACCATGACCCGCTAATCAATCGCGCTTGATCTTCAAGTCTTCCAGTTTCTTTTCCAAAGTGGGGGGCCTTAGGACATTGTGGGCATTAGTTGACTTCAAGTCAACAGCTGGAAAGCCATCTAGATGCGTCCATCATCCATCCCTGAAACCACGCTTGATCACCAGTCTTCCAGTTTCTTTTCCAAAGTGGGGGACTTTTGTGGGCATTGGTTGACTTCAAGTCAACAACTGGAAAGCCATCTAGATGCGTCCATCATCCGACCCTGAATACACGCACTTGTATAGGCAGAAGCCAAAGGACCTGTTCGCTTCATTCCGATGGGCACATTGTTTCGGAGCAGCTTCTTTCCACCTTCTGGTGAACTATTTGTTGATCAGATGAGAGTAACAGCTGTGCAGTGTCTGTTGTTCACAAATTGAGGACCTGTCGTCAATGTGCTTACAG
The DNA here is from genome assembly GCA_024733475.1 of Syzygium grande. Classification (NCBI taxonomy): domain Eukaryota; kingdom Viridiplantae; phylum Streptophyta; class Magnoliopsida; order Myrtales; family Myrtaceae; genus Syzygium; species Syzygium grande. The sequence goes on along the minus strand of JAMXDD010000046.1, from coordinate 61,709 downwards.
GAAAAAAAAAAAAAGACGCTGCAAATCCTTCCGCGGAGTCGACGGGTCAATGATCGATGCCTGATACCTTCTCATTCTACTAATGATTACTCTTGTTTTGGTTAAGGAATCATTCTCAGCGCATGTCACTCCTTTTCATATCCGCTGGTCCACTGCTGGACTTGTATAAAACGAGCCCAAGGCGTCGCCCGTCCATACCCTTTCCCTTGTTTTTTTTTGCCCCTTTTCAATTCGTACGTGACTTCATCGTAACCAGTTATCAGAAGAACTAGATACAAGAATACGACATTTTAAACTTGTAATGCTTATGAGATAGGACACGAATTACGCAACGTCCTGCTACGAACTAACGTCATGTTTGGTTCAGAGGCATGCGTGTTCCACGGAATCAACGAGTGCCGTTCACGCAAAGAGCATTAGTAGCCTCATTCTATGGAGTCAACAAGTCCGTGGTTGATGGTCGACAGGTCTCCTTCACTAGCTGTCGAATAAAAAAGGGCCACCTCCGCATCATTTATAGATCTCTTACACGTCCAGTTGAGTTAGCACGTACCAATTTCTCTCGTTTCTTCTCAATTTTCAACTTATGGAACCTCGAAGCTTTAGCTTTGCAGAGTTTCAATCATGCCATTTCCTAGTTGCTATCGTGCTCGCATTGTACTTCACCCAAGTCGCCTCTACCACAAACAACACCGACAAGCTATCGCTGCTCGCATTTAAGGCCAGAATAACTGAGGATCCTCTTGGTGTGCTCAGCTCGTGGAATAATAGCATAGGATTCTGCCAGTGGCATGGTGTCACGTGCGGTCGTAGGCATCAAAGGGTCACGGTACTAGATTTGCATTCACACAAGCTCTCTGGCTCGATCTCTCCTTATATTGGGAACCTTAGCTTCTTGAGAGAATTGTGGCTCGGAGACAACAATTTTGATCATGAAATCCCTCCACAAATCATCCAGTTGAGCCGCCTACGAATCTTACGGCTGAGGAACAATTCATTGGTTGGTAAGATTCCGGAAAACATATCAGCTTGCTCTAATCTTGTCACCCTCATTCTTACGTACAACCATCTATCCGGAAAAATTCCTTCCCAAGTTGGTTCATTATCGAATCTACGGATTTTTCATTTGGATAGAAATAATCTAACTGGGAGCATGCCTTCCTCCATTGGGAACTTATCTTCACTAGAGTTGCTTTCTATGAGCGAAAATTACTTGGGTGGGAGCATTCCACCAGTCTTAGGCCGCCTGTCGAAATTGCATCAATTTTCTGTATATGATAACAAACTGTCCGGCCCAATTCCAACCGGAGTTCTAAATCTCTCTTCTTTAATTGTCTTCGATGTGAAATTCAACCAAATTCGAGGGAGTCTTCCTGCAGACATAGGCTTTACACTTCCGAATCTTCAGTGTTTTAGCATTAGCGTAAACCTATTTGAGGGACAGGTTCCTCCGTCAATATCAAATTGCACAAAGCTAGAGACGCTTCAACTTGCAATGAACAAATTTTCAGGTAAGGTGCCCTCTTTGGAGAATTTGCATGAGCTTCGAATGTTCACCAATTTCAAAAATCAGCTCGGGCATGGAAAACCCGAAGACTTGAATTTTGTTTGCTCACTGAAAACGCCACGAAGTTAGAAGAATTGTCTATTTTTGGCAACAGTTTCGGCGGAGTGCTACCTAAATGCATAGGTAACTTATCCATCACCCTCACCCAATTTGATGTGAGTGACAATCTACTATTTGGAGACATTCCTAGACAGATTGAAAATTTTGTCAACCTCGAAGTATTGATTATGTCCAAAAACAAGTTTTCAGGTGTTCTCCCCTCGAATTTGGGGAATCTACAAAAATTGTGGGTATTGAGGTTAGGTGGTAACTACTTGGGAGGGACAATCCCATCTTCTCTAGGAAATCTAACCAAGTTGACTCAACTATTTTTGGGTGGAAACAACTTTCAAGATCAAATCCCTTCAGAACTGTCCAATTGCCACTTTTTGAACAAGCTCTCTCTTTCTAGTAACAATCTCAGTGGTACCATACCCCCACAAATTATGGGTAATTTATCACAAATCATCTTTTTGGACTTGTCTTATAACCGTCTGACGGGAGTTCTACCCATGGATATAGGCAACTTGAGATTTTTGACCGCATTGGACATCTCTGGAAATATGTTAGGAGGTGAAATTCCAAATAGTTTAGGTGATTGCGTGGCTTTGCTATCATTGAGGATGGGGGGCAATTACTTCCACGGGTCCATTCCTCAGTCGATGAGATCATTAAGAGGCATTGAAGAACTTGATCTTTCACACAACAATTTTTCCGGGGAAATTCCACAGTTCTTGGAGCTATTTCATTCTTTGAAAGTTCTGAATTTGTCTTACAATAATTTTCAAGGCATGCTGCCGCGTGAAGGAGTCTTTAAGAATGCTACCTCTACTTCTGTTATTGGGAATGCTAAGCTTTGCGGTGGGTTGCCAGAATTTCAGCTTCCTAAATGCAATTCCAGTAGCTCCAAGAGTAGGAAAGTCCATCATGTATTGAGATTGTCGGCTGCTGTTATTTGTGGCCTTCTTGGAATTGCTCTTGTTCTTGCTATGCTATATCTCTGTTGGTGGAAGAAGCAAGTACAAGAACCGGTTTCAAGTTCTATTGATGAGTTATGTCCGAACGTATCCTATGGAACACTCCTAAAAGCAACCGATGGTTTTTCTTCAGTCAATTTGGTTGGTGTTGGAAGCTTTGGTTCTGTTTACAAGGGGGTACTTGAGGATAATGGAACTGTCGTTGCAGTTAAGGTGCTTCATTTGGTGGGCCTAGGTGCTCTGAAGAGCTTCATTGTTGAGTGCCAAGTTTTAAAGAACATCCGACATCGAAATCTTTTGAAAATACTAACAGTTTGTTCGAGTGTTGATTATCAAGGAAACGATTTTAAGGCCATGGTATATGACTTCATGGACAATGGAAGCCTGGAACAGTGGTTACACCCAAAAGCAATGCCATCTCATGGAAATGAGCCTTTGAAAAAAGTGAATTTTATTCGGAGGATAAATATTGCTACTGATGTCGCTTTTGCACTAGATTATCTTCATCACCAATGCCATATCCCCATCATTCATTGTGATCTAAAGCCAAGCAATATCCTCTTAGATGCTCATATGGTAGCGCATGTGGGCGACTTTGGATTGGCAAAGTTCCTCCTTGGATCATCCCTTGATACTGTAGCTAGCCAGATGAGCTCCGTGGGTCTACGAGGGACAATTGGTTATGCTCCACCAGGTAATCTCTCTACTTCCTATTCTAATGGTCTGAGCTACACATTCATTTTTATGATAGGCACTCCTAATTTCATTTGCACTATCATCTAAATGTATGGCAGAATATGCAATGGGATGCGAGGTCTCGAGAGAAGGCGACGCCTCTGATTACGGCATCCTCTTACTAGAGATGTTCACAGGATTAAGTCCCACTGACGACAAATTTGGAGACAATTTCACTCTCCCTAGTTTTGTCACGGCAGCTTTGCCTGAACAAGCATTGGAAATTACGGATCAAATTCTACTTCTAGAAAGGGAGAGTCGTTTCGACCCCAACAATCCTCAGCATTGGCTTTCCAAAAGCGATAACATATTTCGAGAGTGTTTGGTTATGGTATATAATATTGGATTAGCTTGTTCCAATGAAGTGCCTGGAAGACGGATGAGCATCAGTGGTGTTGCAAGTCAATTGCAAAACATTAGGCGAAAACTCTTTGCATTGGGTTTACATGAACAAGATGAACATCCGCACCTCTAGCGTCTTAAATATTTAGCTTTGCTTATGCTAGTGCAAACACACATGTAAAATCTGTAGCAAAATAGAGAATCAATCATGTGTCTCCATTAGAAGCTAATAGTCGATTGTCATTACTCATTCTCTCTGTCTATATATATTAAGCTAGCATATGACCCTTATTGCACAGACCTTTTTGTAATATCTGTTAAGGCGAAACTTGAAATGAATCGAAGTGTGGGAAAGTCTGGCTGAATAAAGAAACTTTGAATTGGATTTTGTGACCGCCTTCTTCAAAACCGAATCCTTTGGCATGTTGGAGTCGAAGGTGTTGTTGGATTTTGAGCGTGAGAAGAGGACTTAAATTATGATATTTGGGCATGACTTTGACCAAGGGTTTTGCATGATTCATGTAAGAATTAACATTTCGTACGTAGCTATGACGTAAAATAATAATTACAAATGACTCTTTTGAATAAATATATAATTAGAGATAACTCTAATGAGACAATTTTTTTTTTTATGTATTTCTAACTTGTACTAAAGAGTTCATTAATAAGTTATCCAATCATAACAAAATGTTAATAGCAGATATTTTATAAATAAATGAATATTGTAAAATGATAGAAAAAAAGAATACTAGCAAAATCAACAAACAAAAAAAAGTTACCGTGAAGGTCAACGACGTGGCGGAAGCTCATCTTGCGATGCAACGGTGGTAATAACCCTAAAATCATGATGCTGCTAGCTTTTTACTGCCATGAGAATTGCGAATACAAAAATATGACGAATAATGCTTTAATTGGATTCCGCGATCAATTCCTAGATTTTATAACGTGTAACGGAAACCTTTTGAATGAAACATTTAGGTACCAATAAACATTATGTTGTAACTAACAACTTTTTCATCATAGTTTTGATACAAGAAAAATATAGTGCAACCTCGTGTTCGATCGACACATGCATGGAAATTTAATATACGTATTAATACATTGGAATACATTATTGTATAAGATTTCTACTTTGAATAGGGTATTACTTTTGAATTATATTATACGTTAAATAATGTTTTGTGTTTGAATAAGAACTAAATTTGACATGACACAATCATGATAAAAATTTTACAAAATTTTAATTATCACAAACAAGAATCTTGTTCCGTCGTAAATTTGATGATGAAAACATCGTGATCAGATCAGATTTACGACATTTTCGCTTACTATCGCAAGTGCATTTGCCAGCTGCATTGACTGGGGATATGGTACATTCCCAATTTCCCAGAGGGAGGAAAAGGAACGGCTTTGCATGTCTGCAGATGGTTGACTTGTAGTTACTGTGTCCATTAAGAAGGATATGAAGTGCGAAATCCATTACTGTTTCATGCACATGAAGGGGTTTCTAACGAAAGAAGTACGGTCCTTTATCAGCTTTCCAGACATTATTACAATATGGGACCTAATCTTTGTGTAGGAAATTTCATCCGATGCAGGGAGATTACAAGTCAATTGCACCTTGCCAGTGGGGAGGAAGTCATACTCATGTCTTCAGCATGAAGGAGTCCCGACAGCAATCAATGAAGAGCAATGGCAAAAATGGTACAAAGATGTTTTGCTTGGGACACTGCGAGAGTGAGGCCTGCAATGACCAGCTAACAGCTCCTTAACTACTGTCCAAAAGAATCTAAAGAAAAGAATCACAGTTATACTTATAAACAGACCATGAGAGGCAAACAACCAACTCTATGAAGGTCAGTTTATTAATTGCACCAGACTTTATAATGCAATGACGTCCCTCCAATGCTGTATGTGCCGAGACCAGGAACCACGCTTTTAAGCCCTCTGCTCATAAGCATCTTCCTGGATGGGGATCCCCGATCCATATATCAAACAGCAGCGTTCACTGAATGAACCAGCAAGTCTAGAGACTACTTCCCTGAAAAACATGGAGGCGACCTGCCAAAAGAGAAGACATTGTCAATTCAAAGTGTTGGCAGATGATTTTCAGTCCAATGGAGACATTAAGTAACCAGTCAAATTAAGATCCAATTAACAGTCGATTGCACCATAATTTGTAGATGCATTCTTCAGTCATGAGTATAACATCAGAGGACATACAGGGTCGAGAATAGATTTAACACCTACATCATGAACAACCGCATATGCGGAGATGAGGTTTGAGACGCACTCAAACTTATAACAATAAAAACACAACTCCTAATGAGTCCTATACATGCAAAATGAGGATGATACACACATAGGCTCTGATGATCATATCAACTGATGGACAATACAAATCAGTTGCAACACAGTAGCTGGTACAAGCTCAAGAGATCATACTACAGATGTCACATCCTGAAATTTGCCCATTTCGGATTTATGAAATGCTTGGTTTTATGAACGGACTCATAGTTAGTTCTCGCCCAGAACTGATCATTTCTGGGATACTAACCATTAGGGAAGGGCTAATTAGGGATTTAAATTGCATGCGACTAAAGAAAATTTGATCAGAATTGATTTTCGACCATAAAATCGCCGAGTTAATATTTTGAGCCACCAGTGGCTGATCTAAGGATAGCCAAGGGTCGTTCGCCACTTGTCATAGTAGTGAATCGCGGGTAATTCCATTTGGACCACGAAAATGAATTGACGAATGGCCCTAAACCTATACCAAACAATCGTGCCCCCGGATCTAATGATCGATCCTTGCGATTAAGTGACAATCAAGTCGACACGGATCGAATGAAGTTGCACGTGACTTGATTTATTATCAATCACTGGTTGAATATGCGAATTTCCCTTAAAGCCGCTCGTTGGTTTGAGAAACACTCAAGTTCGTTAAATAAAATTCTATTATTAACTAGAGCTCAAATTGGACATCGAAAAATTGGGAAGTCACAACGGGACATTAGGACGACGTTGTGGTTGGAACGATAGCTTTGGATTTTCCCGGATCCTTAAAAAAATTCAATTTCGGCAAGAAAATGGAAAAGTGACCATTTTACCCTTGAGGATTTATAAAGGGCAAGTATTAAAGGGGAATGACATTTTGGTCATTTTGTCCTAACTTTTGAGTTGGACAATTTTGCCGTTAGAATTTTATGAAATTTCCAAATTGCCCTTGGATATTTTTGGGAAAGATTCGATTCGGGCTGTCGATATTAGGATAAGATCGAATCTCACCATCAATTTGATTTGTGAGACAAGGACAAGATGATCATTTTGGCCCTCAATTATTGGTTTGACTACTTAAGACCAAAACCTCTCTCTCTCCTCATTCTCTCTCTCTCATCTCTCGGCTCCATCTCTCTCCCCTCCCCTCATCATGAACCGCCGCCTCCCCTCTTGGCACTTTCCACCGCTGTCCAAATATCGCCCCGCCCAATCGCCGCCCGTGCCACCGCCCCGCCGTACCACCACTATCCCCTAACCCTCTCGGTTTCTCTCTCTCTTTCCCTCTCCTGTGGCCGTGAGGAACCAGCCCAAGCCACCGCCTTGTCGCCGCATTGTAGTCTAGTCGATCTGCCCATCGCCGAGCCACCACCGCCACCACCACCACCGTTGACCGTTGCCCGTTTTCCGCTTTAGCCAAGTTAGTCTAGAGTTCGGTGGTCGTACCCTAAACTTTATTTAGGACTTGACTATCGGCCGGACAAATTTGAGTGGAATCGGGTTTAATTAAATATGATTAGTATGGTTTTTAGGGCCAGAATTGATTAAGCGGAGCAAGGAATGAATTTGGGAGATTTTAGTGGAAATTTAGAGGCCGAGTACATGCTGGAAATTGATGGTTTGAATGCTGGAAAATGCGGTTCGGTATGTACATTAAGTATTTAGATCCGTGACTAATTGTGGGAAAATGTCATGAAGAGCCAAACCGATTTGCCGTGGTTTTGATATGGAAAAATGTCAATTTGTATGTTGGTTGTGCGTTTGAACTGTGGTTGAATTGTAGTGCTGAAATTGGGTGCATTAGTGTGCAATTGATTGATTAAAATATGCTTGGTTATGTGCACACTTAGGCCGAATTGAATTAATTGTCAATTGGCCATATTGGATGTTTATTGAGCATAAGAATGTGTGTGAATTAGTGCGTCAGGGGCCACGTGTGAGTGGCCAATTGATTGGCAAGTGGGTATTGAGTATGTGCATGAGCAAGAAATTGTGTATACCGTGATATGTGTGATGGTGGAAATCCCCGAGGCGGTACCATTGCACGGGAATTGATCCGTCTCCGAGGCGGTACTACTACAGGGACGATGCCCCATTACGAGGATTCGCCAACCTAAGCGGTACCATTACGCTGGGTTGCGTCAGAGGTGGTGGTGTTGAGTCTGAGGCGATACCACTACACGGCAAGATACATGGCTCGAAAGGTACCGCTACCCGGCTTTGAAGTGTTGTTATGGAGTTAGTCGCCAAGAAGCTCGAGACGGTACTATTACACGGGCCACCCATGGGCAGAGATGGTCGTAACAACAACCTAAAAGCGGTGCCATTTACACCTGTCATCATGAAAGTGATGTGGAAAAGATGTGATGAGATCGGAATGAATGCATGAAACGAATTAGAACATGCATGTGGAGTGGAATGGTGTTATTATGGCTAACGCCAAGGTTGTACGCTAGAAAGGCCTAGGTAAGTATTGATTGTGTGCCTGCGATGTAATAAATGAGTGTGGTTGTTTGTCGTGATTGTCTAGAGGCAATGTGATAGCTTAGGTGGGGTTTAGGGTGTGTGCTTCTAAAATGTATTCTCATGATTGGTTCAACTAAACATTTCGTAACCCCGCCTTGAGCAATGAATCCTCTTCCGCCACCACCACCAGGGCGTTTTTGGAGCACCGTGCACACCGACCATGATGTTATAGAATACCGACGATGAGTTCATGACCACATTAAGCATACCACCGTAGTCCGGGTAGATGTAGGATTACCCCTATGGGAGGCTCATACATACACAACCCTTGGTTCTTTCGAGACGGGATAGACGAGTTTGATCCGTCAGCGGATTTGATGTCCCCTTGATGGAGTTGGGGACCGGGACCCGTCTGTTATATCTCCTCCCGATGGCGAAGTTAACTAGTGTGGAGACTAGTTTGCGCCTGGATTGTAACAAGCGCCGCAAAGACTGGAGCCTCGGAGGCCAAGCATGAGCTAGAACCCATTGAGTTGAGGTGGGGTACATCCAATGGACGGATCTCAAGCCGATTCCAAAGAAAGGATTGAAGAGGGAAGGGCTCGAGGTCGAACCCGAGGATGAACCTGTTAAGCTTGAGGACAAGCTAGAAGAAGAACCGTGTACATTCCCCGTGTGAGAAGTGGATTGACCCCGATTTTGTACTAGAGGACGAGTTCTTTGAGGAGTCCGACTTTGAGGAGCGGAATGCGCCGAAAGCGAGAATCGGGTGACATAAACCACCCGATCGAGATTGAGGCCGAGCCGAGTCCTCGAGAAGCATCGACTGCTCAGGGAACTTAGATTCGCATTTATGAAGAGTCGACTCTCGAGTGGATGCCAAGCAAAAAGCGTAGGGGCTAGGTTTTAAGGGTTGATAATAGGCTTTTGAGTAGTCTCAATTTTGGTGATAGAATATCCGTGTCATCGATCCTTTTGATATCGGTAGTTTATAGTACAAAGATGCATATGTATATGGCGATTTGTAAATTGTGAATATTATATAAGTTTGAATGAGGAACCAGTATGTTTATTCTCCTTAATTACCCCGCTCTAATTGTCCGGTATTTGTGGTTTCCGCTGATCGTTTTAAATCTCTGATAATTATAAATGAGGTTGGCGATATCCTGGGATGTAGCATTATTCGACCAGAGAAGTGAGTCGTAAGCTCGACGGGGTTCGAGGCTTGACATCACGGTTTGGTTTGGTATCAGAGCGAGGACAGCTCGATCTAAACTGGGTCGAAGTTTGGAGTAATAAGAAGCAGAGACCCTGGGGTAGTAATTTAGGGAGACTTTAGCTAGTCGTAGAGCAGAATAAGCTATACGTGCCTCAAGATTGTTTGTTGTGATTAGTTGGGTGAATTGATTTTTGTAATGACTGAAATGCGGTGCGTCTGGACCTGAGGTAAGTGTTCAGACTTTATTAATTGTGGCCTCGTGACTGTGGTGATTGATTACCTTCTGAGTGAATTCTTGCGTAAATTCACTGCCTAGGACTAGACCGATCTAGTTGGCCTATATTACTAATTCCCCGAGTGGAATTATAGCGGTAGGAGAGTGGTAAGAAGTTGAAATAATAAGCAGCAAGGAAGAGGTGTAGGAAGAGTCTCAAGAAGGGCGCAGGAAGAGGAACAAGAGATGGAGGTCGTGCTTGAGTTAGAGCCAGAGGACCTCGTAATGGGTGCTAGAGCGGAGAAAACCCCGGAATTGATGCCGAGCCGCAGCTGGACCCCAAAGTTGATGTTGAACTGCAGAGGATCCTATAATGGAAGCAGCTTATGAGGACCTTAGAACATATCGGTAATCTAATAGGACAAAGAACTCAAGAACAGTCACATTATCGCCCAAGCTGCCGAGGTCACGCGTCCGCTCGCTAATAATGATAATGGGAATCAAGGGGCGGGGCAAGTGAATGTGAATAGACAAATGTACCAATTGGTCGAGTAGTTTATGAAGTTAAAATCGCCTAAGTTTAGTAGAAGAGGTGACCCCGAGGCTACACCGCCGGGTAGAGGAACTCGAGAAAGCCTTTGAGGTATTAGGGTGCATCGATAATGAGAACGTAATTCTGGGCGGTATATCAATTACAAGATAAATGCGAATGATTGGTGGAAGGCCACCGGGATGAAGTGTTTCAAGGTACCGCCCCAAACTTGGGCTGCGCTCACCGAAAGTTTTATGGAAAGTATTTCTGGACAGCGATAAGGAAAGAAAGCTAGCCGAGTTTATGAGACTTCGCCAAGGTCGATGACGGTAGATTAGTATGAGGTGGAATTTGCTAGACTGCCTAAATTTGCACCGAGAATGGTAGAGCATCCCGAGGACAAGGCTCAAGGTTTAGGAATGGATTGAAAGCCGATATTCACAGCCAGTTGTTGATACCGGTGAATTTGAGGACTTATGAGGACATATATGATAGAGTTCAGGTTCTTGAATCAGGATTAGATAGATAGGGGGCGCTAAACACGTGTCGAGGTTTATCCTAGGTAGGGACAATCGCCGCCAGGGAAGAGGCCAATGACGGGTAATCGACGTTTTGTCCTCCGACTAGAAGGAATATAGGAAGCCGGTCCGTAATCAAAATGGTCTATGTAGGGTATGTGGGGAAAGACATGGAAATGGACCTTGTCCAACCGGGACGGAGCATGTTTTGGGTGTGGTGGATTTGGTCACCACGTAAGATTTTTGCCCCAATCTCAAAGTGCAATAGGTCGCTGCATTGCCATCACCCCCGAATGGGAACCAGATTGGAGCGGCTCGCACAAAAAATCGAATAAAGCCACAGGGCATAAGGACAAGTGTATGCTATGGCCAAAAGAGAGGCTAAGAACGCTAGGGGTTGTCCGCAGGTCTACGGTTTCTTTGTTGCAACCATCTTGCATGCTTTATTTGACCACAGGGGGCGTCACATTTCTTTATATTTGAGCAATTTGTTGAATTGATTGGTATAGAACCGTAGTTGTTTGATGTTGTGTTATGCGTGACAACTCCCTTGAATGATAAGATGCTAGTTTAGTTTGGGGTATCCGAATCGTAAGATTATGATGAGGGATAGGGAGGAAAGGATTGATTTAGCGATTCTAGCCATGTATGATTTCGATGTGATAGTGGGTATGGACTGGCTATCTAAAAGCGGAAGGCCGTAATGGATTGTAATAGCGGGGGTGATCCAATTTAATCCCGTTGGACATTCGAATTCAAGTTTGTGGGAAATCGAGGGGACCTCGATTCCATGGATTTCGTTGCTAGAAATGACGGTTGTTGAGTGAAGGGTGTCAAGGATTTCTAGCGATCGTAGTTGATTTAACGGTTGAGGAGCCGAAACTAGAGGACATAGCCGTGGTGTGCGAATATCCCGATGTGTTTCCTCAGGAATTGCCGGGATTGCCACGAGGAAAGAGAAGTAGAGTTTGTAATCGAGTTGTCACCTAGAACTAAGCCAATCTCAAAGGCACCTTATAGGATGTCTCTATTGGAGTTAAAGGAATTAAAGGTGTAAATGCAAGAATTGTTAGACAAGGATTTACTTGTCCGAGTACGTCTCCGTGGGAGCACCAGTTTTCTTTGTGAGAAAGAAAGATGGATCATTGATGTTATGTATTGATTATAAGCAACTAAATCAGGTGATGATCAAACATAAATATCCCTTACCGAGGATTGATGATTTGTTTAATTAGTTACAAGGGACTTTAGTGTTCTCTAAAATTGATTTGAGGACGGGATATCATCGATTGAGGATTAGAAAGGAAGATATCTGAGAGACATTTAGAACGAGATATGGACATTATGAGTTTACGGTAATGCCGCTCGGATTGACGAATGCCCCCGCTGCCTTTATGGATTTAATGAATCGGGTATTTAAGGAGTTCTTAGATCAATTTGTGATCGTTTTTATAAACGACATAACTTTGGTGTACTCAAGAGCCTAGAGGAGCATAAATTTCACTTGAGTAGAGTGTTGGAGACTTTAAGAGAAAATGCACCATGTATGCTAAGTTTAGCAAATACGAATTCTAGCTCAATCGAGTAGCATTTCTTAGACATGTGATTTTTGGGGAAACAATTTTAGTGGATCCAACCAAGATTGAGGCGGTAATGAAGTGACCGAGACTAACGACAGTAACAGAGGTTCAAGCTTTACGGGTTTGGCAAGATACTATCATCGTTTAAGTGGAAGGGATTTTCGGCAATAGCGACACCGTTGACACAATTATTGAAAAAGGAAACGAAGTTTGAGTGGATCGATAAATGTGAAAAGAGTTTTCAAGAATTGAAGCATAGATTGTCAACGGCACCGGTGTTGACTATTCCATCGGGATCCTGAGGATATGAAATTTATAGCGATGCGTCTTTGAAAGGATTGGGGTGTATACTTATGCAAAATGGGCAAGTAGTAGCCTACACGTCAAGGCAATTGAGACAACATAAGTTAAACTATCTAACGATGACTTGGAATTAACCGCAATAGTATTCACTTTGAAGATTTGGCGACACTATTTATGTGGAGAGAAACTTCAGATCTATACCGATCATCAGAGCCTCAAATATATGTTTTCCCAAAAGGAGTTAAACATGAGGCAGTATCGATGGATGAAATTGTTGAAAGATTACGACTGTGATATACTATATCATCCTGGGAAGGCCAACCGGGTAGCCGATGCATTGAGTCGGAAGTCGAGCATTGCGCATTTAATGGTCAAGGAATGGACATTGTTACAAAAAGTGCGAGACTCGGAGTTTAGATTCAAAATAAGTCAAATCTCGAGCTTCTCACTACGCTTAGAATTGAACCGGAGATCCAGGCTAAGATTAAGATGTTACAAAGTCTGGATCAAGAAATCCAAAGGATTTTAGAGATGGAGGAGGCCAAAAGAAAGTCGGATTTCTAGATATCCGAAGACGGGATACTTGAATTAGATCGATATGCTGAGTTGTATGTGCAGCAGATAGTTTGATTACATGGGGTACCAAATAACTATTACCTTAGATCGTGATTCTAGGTTTACAGCTAATTTTTGGAAAAGTCTCAGACGGCATTAGGATCAAAGCTGCAGTTTAGTATAGCCTACCATCCTCAAACATATGGCCAATCCGAAAGGACAATTCGGACTTTAGAGGATATGCTTAGGGTATGTGTATTGGATTTTCAGGGATAAGTGGGAAGAGCAATTGCTCTTAGCAGAGTTTGCTTATAATAATAGTTTTTAGCGAGCATAGGTATGGCCCTTTGAAGTGCTATATGGCGGGGTTTGTAGAACAGTGTGTGTTGGGATGGAGTAGGAGAAAGGAGTATAATCGGGCCAAAGTTAGTTCAACGATCGGTTGAGGCTGCTAAGGTGATTCGCAAAGGCTACAAATAGCTCAAAGCCATCAAAAGAGTTATCTTGAGATAGAAAGCAAAGGCCTTTGGGTTTCAAGTAGAGGATCACATATTTCTTAAGGTATCACCTATGAGGGACTATCTAGATTCGGTAAGAAAGGGAAGCTGAGTCCGAGTGCGTGGGACCTTTTGAGGTTCTAGAAAGGATTGGAGATTTAACGTATCGCCTTGCACTTCCACCGAATTTGTCGCAAGTGCATAATGTGTTCCATGTATCAATGTTGAGGAAATATGAGTTGAACCTAACTCATATGTTGAATTATGAGGAAATAGAAGTCGACGACAAAGTGTCATATGCCGAAAAGACCAATAAGGATCGAGAATCGAAAAGAGCGAATTTTGAGGAACAAGGCGATCCCGATGGTCAAGGTTGTATGGGAGCATCACGGATTGAAGGTGCGACTTGGGAAAGTGAAGAGATAATGCAGCGTCAATAACCCCAATTGTTTGAATAGTAGTGGGATTTGTAAATTTAGAGGACGAAATTTTTGTAAAGAGAGAAGAGTTGTGACATTCTGAAATTTGCTCATTTGGGATTTATGAAATGCTTGGTTTTATGAACGTACTTTCGTAGTTAGTTCTCGTCCGGAACTAATCATTTTAAGATACTAACTATTAGGAATGGGCTAATTAGGAATTTAAATTAAATGCGACTAAAGAAAATTTGATCGTGAATTGATTTTTGATCATAAAATCGTCGATGTGACATTTTGAGCCACTTGTAGGCCGATCCAAGGATAGCCAGTCGATTCGCCACTGTCATAGTAGTGGATCGCGGGTGATTCCGTTGGACCACTAAATGAATTAACGAATGACCCTAAACCTATACCAAACGATTGTGCCCTTCAGATCTAGTGATCAATCCTCGCGATTAAGTGATAACCCAAGTCGACACGGACCGAATAAACTTGCACGTGACTCGATTTATTATCAATTACGGGTCGAATATGCGAATTTCCCCAAAAGCTGCCCGTTAGTTTGAGAAACGCTCGAGTTACGTTAAATAAAATTCGATTATTAATTAGAGCCCAAATTAGACATCGAAAAATTGGGAAGTCATAACGGAACGTTAAGACAACATTGTGGTTAAAACGTACAGCTTTGGATTTTCCCGAATCCTTCAGAAAAATTCAATTTCGGCAAGAAAATGGAAAAGTGACCATTTTACCTTTGAGGATTTATAAAGGGCAAGTATTAAAGGGGAAGGGCATTTTGGTCATTTTGCCCTAACTTTTGAGTTGGACAATTTTGCCTTGGAATTTTATGAAATTCTCAAATTGCTCTTGGATATTTTTGGAAAAGATTCGATCCGGGCTGTCGATCTTAGGATAAGATCGAATCTCAACATCATCAATTTGATTTGTGAGACAAGGGCAAGATGATCATTTTGGCCCTCAATTATTTGTTTGACTACTTAAGACCAAAACCTCTCTCTCTCCTCATTCTCCGTCTCATCTCTCTCGGCTCCATCTCTCTCTCCCCCTCCCTTCTTTGTCCATTTGCCTCTCTCTCTTGGCACGCCACCCCCGGTTCATCGTCCTCCCAACCGCCGCCCGTGCCACCACCCGTCCGCCCGTTACCACTACTATCCCCCTCACCCTCTCGGTTCTCTCTCTCTCCCTTTCCCGTGGCCGTGAGGAACCCGGCCCCAAGTCGCCGCCGCCCTCGTCCGGCCAATCCGCCGTCACCGGGCCGCTTGCCACCGCTCGCCGTTGACCATCGCCCGTTTTTCGCTCTAGCCGAGGTTAGTCTAGAGTTTGATAAGTCGCACCCTAAACTTTATTTAGGACTTCAGGTCGATGAACAAATTTGAGGTGGAATCTGGTTTAATTAGGCGTGGATTAGTATGGTTTTAGGGCGGAATTGATTAGCGGACCTAAGGAATGAATTTGGGAGATTTTGATGGAAATTTAGAGGCCGAGTACATGCTGGAAATTGATGGTTTGAATGCTGGAAAATGCAGTTTGGTATGTAAATTAGGTATTTAGATCTGGTGACTAATTATGGGAAAATGTCGTGAAGAGCCAAACTGATTTGCCGTGATTTTGATATGGAAAAATGCCAATTTGTATGTTGGTTGTGCGTTTGAACTGTGGTTGAATTGTGGTGATGAAATTTGGTGCATTAGTGTGCAATTGATTGATTAAAATATGCTTGGTTATGTGTACACTGGGTCGAATTGAATTAATTATCAATTGGCCATATTGGATGTTTATTGAGCATGAGAATGTGTGAATTAGTGCGTCAGGGGGCCACGTGTGGAGTGGCCAATTGATTGGCAAGTGGGTATTGAGTATGTGCATGAGCGAGAAATTGTGTGGGTGTGGTATGTGTGATGGTGGTACTACTACGCCGGAACGATACCGATATTATCGAAAAGACGGCCAACTTGAGGCGGTACCATTACGCTGGTTGTGTCGTGGTGGTGGGTGTTGAGCCCGAGGCGATACCACTATCTTGGGCAAGATACACGGCCTGAGACGGTACCATTAAGCGGGCCTTGAAGTGTTGCTATGAGTTAGTCGTAATGAGCACGAGGGCGGTACTATTCTGCGCTGGCCACCGGTGAGGCAAGTGTGAGATGGTAAGTAGTCAACTTTGAGGCGGTACCATTACACGGGTCACTAGCGAGTGGTGTGGAAAAAATGTGATGTGATCGGACTGAATGCATGAAATGTAATTAGAACATGCATGTGAGTGGAATTGTGCTATTATGGCTAACGTCAGGGTTACATCTTTGGAAAGGCCCAAGTAAGTATTGATTGTGTGCTTGCGATGTAATAGTTGAGTGTGGTTGTTTGTCGTGATTGTCTAGGAGATATGTGATAGCTTAGGTGGGGTTTAGGGTGTGTGCTTGCTGAGATGTATTCTCATGGTTATTTCAACCAAACATTTCAAAACCCGGTCTAAAGCAATGAATCCTCCTCCGCCACCACCACCTAAGCGTTTTGGAGTACCGGTGCACACCGACCACAATATTATAGAATACCACATGAGATGAGTTCATTACCTGAATTAAGCATACCACCGTAGTCTGGGTAGATGTAGGATTACCCCTATAGGAGGCCCATACATACACAGCTTGGTTCTTTCAAGACGGGATAGACAAGTTTGGACCCGTCTGTGGATTTGATGTCCCCTTTGATGGAGTTGAGGACTGGGACCCGTCTGCTATACCTTCTCTTGATGGCGAGTTGACTAGTGTAGAGACTAGTCTGGTGTAGTCTGATTGCAACAGCGCCGCAGCACTTGAGCCCTTGGAGGCCAAGTACGAGCCAAAACTTGATGAGTCGCAGCGGGGTACGATCCAATGGACGTGGATCTCGAGTCGATTCTAGAGGAAGGACCGAAGAGGAAGGGCCCAAGGCCAAACCCGAGGATGAACTTGTTGAGGCCGAGGACAAGCCAGAAGAAGAACCGTGTACATTCCCCATATGAGCAATGGATTGCCCGATTTTGTGCCGAGGATCGAGTTCTTTGACGTCCGACTCGGAGGAGCGGAACGCGGTTCCAGCTGAATCGGGTGACATAAACCACCTGATCGAGATTGAGGCCGAGCCGAGTCCCTCAAAGGAGGAGTAGACTGTTCAAGGGAATTCAAGATTCAGACAACAAAAATCAGACTCGGAATGAACGCAAGCCCGGGGGGTGAGGGCTAGGTTTAGGGGTTGATAATAAGCTTTTTGAGTAGTCTCAATTTTGGTGATAGAATATCCAGGTCATCAATCCTTTTTAATATCGGTGGTTTATAATACGATGTGCATATGTATATATGGCGGTTTGTAAATTGTGAATATTATATAAGTTTGAATGAGGAACAGTATGTTTATTCTCCTTAATTACCCTAGTTCTAATTGTCCGAGTATTTGTGGTTTCCGTTGATCGCTTTAAATCTCTTATAATTATAAGTGAGGTCGACGATACCCTGGGATGTCGCATTATTCGACCAGAGAAGTGAGTCGCAAGCTCGACGGGGTTTGGGACGTGACAACAGAACCCTCGCAGCGAATGACTCGAGAGGGCCTCCCAAGGGGCCAGAAGTTCCCCTAGCAACAAAACAAACGTGAATTTGATTATCTAATATGTAGCCTTCCTTTCACAAATATTAACAATCCATGTGTGAATCAATCACCCCTAGTGGACCAAGAGAAAAAATGAAAAATTGTAAGTGAAGAAACAAAAGTAGGATTCATTAGGCAAAAAAGCCTCAACCAAAAGGAGCTGCACATGTATCATTCGCCTAACCAGGTTGATAAACATTTGCTACGTCTTCGACCAAGAATATAAATACTCCGTCACCTCAATATATCTACTCTCATGCCTATTTCACTATATTTCAATTTGCAAATCAAATAAACAAAATATAGAGAACAGGTTTGGAAAAAAAAAAGGATTATTTCAAAGTTCACATGGATAAAAACATGTAAATCAATCGTCAACACTAACAGAGGAGAGCCCCATACTCGTCGGTAGAGTGGTGACTGAAACTTGAAATCCACCAGAAAGTAAATATTGCAAGACCCTGGAACTGGTCCTGAATTGAATTGCCAAATATTTATCAGATGGTCAAAGAGGGTGCTCTGCGACACTGCAGTCTAGAAGCGGCAGAGAAACAACATCGAAGGATGGAAGTTCAAAGAGAGAGAGAGAGAGAGAGAGAGAGAGAGAGAGAGAGAGAGTATTTAATAAATGATCGCCTACACCAGTGGCTCATATAATAAGAACTGCACAAGGAGTATTCAATAACCAGAAGACATCAAATCACTTCAGATAAAAAGGCTCCTTAAGACATTAAAAAGTCATGATTTCAAAATGAACATAGTATAATCTATATCATTGGATTGCCAGCCGGCATCCTCCTCGGCTTCACATTCGGTTTTGGGGCAATGGTGAGTGCTTGATCAATTATATTGGACTACTAGGATGCGATGGAACAAAATCAGCTTTCATGTCATCTGAGATATTACAAAGCAAGACATCTAAGAACGACTTGTCCAGTGCCTGGAAACAATTATCACCTTTTTACAGTGCAGCCATTGTTTGGTTTCTGTATTATAAAGTTTCCGTTTCTTGATTTTGATTCTTTCTCGCATAACCTGCATTCATCTCCAACGTTTGCAGGGGATTTGGTCGGGAATGATCGGAGGCACCTATCTGCAAAGTATCATCCTAGTAATTGCCACTTCCATAACCAACTGGAGCAGAGAAGTAAGTTCCCTTCCCTTTCGACGTGAACATTAAACATCGTCAGTTCATCATCCATCCGTTGCCTTCATTCTCTTCTGTTTGTACCGTGAGTTTCTTCTACAGGCTTTCTAAATCCACAATTATTGCATTGGAAATCAATGCTCCATTGGATTTCAGGCTGAGGAAGCAGAGAGTCGCCTGAGGAAATGGGGAGGATCAGCTGGGGAGCATTGATATATCAGAGCCATGAGGTTAAAATCAGAAGCTCCTGATGCCAATGCCTTAAAAGTTGCTTTGTAGTGACCAAACTGCCATGGTATTCTAATTTTGCTGATACAATTTTAAAGTCGTTTCTCTCGAAAAAAGACTGATCAAGTCGGCTTTGCTCTGGCAACTGAAGTGCATCTTCTGTATTCAAGTGTGCTCAATGATTCTTTTAGTTGTTTTGCGGTGATTTGAATATCCATTACAATGTTTACGCCAAGGCTTGAGCAAGATGGTTCGAAGATCAACATAGTTTCGCGACAAAGACTTTCAAAATGCTGGTCTAACCTTATTAGTTCTTTTAAATGTTCTATGTGCACTGTTGTCTCACTGGTAGAAAAGGCCATTTCGTTTTATAATCTTGCTGAAGTTTTGAAGACATCATGCTGTTCTTCATAGTCTCTGAAAAGATATAAACTCATGTTCCCCTAAAAATGAAATAATCTGCAGAAACCTAGCACGAAGAAGAACCACAGAAATCACAAGGGATCAATCACCAATTCTTTGACGTGGCGAATTTTGCGATCGTGCGACCATTTCTCGTGTGATTCAAGACATGGCCAGACAATGTCGCTGTACTTTACTAATGTTTCAAGTGCTCTTCATTTCCTAGCATCTCATCTGATGTTAATGGGCCACCGGCAGTTGCAATTGCAGTTGCTGGACTATGCAGTCGACATTGTTTCCTAGTACCTGATCATATGCTTTGGGCTCTTCTTATGATAGCATAGATGATGACCCCGATTAATCATCATATAAATGAGTTTTCCACATTTTCTCTTACTAATGTCGAGGGTACAAAGATAGACCACTAAAGTTAGCACATAAAATTGCGCGAAAATAAATAAGACATGTTCAAGCATCTTAACTCCTCAAAAACCTGACCAAAAAAAATAAACTCCTTAAAATTTTTTGGTAATATCGGAAATGTTATTGGAAAGTCCATAGTTGAGATTTGCGATCACGACGTGAGTCAACCAGGTGCCGTGAGCTTGGCACTAGCTGACCTAGAGCTGTGCGCGTGTAATGCACACGAGCTGGATGCGAAATGCACGCGGGATGTGCATACAGGGACGAGTGCACTGTATGGGCTAAACATGAGTGAGTAATGACCAAGTAAAGTCTAAGTACGTTCTCTTCAAATAAGTGGCCAGTTCATGTATTACGATTATCCAAAGTATGTTCAAAGGAGGAGGATGAACCTTATCAAATACAATATGATGTGTTGGGAAGCATCTAGCATTTATGTATCTAGTTCTACCCATTCATGTTCTTGGAACAAGAACAACAATACAAGAAAGTGCAGGAGAGTCATCTCTAAATGTCCTTTGAATCCTTGATTTCTTTGATTAGTGAAGTAACTCGTGTGCAAGAGTGATCTTGGAGCTCTATTCTCTCGGATGATCGGTGTGTGAGGTCCTCGAGTCCTTAGTCGAGGAAAAGTGGCATCGAACTTGATTCTCTTGTGTAAGAAAGGGACACGAGAGGAAATGGGACAAAAAGCGTGAGCAAGAAAGCGAGTAGTGCAATTGAAAACGTAGCTGCGTGAATGATAGCGTTGCCCTTTCGATTGTTAATTTACCCTTAGGGATAATAAATTCACTAAAAAGATCATAACACGAGAATGCCAACGCTGAGCAATTGATTGATAATAATTTAAATTGCCTCGAGCTATTATCAATGATAATACCAATACTTAGCAATTGTCCCCATCAAGGTTAATATACCCGTAACACTCTATATATAACAATTAGTAATTTTTTTAAAAATATTTTTTTAAATTATTTATTTCTCATCAAATAAATGGAGGCTAAAATTATTGATTAGGACATGCGGTCAAAGATGAATGCAACGCGTCCCAATCCTAATTTTGACTCGTGTCAAACAGATGATGGTGATCACGCCGTCATCCGAACCTAATTTCCGAACCTGACTCTCTGCTTCGGATGACCGTTGTCGGTCCCCGAAGTCGGTGTCTCCTTCCTATAAATACCCGTCTCTCCTTCGCCTTCTCAATCTTGTTCTCGTCCTTCCTTTTGTTGTTGTTGTTGTTTGATGGGAGAATTGTTTACTGGGGTCTGATTTCTTGAAGCATGTGGCTTTTGCAGAAACTCAGTTTCCTTCTGCCGGCGGAGATTTCTCAAGTTTCGCGCGGTCTCTTTGCGACTTCACCGAGGTTTCATGGGAGTCGTTTGGTTCACGCTACTCCTTTGATCGGTTCATTGATTCATCCGCCGTTCCGATCTTCTGCGTGTTTACTCTGTTCTACTGGCTTACTCTGGATTTTTGTTATTCTTGGTGAATTTGGCGGTGGCTTGTTTTGATCGGTCTCTTCCTTTGCTGATATCGTCGAAGGAGGATGAATACGGTGACGCGGCATCGATTTCTGGCTTTTTGGAGGACCGAGGATCCGTTTTGCAGTCCTTCTTGGTTAACATGATCGATGGACTGAAATTCGATAACCTTCTTGGGCTCTTGCTGGTTTTGATTGGAATTTGTTATTCAGCTTTACGAAATCTTTGGGGAGTGACGACATCATATGGACCAGTTCTCTAATTCTTTTACAGATTGGAATTTCGCTAGACGTGAGAAGCGATGATCTATTGCGGTTATCTCCAGGGCAGAGTTGATGATTGTTTGAAATTGGATAAGCTGCCGTTTCTTGATTGAATATTTGTTCTCCAGTTCTGTTATTTTCCAGTTAAGGTGAAACGATCAGTGCCAAGTTCTCTGTCCCTCGCAGGTCGAGGCTTTGGTCGATGTGATACTTTACCACGTGAAGGCCGATGTGGAGTGTCTATGATCGCACAATCCAATCCGGACTGTGCTGCTTCGGATTATTAGTATTGAAAATCTAGAGCATGTGTTTTCTTCCTCCAGATAACCAACCGTCCTTCGCTCATGTCCTCATCCTTCAATGTCGCCCCGCGTCTCTGGTTATGCAAGTGTTCCTCTCTCTCATGGCTATTGCTTGATTTTCTCTGCGAACTACCCTCTTCAGAGGAGACATCAATGTGAAAATCGACTTCTTGACCCTTCTTTGGTTTCGGCTTCTTGATTGATTGTTGATTAGCGGTTGTTTTCACGGTCGATCAGTGAAAGGATATGTCTGGTTGCGAAAACTCAAATCTATTCTCAATCTTTGAAACGAGTTTTCCAAAGGTTTTGGATCACCCTTTTTTTTTTTGGACTTTGCCATGGTTATGGGCATCGTTATGCTCCTTTGATCGTTCATTGATTCATCAATTGATGGGTTTAATTGTTTTACCGGCTGATTTTGGATTTCGCAATTCAGCTCAATTGGCGATGGCTTCTTTCCTCTTGGAGCGATCCTTCATCGAGGAGGATGCTGTCTAAGGACATGATAAATAAGATGAAACCCTGGTCAGTTGGTTACTTGAAATAAGACATTTTTTGGAGGACTATTGGCCTATGTTGTAGTTCTTTGAAATTTGGATAAGCTACGCTTCTTGGATTCTAGACAGTTATTAGTTTTAATGAAGTGCTTGTCTTTGTCTTTGTGGATTAGCGAGCTGATCATCATTGATTACATTCCTCTCTCTCTCTCTCTCTCTCTCTATTCCTTTGGTTCGCTCTCTCTTTCATGACAGCCATCTGCGAGATCGTCTTCAAAGGAGATATCAATCACGATTTGCACTCTTGACCATTCATTTGTTTCTATTTCTTAGTTGATTCTTGATGAGCCAATTGTTCTCTCGGTATGATTTTTTGAAGCATCCGGCTAGTTGCGAAGCCTAATTTTCTGCTTTGCGCAGATTTCAATTGTTACGTATGTTCTCTTTGTGACTTTGTCGGGGTTGTGTGGGACTTGTTTGGTTTATGCTCCTCGTTTGATTGTTTATTGGTACATTGACCAATCTCGTTCACTTGCTCTATCAGCTTACTCTGGAATTTGTTATTCGGTGAATTGCAATGGCTTCTTTCCTCATGGATCGTTCTTTTTGTTTGCAGATGAAGGACAAAAAATGCGATGACACTGGTCACTGGTCAGCTGTTGCATAAAATAAGGCTTTTTAGAGGATCGACAATCTATTTTGCATTCTTATTCGGGAACTACTGGTCTCTAATAACATTTTCAGGTCTAGGCGATGACTGAACTGTGATAACCTTCTGGGCACATGCTGGTTTGAATTAAAATTTGTTTTGCATTATTTTTCGGGAACTACAAGTCTCTAATAACATTTTCAGGTCTAGGCGATGACTTAAATGTGATAACCTTCTGGGCACATGCTGGTTTGAATTAAAATTTGTTTTTGCATTATTTTTCGGGAACTACTAGTCTCTAATAAACATTTTCAGGTCTAGGCGATGACTTAAATGTGACAACCTTCTGGGCACATGCTGGTTTGAATTAAAATTTATTCTGCAGTCTATTTTTGTCTTTGGGAGTGGCGACACTATTACATCTAGTTCTAATTCTTTTACAGATTGGAGTTTCGCCAGACCAAAATGCGATAACCTTCTCGGCATTTGCTGGTTTGAATTAAAATTTGTTCTGTAGTCTATTTTTGTCTTTGGGAGTGGCGATGCTATTACATCTAGTTCTGATTCTTTTACAGATTGGAGTTTCGCCAGACTTGAGAAGTCGTGTTCTATTGTGTTTTTCTCTGGGGCTAGGTTGAAGATTGCCGGAAATTGGATAAACTGCCACTTCTTCATTGGGTTGAAGATTGCTGGAAATTGGATAAGCTGCCACTTCTTGATTGCAATTTGTTTGCCATTTATGTTATTTTCCTGTTAAGGTGGAATGATGAAATCCGTAGTTATCCTTCCCTCGCAGGTGAGTTTGGGTGATGCAATACTTCTCGTCAAGGTCAATGTGGAGTGTCTATGATCGGTGATGTTCTACGTAATGGGAACACGTCAACAGATCACACAATCCAAATCTAGACTTTGCTTCAGATTTTAAGTAGTAAAAATATAGAGCCGCTGTCTCCTTGTGTCCTCATCTTTCAGTCCTCCCCCGCCTCTCGGGTTGTGCATGTCTTCCTCTCTATCATAGCTTTCACTTGACGAACACTGCAATATCATCTTCAAAGATCGCGTTGTGATTGTTCTTTTATTTGCTTTCACGGTCTGATTGTTAAAAAGATATGTCTGTTGCGTAAACTTAATTTCTTCCATTTCTTGACGGTGTTTTAAGAAGGTTTTGGATCGCCAGTCTTGTACTCTACCATGTTTATGAGCATTCTTAGGGTTTACCCTCGTTTGATCATTTATTGATTCATCAATTGATCGATTTAAATGTTTTACTAACAGATTCTGGATTCAATTGGCAATGGCTTCTTTCCTCTTGGAGCATATCTTCATCTAAGGATGTTGTCTAAGAATGATGAATAGATATTGGTCATTGATTACATAAAGTAAGGCATTGCTTGGAGGACAAATGGCCTTATTTTGCTTCTTGTTTGGTTGAGTTGATGATAGTCTCTATCATCTTCGGGAGAGGCAATGAAACCGACATTTTGAAACCTTCTCCGGGCACTCTAATTCTTTTACGGGTCCATTTCAATTCTTTTTACGGGTCCATTTCACTGGAGTTAAGAAGTGGTGACCTATTGCGTTTTTTCTGTGGGGCTAATTTGTTTGAAATTGGATAAGCACCGCCTCTTGGAGTCTAGGCAGTTATTAGTGTGAGTGAAATATGTTCTCCACTTCTGTCATTTACCAAGTTAAGGTCAGATGATCAGTGCTTCATATTGTTTCCTTCGGGGTAGAGTTTGTTTGATTCAATACTTTTACCTCATCAAGTTAGATGTGGTCTCTTCGTGACTTTGCCGTGGTTTGTGGGAATCGTTTGGTCCACCAGCTTACTCTGGATTTTGTTATTGGGTGACTTGGCAGTGGCTTGTTCTGTTTGATCTCTTTTTCTTTTGCTGATGTCGTCGAAGCAGGATAAATACGATGACACTGGTAAGTTTGTTGCATCGATTTAGGCAATTTTAGGCTTTTTGGAGCATTAACAATCCATTTTGCACTCTTTCTTGGTTACATGATGAACCAGTAACATTTTTCAGGTCCCACGTGATGGACTGAAATTTGATAACCTTCTTGGCGCTTGCTAGTTTTGATTGAAATTAATTCTTCAACTGTTCTTAATCTTTGGGAGTGATGACAGGACTATTCTCTAATTCTTTTTACAGATTGGAGTTTCGCAGGACTTGAGAAGTGGTGATCTATAGCGTTTTTCTCTGGGGCTGAGTTGACGACTGTTTGAAATTGGATAAGCTGCAGTTTCTTGACTAAAATTTGTTCTCCATTCCTGTTTGGTGAAACGATCAGTGTCTAGTTCTCTTTCCCTCTCAGGTCAGTGTTTGGTCGATGCAATACTTCCATGTGAAGGCCGATGTGGAGTGTCTATGATCTGTGCTGGTTCTTTCTACGCAAAGGGTACGCGTTGGCAGATCACACAATCCAATGTGGACTCCACTTCGGATTATTAGTATCGAAAATCTAGAGCCGGTGTCTCCTTCCTCCAGATAACTGTCCATCCCTCGTGTCCTCATCCTTCAATGTCGTTCTGCGTCTCTGGTTGTGCAAGAGTGCCTCTCTCTCATAGCTATTGCTTTACTTTCTCAGCAAAATCGACTTAAGAGGAGACATCGATGTCAAATTGCGTTCTTGATCCTTCCTTTGTTTATGCTTCTTGATTGATTGTTGATTAGCGGATTGCTTTCATGGTCTGATTTTCAAATGGATATGTCTGGTTGCAAAAACTTAATGCTGAACGGAGTTTTCCGAAGGTTTAAGATCCCTCTGTTGGACCTTGCCATGGTTATGGGCATTATTAGAGTTTCCTCACTCTGATCATTTATTGATTCATCAATTGATGGATTTGATTGTTTTACATGCTGATTTTGGATTTTGCAATTCAGTTCGATTGGCAGTGGCTTGTTTCCTCTTCGAGTGATCTCTTCATTTGAGGCTTCTTTTTAAGGACGATAAATAAGATGAAATTGGTCAGTTGGTTACATGAAATAAGACATTTCTTGGAGGACTAATGGCCTATTTTGCAGTTCTTGTTTGGTTGAGTTGATGAACTAGTCTTTGATCATCTTTTTAAGGACGATAAATAGAAAAGGACGTATAGAAAGTCTCTTCTCATTTCTGGCTTGTGGATTTTTTTCGGATTAATTTTATTTGCCTATTTAGTTTTCTAGGATGCTTGTTTTGGATATATTTCTGAGGATTTAATTTGGAGACTTATTTTTCGAGTCAAACGTAGAATATTGCATCGGATTAATGTTAGAGAGATCAGTTGCTTGTTGTCCTATTCAATATCATCCTTGTCTTACCTTTGTCTTTCTATTTCACTAGATTTCAGTTTGCAAATCAAATAAACAAAGCATAGAGAACAGGTCTGGCCAAAAAAGAAAGGATTATTTCAAAGTTAACATAGATAGAAACATGCAAATCAATCGTCAATACTAACAGAGGAGAGCACCATACTTGTCGGTAGAGTGGTGACTGAAACTTGAAATCCGTCAAAAAGTAAATGTTG
The DNA here is from genome assembly GCA_024733475.1 of Syzygium grande. NCBI lineage: Eukaryota > Viridiplantae > Streptophyta > Magnoliopsida > Myrtales > Myrtaceae > Syzygium > Syzygium grande. The sequence continues at coordinate 34,912 of JAMXDD010000046.1, read as the reverse complement.
CAAGATTCTGGAACTGGTCTTGAATTGAATTGTCAAATAGTTATCAAATGGTCAGAGAGGAAGCTCTGCAACGCTATAGTCTGGAAGTGGCAGAAGAATAACATCAAAGGGATGGGAGTTCAGAGAGAGAGAGAGAGAGAGAGAGAGAGAGAGAGAGAGTATTCGATACGTGATCGTCTACTGGTGGCTATTAAAAATTGAAGTTGGACACTATTAAGTGTCAAATTTTATGTATTTGCATATAGGTACATACGCAGCTGCCCAAGCACCATGCTTTCAACACCTACTTGATGCTGACGATGAACTAAAGTTTGATTAGATAATAGAATTCAGAGTACAAGAAGAGCGGATTCCACCAATTTTATTGTAGTAATGGGGCAGAGGAATGACCGAATGAAAAATAAAAAGAAACAGGAGGTAGGTTGACCAAGTAAGTCCGGGCGTTAGTTTACCTTCATGTACTGAGGTATTTTCAACTCCACGTGAGATACATAACTTTCTACTAAGAATTTGGAACCAATTTCAAGCTCAGCATCAAATGATCCATCAGGATTACTCTTTAGTAACTCAAGCGTTGACATCAGGGGACAAAATCTTGAAGTTTTTGGACATTCTCAAACGGACATTCTTATGATAGCTCTCCTCCCGCATCTGCAGTGATCCTCCATCTTCAAGTTTTCAATCTATGCTTGAGAAACCTTAATCCTTTCTTTTTGATGTGTAAAGTTGGGGACAAATTTAGGGTTTTTAACACTTTTATGTGCACGTGAGTGGCATGAGAGAAATGCTTTTTTTTCAACTAAAACGACTGTGGAAAAGGAGCTAAATTCGCACAAGACAAGCAAGTGTTCATTGCCTGGCCATTGTTTTCATCGGCTATAAGCTCAGGGGGTTATTGAGCCAAAATGATCAAGTCCATGAGGTATTTTGGAATAAAGTCAAGTTTGGGGGAACTTTGAGAAATAGAACATTAGGGTGTTATCGGCTCAAAATGATCGAGTTCACGGGGTATTGTGAAACAAAAACAAGTTAAGGTGAAACGTTGAAAAACAGACACCATGTCAAGGTGATTCTTGGAATACTCCCTCTCTTATTTTCCTTTTTGTAATGAAGTTTTGGATGCGCCGAACCAATCATGGTCCATTCCTTAGTCAATTCAAGCTTTTGTGCAAAGAAAGAAGGTGAGAGGGAGTGATCAGGTAGCTTTCTCTCCTACCCTTGGAACTTCACACCTATCGTGGAACATTTTGCTTGCTGGTTCAAATCAAATGGCGTGCCGTTGTGTTAATGCTCTATTCATTTGTATTGAGAAAGTTTTCCATGTAGGAATTCCAATGATGCGAAGTTCTATTTATACGATTGATTTATGTAATAAGGTTTTTCTAAACTTTTGTTGGATGATTGAACGTAACTTCTTTATTCAAGCGTGGACCTGGGGTCAATATTCAAATTCATCCAAACAAGCAGAGGAAGTTGGTTACATTTACACTAGCCCTCACGCAAGCGATACACATGTAAGGGATTGCTTTCTGCGTCTCTTTACTCCTCCAAAGAGATAACAAAAAAGAAAATTATTATAGTGAATAGAAATATTAGTGCGATTAAAAATTTTGGACATGAGATACTTATAAGTATCAATAGAACAGCATAACATGCATGAAGGATTTAGTTCCAATTTATATCGTTAAATGCATTAGAAAGCACTTTATAGAGCTATCAAATGTTCATTCCCCTCGTGGTTATTGATTTTCAACCGCAACATACTTACGTGACAGATTAGGCAACTGCATTAAGGAGGAGAGAACTCAGGAAACCGTGTGTAATTAGAAACAATATAGAACCTAATAACAAATTCACGGATATATTACAAAACTATGTAACAAATTCAAGGATATATTACAAAACTATGTAAATATGGAAGTATACAGTCTAACTATCTCATGATGCAAATGTCACGTTACTAAAATTAAAGGCTTACAGATTAAGTAGTCTGTGAGGATATCGATTATAATTTGAATGTTCGTGAGGAATTCCTATGGAACCATAGATGAACTCAGTACAAAAGTTGGGGAATTTCAAAAGAAAATCAAACTAACCTGCGTGACAATGTGGTGAGAGAAAACGGAAGATGTGGAAGAGGGGAAGATGGCATCATGCAAATGAAGTCCAGTGGGTGCTGGGAAATTGTCAAAAGAAGCAGTGACACTCTTAGGACTCATTTTGGAGATAAGGCCACCCAATGGACGCAAATGGGTAATTTAAGGAGAGACCAAACAAAATGTTCTTCTCCAATTGAAGGATAGTGTAGATTTGGGATGTGGGGTAGCACGAGAAGAAAAGAAAATGTGAGCGGAATAAAGATTTTGGGTTAACATTATAGAAATTGATGTTACAAAAGCGGAATAATGTTTTAAAAGATTTTATTTGGCTTAATATTATAGAGACAATGTGAAATAACCTGAACAATGTCTTTTACATAACCTATCCCTTTTATGCAATTTTTTTTTGCCTTTTTTTTTTTTTTGGGATGGCAAACATGTGTTTTGTATGTGAAAAAAAATTAGTGGGTATTTCAATATAGAAGCAAATCATTTAAGACAACATGTAGTTCAAACTGATTTGTATAGGATCTAATATAGTGATGGTCACTTAATGAAAATTTAATACTGTAATTCTTGTAAGTAGATTTTCTTGCGTGTCGGTATTATGTCTAATAGATGAAACTTCTCATAGCTAAACGGAGATGAGGTCCCGGTTGGAAGAACAACAGGTGGAGCAAAAGCTGAGGTCCCGGTTGGAACCGAATAGAGTCGATAGCTCAACAGATCAGCTCCCTATTTTTCAGGAAGTAGGGCTCGGCTTTATTATTCTGGGGAAGAAATAGTCTGACGTCACAAAATAAAGAAGGAAAATAAAGCTTCATCTAAGCTTGAAGAATCCAAAAGGGACTATAAAAGACACTAGAGGTCTTTTCACCCATTGAAGAAGCAGCATAACCCAAGCCCCTATGCAAGACAGCCAAAAGAGGCGCCCAAGCCGAGAAGTTAAACTGGCTAAGTCATTTGCTTTTTGGAGTGAGGGTGAAAGACTACGAACTTAGACAGCCAGTATAAAAGAAAGGCAACATGTTCATCATCAGCTGGTTAACCTATCCTATGAGGTTTAAGTCTTACGTATCATTAAAAAAGGCAAGGTCAAAGTAAGAAAAAGACATAAGCCGTTGAGATGCTGGGGTCCAAATATAATCAACTATATGTTCCTTTTGGAATGGAAGAAGTTCAGTAGCATGTCGAGGGAAACAACCTGCAAGAAACTTGAACGCTAGGTTTGAGGAAACAGGGACCGATGACAATCACTTCTGGTGCCTCCTCGAGACAGTTTAACAATGACTAAAGGGAGTTGTATTTATTCTCTGGAAGCCGTCCAGCCGAGACAAAAAAGCCAAAGGATCATAAGAAGGAGACATGGTAAGACCCGAAGGAAGGTGAAAAGCTCAAAGGAGAGAAAGGATGAAGAAAATGAAGCAGTAGAATAAAAATTCGATCTTGAAATTATCTCCTACAACAATCATAAAAGCAAAAGGAGATTAAAAGAGCGGAGCAGATCACGGCACCCGTCGGCTCGAAGAGAGAAGAACGAAGTCGGGGATTGGCCAAAGATTTCAAAAGTCAAAGCCGATGACCAAGGATATCTGCAGTATGTATTTAAAAGAATAGAAATGGGGAATATGTTAACATCCATAAATAATCTTCACGGGCCGCGGCAAATTAATAAAGCCCAGAAGTGCCATTGAGAAGTCAGCCCATGGGTTAAAAGAAGCCCGTGGATAAGGACGGCAGCGATTCTTGACAGTTCGGTCGAGGCGTTTTTCAGAAAAACAAGATAAGCGAATGGTAGACAAATTACCGAAGAAACCGTGAATGCCAAAACTCAACCACCTTATGGATAACAAAATGTTGTTGCTAGGAAAACATCCCGAATGTTTCGGGAATAGTTTCAATTTGAAAGAATAATCGCCGTGATGATTATTTCCCTGATCTGACTATAAATAGTAGACAAAGTAATTATTGTCGGGATTCACAATCAATCAATGAAATAACATATCTTCAATTTCGCCACTTATCTTTCTTATTCGCGTTTACTTTTACCCTTTTATCTAATTTGATTGTTTACTTTATCCTTAATTTTTGTTTAGTTATTACCGAATTCTTCGTTTTGGAGCCAACACATAACCGAATATACCCAAAAAGCCGAAGAGCTAACTTTGACAAAAGGTATATCGTCAATGACCGTTTTCGGTGAGACAGGAGCATGATGGAATGACTCGGCAAAAGTACGAACCAATCTTCATGTATCTCTCGAAGAGTTGAAAATTCAGACTACTTTTTTTTGTACCGCGGCGGCTTCAACGGTGAACTTTGAGTGGGCCCACGACTACATGTTTAGTCTTCGGATTAGATGTCTTAGTCTTTGATTGGCATACCTTTCAATGGGGTCGACGGAGGAGATAATCACGAAATTTCCACTCTTGATCCGACTTTTCCCAAAATTTATTTGTCGGCATGCTCTACCGGGGAGAGTTCAAATTCAATAGGCCCTTTGCGCCCTCGAATAAAAGTCAAAATTGTAGTCAGATCGACACATGGAAATCCATTTCTTTTTCAATAAAATAAGTGTACTTCGACATTAAGTAAGAATACGCCTCGCGTAGACTTTTTATGTTACGAGTGTAAGTTATTTGTAAATCGGCTTGTTCGTCATGTCATTTCAAAACGCGAATGTCGTCGAATCAATCACTAGATGGATAGGGGATTGTTAAAAGAGCTCATCACTAGGACCATCACCTTTTGATGTTGATTAGAGTTGAGCATGCGCGCATCGTGAAAATTTTGAACTCGGAATCTCTAGTTCTAATATTATGTAAAATTTGATTGACCACTACCAACTATTTTGAAAACTTAAGCTATCATATGATGGCGTGATCTATTATTTAAATATTTCAATAATTATTTTTGTGCGTATGTTTTTTTATCTATAAAGGGTGGTTCTAGGAAAAAAAAATAAAAAGGGAGTTAATACGACTACCAAATTCGACATTATCACCATCATCGCCATCTCCACTTCATCATATAAAATTTCACAATGCTAATTATTGGGTTTGTTTCTTGGACATTACTCGGTGCCTTCCCATGTCACTTTCCTTGCTTGCAGTTTGGTGCACGACTACATGTTTTTTAGTCTTCGGATCAGGTGATGGTTGACAAGTCTCCTTCACTAGCTGCCGCCTCAGAAAGGGCCACCTCCTTATAATTTATAAATCTCTTCACGTCCAGTTGAGTTAGCACGTACCAATTTCTCTTGTTTCCTCTCGGTTTTCAAGTTATGGAACCTCGAAGCAATTGCTTTGCGGAGTACCAATCATGCCATTTCCTCGTTGGTATCGTCCTTGCGCTGTGCTTCACCCAAGTCTTCTCTACCAAAAACGAAACCGACAAACTGTCTCTGCTTGCATTTAAGGCCGGAATAACCGAGGATCCTCTCAACGTGCTCAGCTCGTGGAATGATAGCATGGGGTTCTGCCAGTGGTATGGTGTCACTTGCAGTCGTAGGCACCAAAGGGTCACAGCACTGGACTTGCATTCGCAAAAACTCTCAGGGTTGATCTCTCCTCATATTGGGAACCTCAGCTTCTTGAGAGAATTGTGGCTCGGAAACAACAGTTTCAATCATGAAATCCCTTCGCAAATCAGCCGGTTGAGCCGCCTCTACGATTGTTAATACTGGAGAACAATTCGTTGGTTGGTGAGATTCCTGAAAACATTTCAGCTTGCTCTAACCTTGTCAGCCTCCGTCTTGGCTACAACCAACTAACTGGAAAAATTCCTACACAAGTCAGTCTATTATCAAATCTACGATTTCTTTCATTTTATGCAAATAATCTTATTGGAAGCGTGCCTTCCTCCGTCGGGAACTTATCTTCACTAGAGAAGCTTTTGCTTACGAAAAATAACTTGGGTGGGAGCATTCCTCCAGACATAGGCCACCTGTCGAAATTACAGAACTTTCAAGTGTTCGGAAACAAACTGTCCGGTCCAATTCCAACTGAAGTTCTGAATCTCTCTTCTTTAGCTATGTTCGATGTAGGACACAATCGAATACGAGGGAGTCTTCCTGCAGACATATGTTGTACACTTCCAAATCTTTGGTTTTTTAGCATTATTAATAACCTATTTGAGGGACAGGTTCCTCCGTCAATATCAAATTGCACAAAGCTAGAGTTACTTCAACTTCCAAAGAACAAACTTTCAGGTAAAGTGCCTTCTTTGGAAAATCTGCACAAGCTTCGAGTGTTCACCACTTTCGAAAATCAGCTCGGAGATGGAAAACCCGAAGACTTGAACTTCGTTTGCTCATTGACAAATGCCACGAAGTTAAGGTTCTTGTCTATTTCTCGCAATAATTTCGGCGGAGTGCTCCCTAATTGCATAGGTAACTTATCCACCACCCTCATAGGATTTGATGTGAGTAAGAATCTACTATCTGGAGAAATTCCGAGACATATCGAAAATCTTGTGAACCTTGAAACATTGAATATGTGCAAAAACAAGTTTTCAGGTGTTCTCTCCTCAAATTTGGGGAATCTCTGAAATTTGTCATTCCTAATGTTAAATGGTAACAACCTAGGAGGGACAATCCCATCTTCTCTAGGAAATCTAACCAAGTTGACTATCCTAAATTTGGGTTGGAACAACTTTCAGGATCAAATCCCTTCAGAACTGTCTAACTGCCATTTTTTGAACTTACTCGGTCTTTCTAATAACAATCTCAATGGTACCATACCCCCACAAATTATGGGCATGTCATCACTGACCAGGCTTTTGGACTTGTCTCACAACCGTTTGACGGGAGTTCTACCCATGGAAGTAGGCAACTTGAGATTCTTGACCATATTAGACATCTCGGAAAATATGTTAGGAGGTGAAATTCCAAATAGTTTAGGTGATTGCGTTGCATTGCTATCATTGAGGATGGGGGTAATTCCTTCCACGGGTCCATTCCTCAATCCATGAGATCATTAAGAGGCATTGAAGAACTTGATCTTTCACACAACAATTTTTTGGGGAAATTTCACAGTTCTTGGAGATATTTCATTCTTTGAAAGTACTGAATTTGTCTTACAATAATTTTCAAGGCAAGCTGCCACGTGGAGGAGTCTTTGAGAATGTTACCTCTACTTCTATTATTGGGAATGCTAAGCTTTGCGGTGGATTGCCAGAATTTCAGCTTCCTAAATGCATCTCCAGTAGCTCCAAGAGTAGGAAAGTCCATATATTGAGATTGTCCGCTACTGTTATCTGTGGCTTTCTCGGAATTTCTTTGGTTCTTGCTATTCTATATCTCTGCCGGTGGAAGAAGCAAGTCACGAGAACCGGTTTCAAGTTCTATTGATGTTTTATGTCCGAACGTATCTTATGGAACACTCCTAAAAGCAACCAACGGTTTTTCTTCAACCAATTTGGTCGGTGTTGGAAGCTTTGGTTCAGTTTACAAGGCGATACTTGAGGACAATGGGACTGCCGTTGCAGTGAAGGTGCTTCATTTAGTGGGCGGGGTGCTTTGAAGAGCTTCATAGTTGAGTGCGAGGTTCTAAAGAACATTCGACATCGAAATCTTTTGAAGATACTAACAGTTTGCTCGAGTGCTGATTATCAAGGAAATGATTTTAAGGCCATAGTATATGACTTCATGGAGAATGGAAGCCTGGAACAGTGGTTACACCCAAAAGCAACTCCATTGCTTGGAAACGAGCCTCCGAAAAAAAGTGAATTTCATTCGAGGATAAATATTGCTATTGATGTTGCTTTTGCACTAGATTATCTTCATTACCAGTGTCACATCCCCATCATTCATTGTGATCTAAAGCCAAGTAATGTCCTCTTAGATGCTCAAATGGTCGCGCATGTGGGCGACTTTGGATTGGCGAAGTTCCTCCTTGGATCGTCCCTTGATACTATAGCTAATCAAATGAGCTCTATGGGTATAAAAGGGACAATTGGTTATGCTCCACCAGGTAATCTCTCCACTTTCTATTCTAATGATATGAGCTCCACATTTATTTTTGTGATTGGCACTCCCAATTTCATCTGCACTATGATCTAAATGCGTGGCAGAATATGCAATGGGATGCGAGGTCTCGAGAGAAGGCGACGTCTACAGTTACGGCATCCTCTTGCTAGAGATGTTCACAGGATTGAGTCCTACCGACGACAAATTCGGAGAAAATGTCACTCTCCATAGTTTCGTCGCGGCAGCTTTGCCTAAACAAGCATTGGAAATTACTGATCACGCTCTGCTTCTAGAAAGGGAGAGTCGTTTCAACCCCAATAGTCCTCGGCATTGGCTTCCCGAAAGCGATGGCATATTTCAAGAGTGTTTGGTTATGATCTATAATATTGGAGTTACTTGTTCCAATGAAGTGTCTGGAAATCGGATGAGCATAAGCGGTGTTGCAAGTCAGCTGCAAAAGATTAGGCGAAAACTCTTTGCATTGGGTTTACATGAACAAGATGAACTACCGCGGGTGATATGATAATTTCTTAATCTCTCTCGTCTTAAATATTTAGCTTTGCTGATGCAAGTGCAGACATACATGTAAAATGTGTAGCAGAATGCAGAGTCAATCATGTGTCTTCATTAGAAGGTAATAGTTGATTGTCATTCTTCATTCTGTATATTTATTAAGCTAAAATATGAGGTAAAATTTGTTCAGAGTTTCAGAACATGGATGAAATCGATGTGCGGAGAAGTCTGCCTGTAAAAAGAACGTCAGAATTGGATTTTGTGACCGCCTTCTTTAAATCCGAAGCCTTTCGCATGTTGGAGTCGAAAGTGTTGTTGGATTTTGAGCGTGAGGAGGACTTCGATTATGATATATGGGTTTTGCATGATTCAAATATAAAAATTATCATACGTAACTATGACTAAAATAGCAATTACAAATGACTCTTTTGATTAAATATATAATTAGAGATAACTCTAATGAGATAATTGTTTTAATGTATTTTTAACTTGTACTAAAGTGTCCATTGATAAGTTATCCAATCATCACAAAAAGTGAATAGAAGATATTTAATAAATAAATGAATATTGTAAAATGATAGAAAAAAAAAGAATACTTGCAAAATCAACAAACAAAAAAAGTTACCGGTGAATGTCAATGACGTCGGGAAAGCTCATTTTGCGATGTTAGGGTGGTAATAACCTTAAAATCATGACGTCACTAGAAATTTACTGTCGTGAGAAATGCGAATGCAAAAATATTAGGCAATAATGCTTTTGGTTTGGAACCCTCACAGTGAACGACTCGAGAGGCCCTCCCAAGGGGTCAGAAGTTCCCCTAGCAACAAAACAAACGTGAATTTGATTATCCAATATGTAGCCTTCCTTTCACAAATATTAACAATCTGTGTGTGAATCAGTCACCCCTGGTGGACCAAGAGAAAAAATGAAAAATTTTAAGTGAAGAAACAAAAGTAGGATTCATTAGGCAAAAAAGCCTCAACCAAAACAAAGGAGTTGCACAACATTATGATTCACCCAATCTAGTTGATAATCGTTTACTACGTCTTTGACCAAATATATATATACTCTGTCACCTCAATATATCTACTCTCATGCCTACTTCACTATATTACAGTTTGCAAATCGAATAAACAAAATATAGAGAACAGTCATCTGAGATATTACAAAGCAAGACACCTAAGAACCACTTTTTCGGTGACCAGAGACAATTACCACATTTTTACAGGGCAGCCAGTGTCCGAGATCTGAGTTACGAAATTTCTGTTTTGTGATTTTAATTCAAGAAGACGAAAATGTTTGGGCTTTGGTCTGTGGCTAGTAACATTACAGCTCCTCAAGGATAGCAAGAAGAGAGTCGAATGAAATCTTACTCTCATTTCAACTCATCCCATCTTGATTGTTTCCCGCAAAACCCGACATTCACCTTCACGATTGCAGGGGATTTGGTCCGGAATGATTGGAGGCACCTGTCTGCAAACCATCATCCTGGTGATTATCACTTCCATAACCAACTGGAACCGAGAAGTAAGTTTCCTTCCCTTTCGACAAAAGCATTAAGCATCATTAATTCATCCATATGTTGCCTTCGATCTCTGCTGTTTGTACCACGAGTTTCTTCTACAAGCTTTACCAATCCACGATTATATTGCATCGGAGATCAATGCTTCATGGGATTTCAGGCTGAGGAAGCAGAGAGTCGCGTAAGGAAATGGGGAGGATCAGCTGCGGAGCATTGATATATCGGAGCCATCATTAGAAGCTCGTGATCCCAATGCCTTGGAAGCTGCTTTGCGGTCGCCAAAGTACCATGATACTCAGTTTTTGCTAATACAATTCAGAGTCGTTTCTCTCAAAAGACGCCTGATCAAGTCGGTCCTGCTCCAGCAACAACAGTGCATCTTCGGCATTTAAACATGCCCAATGATTAATTTAGTTGTTTTGCGGTGGTTTGAATATACATCACAATGTTCAACCTGAGGCTCTAGCCAGATGGTTCAAACACCGGACCTGGTTTCGCGGTCAAAACTCGCAAGTGCGGGTCCAATCTAATTAGCTCTCTCTAATGGTTCTGTCTTGTGTCACTGGCAAAAAAATGCCATTTCTTTTGTAATCTTATGGAAGTTTTGAAGGCATTATGCATTTGCTCATCATCTGCGAAAAGATATAAACTCATGTACCCCTTACAATGAAGTAATCTGCAGAATCCATGCTTTAGCAGAAAGAACCACAAGTATCACAAACTCTTCGATGGGCCAAGTTCTGCGATAATGCCACCATTTCTCCTATGTTACACAAGACATGGCCAGACAATATCGCCGTACTTTGCTCATGTTTCAAGTGCTCCAAATTACCCAGCATCTCATTTGATGCTAAAGGGCCACCGACAGTTGCAGTTGCTGGACGATGCAGTCGACATTGTATCCTGGTACCTGGTCATATGCTTTGGCCTCTTCTTTTTTAAATGAAAGTGCACATGGCTACACGCGGCCCGTGTATGCAAAAAAATTACGATTAACCAAAGTATGTTCAAAGGAGGAGGATGAACCTTATCAACTACAATACCTTGTGTTAGGAAGCATCTAGCATGTATGTATCTTTTTTTGTGCTAAAACTAGCATGTATGTGTCTAGTTCTACCCATTCATGTTCTTGGAACAATGGCAATAATATGTATAAGTGACGAGAGTCATCTCTAATTATCCTTTGAATCCTTAAATTCTTTGATTAGTGAAGTATTTCTTTCTCCCAAACTTGTGTGCGAGAGTCACCTTGGAGCTCTATTCTCTCGGGCGATCGTGTGAGGTCCTTGAGTCCTTAGTCGAGCAAAGCGGCAATAAACTTGGTTCTCTTGTGTAAGAATGAGATACGAGAAGAAAGGGGACAGGAAACACAATCAAGAAAGCGAGTGGTACAATTAAAAACGTAATCGCGTGAAAAATAGCATTGCCCCTATGATTGTTAATTTACCTTAGGGATAATAAAATTACTATAAAGTTCGTAACATAAGAATATTAACGCTTATCAATCGACTAATAACGATTTAAATTGCCTCAAGCTGTCATCAATGATAATACCAATACTTAGCAATCGTCCTCATCAAAGGTAATATACCCGTGACACTTCGTAAATAACAATTAGTAATTTTGACTCGCGGCCCATCTTTGCCAGCTCACCGCCTTTCGGTATAAACGCGTCCAACAGATGATGATGACCACGCCATCCGACCCTAATTTCCGAACCTGAGACTCTGCTTCGGATGACCGTTATCGGTCCCCGAAGTCGGTTTCTCTCCGTCCTATAAATACCCGTCTCTCCTTCGCCTTCCTCATTCTTATTCTCGCTCTTCCTCTGCCGCTCGCTCGCTCTCTCTCCCTCTCTCTGGCGACGGCCTCTGCGAGATCGTCTTTCAGAGGAGGAGATGTCGATCCCGATTCGCTCTCTCGTCCATCCTTTTGTTGTTGTTGTTGATGGGAGAATTGTTTCCTGGGGTCTGATTTCTTGAAGCATCTGGGCTTTGGCAGAAACTCAGTTTCTTCTGCGGCGGAGATTTCCAAAGGTTTTTGCGCGGTCTCTTCGCGACTTTGCTGTGGTTTCATGGGAGTCGTTTGGTTCACGCTCCTCCTTTGATCGGTTCATCGATTCACCCACCGTTCGGGTCTTTGCGTGTTTACTTGGTTCTACCAGCTTACTCTGGATTTTGTTATTCTCGGTGAATTTGGCAGTGGCTTGCTTTGATGGGTCTCTTCCCTTGCCGGTATCATCGAAGGAGGATGAATACGCAGCCGGTCGGTTTGTTGCATCGATATAGGTGATTTTGGGCTTTTTGGAGGATCCGCGGTCCGTTTTGCAGTCCTTCTTGGTTACATGATCGATGGACTGAAATTCGATAACCTTCTGGGCGCTTGCTGGTTACATGATAATACGGACTAGTTCTCTAATTCTTTTACAGATTGGAGTTATGCAGGCTTGAGAAGTGGTGATCTATTGGGTTTTTTCTGGGGCCGAGTTGACGATTGTTTGAAATCGGATAAGCTGCCGTTTCTTGATTGAATTTTTGGTTCTGCAGTTCTGTTACTTTCCAGTTAAGGTGAAATGATCCGTGCTTAGTTCTCTGTTCCTCGCAGGTCAGGGTTTGGTCGATGCGATACTTTACCACGTGAAGGCCGATGTGAAGTGTCTATGATCACTGCTTCGGATTATTAGTATTAAAAAATCTTCTTCAGAGGAGACATCAATGTCAAATCGCGTTCTTGATCCTTCTTTTGTTTCGGCTTCTTGATTGATTGTTGATTAGCCGGTTGTTTTCACGGTCTGATCTTTGAATGGATATGTGTGGTTGCAGAAACTTAATCTATTCTGAATGCTGAACAGAGTTTTCCGAAGGTTTTGGATTACCTCTCTTGGACTTTGCCATGGTTATGGGCATCATTGGGATTTACGCTCCTTTGATCGTTTATTGATTCATCAATTGATGGGTTTAATTGATTTACTAACTGATTTTGGATTTCGCAAGTCAGTTCGATTGGCAGTGGCTTCTTTCCTCCTGGAGCGATCTCTTCATCTGAGGATGCTGTCTAAGGACATGATAAATAAGATGAAACTGGTCAGTTGGTTACATGAAATAAGACATTTTTTGGAGGACTATTGGCCTATGTTGCAGTTCTTGTTTGGTTGAGTTGATGAACTAATCTTCGATCATCTTCAGGAGGGCGATGAGACTGAAACCTTCTGGGCATACTGGCTTTGATTGAAATTTTATCTTCAGTTTATCAGCTTTTTTATTTGGCACTTCTATGTGAGTATTTTGTTGTTTTTGGAAGATCAATGATTGTTGCTCCCTTCCATTGTAGGCGTTGTTTATGAGTATGGCAAGCTCTTGGGTCCACATGATCGCCTGTAAATTATGCAGATAGTTCATGTTGGATTTGTGTGTCATTATGTCCTCGTGGTAGGTTGTTGATAGATCTTTGACATAACTATGATGACTTCCATTTGAGGTTTCAGCATAGAGTGGAATACAGCTACAACAACAGCGGACGAGGCCTTATTCGAAGTTTCCACTTGGTGATGGAAGCTTTGTATGAATCCGTTTATGACAATAAACTATCAATTCTATCTTAAGCCTTATCCGAAGTTTCGACTTGCTGATGTCCTCGAAGGAGGATAAATACGATGACACTGGTCAGTTTGTTGCATCGATTTAGGCAATTATGGGCTTTTTGGAGGACCAACGATCCATTTTGCAGTCTTTCTCGGTTACATGATGAACCAGTATTCTTTGATCACATCTTTCAGGTCCTGAGTAATGGACTGAAATTTGATAACTTTCTGAGCGCTTGCTGGTTTTGATCAAAATTTTTTCTTCAGCTGTTCTTAATCTTTGGGAGTGACGACATCATATGGACTATTCTCTAATTCTTTTACAGATTGGAGTTTCGCGGAGTTAAGAAGTGGTGATCTATTGCATTTTTCTCTGGGGCTGAGTTGACGATTGCTTGAAAGTCCTAAGTTATTTTGTTGTAATTTGTTCTCCAGTCCTGATTCTCCAGTCCTGTTATTTTCCCGTTTGTCTACGCAAGGGGTATGCGTCGGAAGATCAAACAATCCAATCCAGACTCTGCTTCGGATTATTAGTATTGAAAATCTAGAGCCGGTGTCTCCTTCCTCTAGATAACCGTCCATCCCTCGTGTCCTCGTCCTTCAATGTTGTCCTGCGTCTCTGGTTGTGCGTGTGTTCCTCTCTCTCATAGCTCTTGCTTTACTATCTCTGCAAAATCGACTTCAGAGGAGACATCAATGTCAAATCGCGTTCTTGGTGTCCTTCATTTTGTTTTTTGCTTCTTGATTGATTGTTGATTAGCCAATTGCTTTCACAGTTTGATTTTCAAAAGGATATGTCTGGATGCAGAAACTTATTTCTTCTGAATGCTTAACAGAGTTTTCCGAAGGTTTGGGATCCCTCTGTTGTGAACTTTACCATGGTTATGGGCATTATTAGAGTTTACGCTCCTTTGATCATTTATTGATTCATCAATTGATGGATTTAATTGTTTTTTGACATCAAAGTTTCAACTTGGTGATGTAAGTTTGTTTGAATCCATTTATGACATCAATTCTGTCTTACGCCTTCTGTAATGATCAGATTCTTCAAGTCTTTTTTTTTTGTTGTTGTCTCTCTTTCGTCAAGTTTTATGTCTTCCTGTGCCCCTACTATGTCTTTCCCTTTTGCCATTCAGGTTTGATGAACTATAGAAAAGGGCATTTAGAAAGTCTCTTCTGGTCTTGGTTTGTGGATTTTTTTATGCTTTTGAAGATTTTTTTTGCGAGTCCAATGACGAGTCCTTTAACACATCGGACTAATGGAACAGACATCAGTTGCTTGTTATCCTATTCAATATCGTCTTTGTCTTACCTTTGTCTTTTTCTCCTTTGTTCTGTGTTGATTCTTGGGTTCTTGGTGAGGCTTCTCTGGTTGCAGTGCTGTGCTGTGGATTAGCCAGCTGATCATCATTGATTGCATACCTCTCTCTCTCTCTCTCTCTCTCTCTCTCACTTATTCCGTTTGTTTGCTCTCTCTTTCGTGACAGCCTCTGCGAGATCGTCTTCAGAGGAGTTATCAATCACGATTTGCGTTCTTGACCCTTCAATTGTTTCTATTTTTTAGTTGATTGTTGATGAGCCGATTGTTCTCTCGGTGTGATTTTTGAAGCATCTGGCTAGTTATAGAAGCCTAATTTCTGCTGCTGCAGAGATTCCGAATGTTTCACATGTTTTCTTTGCGACTTTGTCAAGGTTGTTTGTTTGGTTTATGCTCCTCCTTTGATCGTTTATTGGTCCATTGACCTCTCGTTCACTTGCTCTACCAGCTTACTCTGGAATTTGTTATTCGGTGAATTGCAGTGGCTTCTTTCCTCTTGGATTGTTCTTTTTGTTTGCGGATGAAGGACAAAAATGCGATGACACTGGTCAGTTGTTGCATAAAATAAGGCTTTTTGGAGGATCAACAATCTGTTTTGCAGTCTTTTTCGGTTTAGATGATGAACTACTAGTCTTTAAGAACATTTTCAGGTCTAGGCGATGACTGAAATGTGATAAGCTTCTGGGTGCTGGTTTGAATAAGAATTTGTCCTGCAGTCTATTTTTGTCTTTGGGAGTGGCAACACTATTACATCTAGTTCTGATTCTTTTATTGACTGGAGTTTTGCCAGACTTGAGAAGTCATGATAGAATGTGTTTTTCTCTGGGGCTGGGTTGAAGATTGCCGGAAGTTGGATAAGCTGCCACTTCTTGATTGCAATTTGTTTGCCATTTCTGTTATTTTCCTGTAAAGGTGGAATGATCAAATCCCCGGTTATCCTTCCCTCGCAGGCGAGTTTGGGCGATGCAATCCTTCTCATCAAGGTCAATGTGGAGTGTCTATGATCTGTGATGGTCCTTGTGTCCTCATCTTTCAGTCTCGTCCCGCGTCTCTGGTTGTGCTTGTATTCCTCTCTATAATGGCTTTCACTTGATGAACTCTGCAATATCATCTTCAGAGATCGCGTCGTGATTGTTCTTTTCTTTCTTAATTGATGATCAGCCCATTGCTTTCACGGTCTGATTGTTAAAAAGATGTCTGGTTGCAGACATTTAATTCTTCTGTTTGCTGACAGAGTTTTCCGAAGGTTTTGGATTGCTTCTCTTGGACTCTACCATGTTTATGAGCATTATTAGGGTTTACCCTCGTTTGATCATTTATTGATTCATCAATTGATCGATTTAAGTGTTTTACTAACGGATTCTGGATTTCGCTATTAGCGATTCAATTGGCAGTGACTTCTTTCCTCTTGGAGCATTTCTTCATCTAAGGATGCTGTCTAAGGATGATGAATGGAAATTGGTCAGTTGGTTACATAAAGTAAGGCGGAGGACTAATGGCCTTATTTTGCTTCTTGTTTGGTTGAGTTGATGATAGTCTCCGATCATCTTCAGGAGGGGCAATGAAACAGACATTTTGAAACCTTCTTGGCACTCAATTTCTATCTTTGGTCAGTGGGGAGATGCTTATCGTCTAGTTCTAATTCTTTTACGGGTCCATATTGCTGGAGTTAAGAAGTGGTGACCTATTGCGTTTTTTCTGTGGGGCTAATTTGTTTGAAATTGGATAAGCACCGTCTCTTGGATCTAGAGCATTTATTAGTTTGAGTGAAACTTGTTCTCCACTTCTGTTATTTACCGGTTAAGGTCAGATGATCAGTGCCTTATATTGTTTCCTGTTTCCTTCACGTTAGAGTTTGTTTGATGCAATACTCTTACCTCATCAAGTGGTCTCTTTGTGACTTTGCCGTGGTTTATGGGAATCATTTATTTGATCCACCAGCTTACTCTGGATTTTGTTATTCGGCGACTTGGCAGTGGCTTGTTCTGTTCGATCTCTTCGTTTGCTGATGTCGTCAAAGGAGGATAAATACGAAGGACACTGGTCAGTTTGTTGCATGGATTTAGGCAATTTTGGGCTTTTTGGAGCACGGACGAGCCATTTTGCACTCTTTCTTGGTTACATGATGAACTATTATTCTTTGATCACATTTTTCAAGTCCCGTGAGATGGACTGAAATTTGATAACCTTCTTGGCACTTGCTGGTTTTGATCGAACTTTGTTCTTCAGCTGTTGTTAATCTTTGGGAGTGACGACATCATACAGACTATTCTCTAATTCTTTTACAGATTGGAGTTTCGCAGGACTTGAGAAGTGGTGATCTATCGCGTTTTTTCTCTGGGTCTGAGTTGACGATTGTTTGAAATCAGATAAGCTGCTGTTTTTTGACTGAAAGTTGTTCTGCAGTTCTGTTATTTTCCAGTTGTGGTGGAACGATCACTGTTTGGTCGATGCAATACTTTACCATGTGAAGGCCGATGTGGAGTGTCTATGATCTGTGCTGGTTGTTTCTACGAAAGTGGTACGCGTTGGCAGATCACACAATCCAATGCGGACTCTGCTTTGGATTATTAGTATTGAAAATCCAGAGCCGGTCTCTTGTTTCTCCAAATAACTGTCCATCCCTTGTGTCCTCACCCTTCAATGTCATCCTGTGTCTCTGGTTGTGCAAGTGTACCTCTCTCTCATAGCTATTGCTTTACCTTCTCTGCAAAATTGACTTCAGAGGAGACATTGATGGCAAATCGTGTTCTTGATCCTTCTTTTGTTTTTGCTTCTTGATTGATTGTTGATTAGCCAATTGCTTTCACGGTCTGATTTTCAAAAGGATATGTCTGGTTTCTCCAAATAACTGTCCATCCCTTGTGTCCTCACCCTTCAATGTCATCCTGTGTCTCTGGTTGTGCAAGTGTACCTCTCTCTCATAGCTATTGTTTACCTTCTCTGCAAAATTGACTTCAGAGGAGACATTGATGGCAAATCGTGTTCTTGATCCTTCTTTTGTTTTTGCTTCTTGATTGATTGTTGATTAGCCAATTGCTTTCACGGTCTGATTTTCAAAAGGATATATGTCTGGTTGCAGAAAGTTAATTTCTTCTGAATGCTGAACAGAGTTTTTCAAAAGGTTTGGGTTCCCTCTGTTGGACTTTGCCATGGTTATGGGCATTATTAGAGTTTACTTACTTCTTTGATTGTTTATTGATTTTTCAATTGATGGATTTAATTGTTTTGCTGGCTGATTTTGGATTTTGCAATTCAGTTCAATTGGCAGTGGCTTCTTTCCTCTTGGAGTGATCTCTTCAATTGGGGCTTCTGTTTAAGGACAATAAATAAGATGAAACTGGTGAGTTGAAATAAGACATTTCTTGGAGGACTAATGGCCTATTTTGCAGTTTTTATTCGGTTGAGTTGATGAACTAGTCTTTGATCATCTTCAGGAGGGCAATGGGACTGAAACCTTTTGGGCACTTATTGGTTTTGATTGAACTTTGTTCTTCAGTTTATCTTCTTTTGGGAGTGGGGAGAAGAAATGGTTTACAGGTTGAAGTTTTGCCGGACTTATGAGGTGGTGACCTATTGCTTTTTTTTTTTTCCCTGTGGGGCTGAGTTTTTTTTATTTGGTTAAGCCTATAGCTTCTTGGATTTTTCCAGTTATTAGTTTGAATGAAGTTTGTTCTCCTGTTCTATCTTCAGCCTTTCTTATGATCAGATTCTTCAAATCTTTTTTTTTTTCATCCTTTTATGTCTTCCTGTGCCCCTGCTATGTCTTTCTCTTTCTCCGTTCAGGTTTGATGAACTATAGAAAAGGACATTTAGAAAGTCTCTTCTGGTTTCTGGTTTGTGCATTTTTTTCGGATTAATTTTGATTGCCTATTTAGTTTTCTAGGATGCCTGTTTTGGATATATTTTTGAGGATTTATGCTTTTGGAGACTTTTTTTCGAGTCAAATTTATAATCTTAACGTATCGGATTTATGCTATCATCCTTGTCTTACGTTTGTCTTTTTCTCCTTTGTTGTGTGTTGATTCTTGTGATCTTAGTGAGGCTTCTCTGGTTGCAGTGCTGTCTTGTGGATTAGCGAGCTGGTCATTATTGGTTGCATTCCTCTCCCTCTCACACATTATTCTGTTAGTTTGCTTGCTCTCTTTTACATGATAGCCTCTGTGAGGTTGTCTCTAGAGGGGAGTTGCGTTTTGAACCATCTTTTGTTCTCTTGGTATGATTCTTGGATCCTCTGACTGGTTGAAGAAAACTAATTTCTTCTGTTGCGGAAATTCCAAAAGTTTCGCATGTTCTCTTTTCGACTGTCGTGGTTGGGGACTTGTTTGGTTTACGCTCCTCCTTTGATCATTTATTGATTCCTCAGCTTACTCTGGAATTTGTTATTCCGTGAATTGGCAGTGGCTTCTTTCCTCTTGGATTGTTCTTGTTTTTTGTATGTGGATGTCGTCGAAGGACGAAAAATGCAATAACACTGGTCAGTTGTTGCATAAAATAAGGCTTGTTGGAGGATTGTCAATCCGTTTTGCAGTCTTTTTTGGTTCAGATGATGAACTACTAGTCTTTAATAACATTTTCAGGTCTGGGCAATGACTCAAATGTGACAATCTTCTGGGCACATGCTGGTTTGAATTGAAATTTGTTCACCAGACTTTTTTGTCTTTGGGAATGGCAACCTTATTACAGTCTAGTTCTGATTCTTTTACAGATTGGAGTTTCGCCAGACTTGAGAAGTCGTGATCTATTGTGTTATTCTCTGGGGCTAGGTTGAAGATTGCTGGAAATAGGATAAGCTGCAACTCCTTGATTGAAATTTGTTCGCTATTTCTGTTATTTTCCTGTTAAGGTGGAACTAAACAGTCTATGCCTAGTTCTTGTTCCCTTGCAGGTCAGAGTTTGGTCGATGCAAAATACCTTACCTTGTCAAGGTCAATATGGAGTGTCTATGATCTGTGATTATTCTTTTGATGGAATGGGTATGCGTCAACAGATCACACAATCCAATCCAGACTTTGCTTTGGATTATAAGTACTGAAAATCTAGAGCTGGTGTCTCCTTGTGTCCTCATCCTTCAGTCTTGTCTTGCATCTCTGGTTTTGGAGTGTCTATGATCTGTGATTATTCTTTTGATGGAACGGGTATGCGCCAACAGATCACACAATCCAATCCAGACTTTGCTTTGGATTATAAGTACTGAAAATCTAGAGCTGGTGTCTCCTTGTGTCCTCATCCTTCAGTCTTGTCTTGCGTCTCTGGTTGCAGAAATCTGATTTTTTCTATTTGCTTGACAGAGTTTTCCAAAGGTTTTGGATCGCCTCTCTTGGACTCCACCATGTTAATGAGCATTCTTAGGTTTTATCTCCTCGTTTGATCGTTTATTGATTCATCAATTGATCGATTTAAATGTTACACTAGCTGATTCTGGATTTCGCTATTCGATTCAATTGGCAAAGGCTTCTTTTCTCTTGGAGCGATATCTTCATCTAAGGATGCTGTCTAAGGATGATGAATAAAGAAGTGGTCAGTTGGTTACAAAAAATGAGGCGTTTTTTGGAGGACTAACGGCCTATATTGCCTCTTGTTTAGTTGAGTTGATGAACTAGTCTCTGATCATCTTCACGGGAGGCAATGAAATTGACATTTTGAAACCTTCTGGGCACTTGCTGGTATTTCTATCTTTGGTTAGTTGGGAGTTGCTTGTTCTCCACTTTTAATTTTTTTACGTTTCCATTTTACCGGATTTAAGAAGTGGTGACCAATTTGCGTTTGTTCTATGGGGCTAAGTTGTTTCAAATTGGATGCTACCGCCTCTTGGATTCTAGGCAGTTATCAGTTGGAGTGAAATTTGTTTCAAATTGGATGCTACCGCCTCTTGGATTCTAGGCAGTTATCAGTTGGAGTGAAATTTGTTCTCCTGTTCTGTTATTTCCTGGTTAAGGTGAGATGACCAATGGCTCATTCTGTTTCCTTTGCATTAGAGTTTGTTTGATGCAATAGGTTTACCTCATCATGTTTGATGTGGAGTTTTCTCAATCTATGATGGTTCTTTCTAGCTGCATAAACATTATTCCATTGGACGAGCTTTTCTTTCTTTGGAACACTTCTATGGGGGTATTTTGTTGTTTTCGAGATATCAATAATTGTTGTCGTCTTCCATTGTAGCTATTGTTTATGATTCTGGGAAGCTTTGAGGGTCCACATAAGTTCTGGCTTTGTTTCTCTTCGTTCTTATCTGCATGCTGCAGTCACTAATTGGGTATGCCGGTAAATTATGGAGATAAGTTAATGCACTATGCAGGATTTATTGGTCTTTCTCACAGGTGGAGTATAGCCTGGTGCCATAGGGAGGCGAATGGCGATGATAGGACCCCAATCGACTTTTGACGCCCCCCGAAACGGGCGTCGCCTTCCTCGATGGTGAGCCGGTGAAGTGTCGGACCCGAGCCTTCCTTGGCGTGAGTTGGCGAGTATCGAGACTGTGGATGGGCCAGCCATTATGCATGAGGAGGAGGTGGAGCAAAGTGAGTCCCAGTCAGAGATGTAGACCCGGTGGAGGACGAAGAGTTAGACCTTGGGGGCAAGGGATTTGGACATTGAAGGTGGAGAAGTGGCTGAAGTTGGGATGGACCAGGGCATATGATCGAGGAAGAGGAGGAGTTTTCGATGTCTTGACTCGACCGGGAGCCCTAGTTTAGGTCCCACCTTAGGAGTTAGAACCGCCACTTTTTTTTAGAGCCCACCGGTACGTCGATATTCGACCTCGGTCCCTTTTTGCCTTGTGGCCCTTTGGACGATCTTTTGTTGATCGAGGGATATTGTACGTCGGTTTGTAAAAGAATATATATAGTAAGGTTTAATTGATCACTTAATCGTTATCTTTTTGCTATTCATGGTTCTTGATAATTTGTCCGGTGTATATATATATTTTTTTTATATACGTCGTTTCCGCTTGTGGCTTGTTTTCTCTGATTTGGACATTCGGGTCTCTGTGAGGCAATCCCCGGAACGTCGCGCTTTATTTAGACCACAGGATGATGTTCGTGCTCCCGTCGGGTGCGGGCGTGACATCCCGTTGAATTGGTATCGAGCAAGGACAGCTCGGTCCAATCTAGCCAAACACAGGTGATAAGGAGGAGTGACCATGGGTAGCTATAGGGTGACCTAGTGTGCTAAGTGTACCTCTAGATTGGTTGTGTTTAAATGTTGTGGTGATTGTTTGAACCAGTGCTATGCAGGTGCGGCAGGACCCAAGGTAAGTGTGCAAGTCCTTGGGTGAAAATTCTGTAGCTGTTGTGCTAGTTGCATGCTGAGTGCTTAATTACTTTTGTGTTGATACCTGCCTAGGACTTAGACCGGTTAATTGGTTTAGGTCTCTAATTCCTGGACGGAATTATAATGTATAAGTGGGTGGTGTGAACCCCGTGAGTATGAGTAGTCGAGGTCGAGGTCGAGGTCGAGGTCGGGTAAGTCCGCAAGTTGGGTGTGGGGGAAAATCCCGTATGGGATGAGTTTTAAGGGTACTCGGGGAGCTGAAATTTTAATGAGTAGACATCGAGGAGCTTAAATGCCACTTTATTACCGATGCCGGGCCACTATTATCGCCGTCAATGGGAATGACGGGAATAATGGGTATATTGAGATGTTGGGAATCCGGTCAAGGGCAAGTTATTGCAGACGGATGTTAGTTGGGTGAAAAATTTTTGAAATTTAAACTTGCAAGGTTCGATAGGAAGAAGTAACCCCGACACTACGGTGCTTTGATAGAGGACTTAGAAAAAGGTTTTTGCGGTATTCGGTGCACTAGTGAGGAGGAAATGACCCCGGCTGTATATCCACCCAAGGAAATGCGATTGATTGGTAAGAGGACCCCTGTGGTAGGCTATTTGGAAGGGCATAATCCCAAGCCAGGGTGTCGCTATTTCGAGGCCTTCAATGGGAGGTACTTTCAGAGAGTGCGTGAGGACAAAAAAAAAAAAATGAAATGAAATGAGAGTTTCTTGGGCTTGTTAAAATTGAATGTCACTTGATCAAGACGAGGTCGGGTTTGTAAGGTTGTCTAAGCACGCCAAAAGATAGTCATTGATCGTGGGGATAGGACAAAGAAGTTTCGAGACGGATTGAAACCGAATCTTCAGAGCCAAGTGATGCTAATGAGCCTAAGGGATTATAATGAGTCAGATGGCAAGGCTTAAATGGTTGAAAGGGATTTGAATGAAAGGTTACCGATATGGATCACGGTACACGCCGGCTAGGGACAATGGGAACTGTGGAAAGAAGCCTATGACAAAGAAACAGAAATTGTCCCTCTAGTAAGAAAGAACTTGAGAAAACCGAAATGCTACTCCAACGCCGCATGTCGGTCTTATGGAAAGAGGCATAGGAATGGCCAACGCCAAGGTAAAAGTGGAGCATGTTGTTGATGTGGATGAAGGTCACTAGGTGAGAAATTATTGAACCAATGGGTTAGACCGCCAATGCAATTGCAGCGATCGCAGTAGGACATTAAGTGAGAACGCCTGCAGACTAATCAAAAATCGGCTAAGGGCGAAGGAAAAGTGTATGTTGTGGCTGAGAAGGAAGTGAAGGATGTGTCTTAAAAGTATAGATGCGCTATGAGATGGTATTTGGTAAAATAGGAGATGATTTCGAAGTTACCACTTGGATGATTATGTACGACGTATTATCACTTATGGTGGATAAGCGCAATCGAATTGTGGATTTTTGATTTACTAGTGACATTCTTGGAAGAGTTTGGGAAGATGAGTTATGTTTGGGAATTTCGATTTTATAAAGAACCAAGGTGATTTGTCTTGGGAGACCGTTGGATTGAAATTGGATGGACTGAACTTGTCCTTGAGGTGTATGATAATTATTTTGTGGCTGACTTATTGGTTGAGGAATCAAGGCTAAAGGACATAGCCGAAGTGTGTAATCTTCCCGATGTCCTTCCTCGGGAATTGTCGAACCGCCACCGATCGAAAGTGGAAATCAGAATCAAGTTAGCCTTGGGATGGAACCAGTCTTGAGAGCACCATTTTTGAACGTCGTTGTCGAGTTGAAAGGATTGAAGGTTCAAATGCAAGGGTTGTTGGACGAAGGTTTTATTCGGTTGGGAGTGGGTCTCCATGGGGAGCGCCAGATTTTATCTCATGAGGAAGAATGACGGATTATTAAGGTTATGTATTGGCTATAGACCGATAAATTAGGCGACTATTAAGGATAAATGCCCATTGCCAAGAGTGAAGGACCTGTTCGACAAGTTACCAGGGCATCAATATTTTGTAAAATCAATTTGAGGACTGATTATTATCAATTGAGGATCGTGAAGGAGGACGGGCAAGTCGGCATTCGTGATTTAGGTATGGGCACTATGAGTTTACGGTGATGCCGCTTTGGATCGGCGAACGCCCCTGCAGTTTTTATGGATTTAAGGAATCGGGTATTCAAGGAATTTTTGGATCAATTTGTAATCGTATTCATAGATGACATTCTGGTATATTCGAGGAGTTCCACCGAGCACGAGGCACATTTGGAAAAAGGTACTACAGGCTCTAAGGAGCACGATCTACGTTAAGTTTTATAAGTGCAAATTCGCTTCATTGAGTGGCGTTCTTAGGACATATGATACCGGGGAAGGAATTGCAAAGGATTCAAAGCAAAGATTGAAGTCAACAGGAATTGGCTAAGACTAACAACGGTAATCGAGGTTCGGAAGTTCTTGGATCTGGCAACTCATTACAGACGCCTCGTGGAAGGGGTTTTTGACGTTAGTGACACCGTGACACGCTTTGCAAAAGAAGGAAACGAAATTTGAATGGACGGACAAGTACAAAAGGAATTAAATATGAGACAAATCATTGGATGGAACCCCTTAAGGACTACGATTGTAATATTTTATATATCGTCCCAAAAAGGGCTAATAAGATAACGGACGACCGAGTTGGAAATCGAGCATCGCGCATATGATGGTCAAGGAATGGACCCTGGAGAGAAATTTGGGATTCGAGTTTAAGTGTGAAGAGAGTCATGTTTAGAGTCTGCTTACCGTATTGAGGATTAAACCGGAAATCCGGGCTAAGATTAAGGCTTTATAATCGATGGACCTGTAAATCCGTAAGATTCTGGAAATTGATATCACGTAAAGGAAATCGGATTTTTAAGTATTCGAGGATGAGATTCTGAAATTCCGTGGTCGGGTTGTGTGTACCCAAATTTGCGTAATTAAAAGAAGAGATTCGCCGGAAGTACACCGTGGAATTACAAGATTCACCCGGTAATACGAAAATGTACCAGAACTTGGGATAAAGATTGTTGGTAGAGTGATATGAAAGTGGACGTGGCTAAACATGTGGCTAAGTGTTACCCATGTCACCGGTGAAGATGCAATCTTGCAAGTCGGGTAGAAGGTTGCAGCCATTGGAAATTCAGAGTGGAAATGGGAACACTTTATGATGGACTTTGAAATGGGATTATTGAGGAGCCGGAGAGGCCATGATTCGATTT
The DNA here is from genome assembly GCA_024733475.1 of Syzygium grande. Taxonomy (NCBI): domain Eukaryota; kingdom Viridiplantae; phylum Streptophyta; class Magnoliopsida; order Myrtales; family Myrtaceae; genus Syzygium; species Syzygium grande. Next base: position 9,409 of record JAMXDD010000046.1, on the reverse strand, counting down.
GGGTGATAGTGGATCGATTGACTAAGTCAACACAGCCTTCTACCAAGACGAAAAGGATTTTGCCTTGGGAAAGTATGCCAATTGGTATGTACGACACATAGTTCGTCTCCGGGAGTACCAATGACGATCACCTCGCACCGTGATCTTAAGTTTACTACCGCTTTCGAAAAAGTTTTCATACGGCATTAGAACGAGGTTACGCTTTAACACACCTATCATTCGCAAACGGATGGCCAGTCCGAGAGGACGATTCAGACTTTGGAAAATATGCCGCAAGCACGTGTATTGGATTCCGAGGAAGTTGGGAAGAATAATTGCTCTTGGTTGAAATTGCTTGTAACAATAACTATCAGCGAGTTTTAGAATGGCGCCGTTTAAGGCATTGTATGAGGGATTTGCAAAACACCGGTTTTGGCGGGATGAAGTGGGTAAGAGGAGCATCACGGGACCTAAGTGAGTTCAGCAGTAATTGAATAGTCAAGGTGATTTGGGGACACCATGGAACCAGAGGTGCGATGTAGGGAAGTGAATAGTTGTTATGACACCAATACCCCCATTTGTTTGAGTAGTTGATTGGATTGTAAATTTCGAGGACGAAATTTTTGTAAGGGGGAAGAATTGTAACAGCCTGAATTTCGACTAATTTTTGGGATTTATAGAACGCGTGATTTGTCGTTGTGCTTATAGTAAAATCTCGCCGAGAACCGATCACTCTCGGTTATTATTTTAAATTAGAGATTTCGCTAGAATCGCACTCGATCGAATTTTGTCGTTATTTAGACCCCGAACTTGGCGATCGATTTTGGGAGTTTCATAAAGAAATAAATTGACGGTGTCGATATTATTGTGGCCAGCATCGAGATTATCGGGAATGGTGAAAAGGTGAATTTTTTTAGACCGGGTGCTAATTTGGACCGTAGACCTCCTCGTAGTGTGACCGGAATTATTTTATTTCAGTCAATTGCCTTAGAATATTATTCGGATTTTTAAAATTGTTAGGCAATTTTTTCGGGTTAAATCGACACCGATAAGTCGATTTTTAGTTTGGACCGTGTCCATTGTTTCGGCTTGAACTTTAAAATTTGAACTTTCTCCCTATTTTCTCTCTCCTCTCTCTCTCCCTCTGCTGTCCCCCCCCCGTCTTTGTCCCCTCCCCCTCTCCGTCTCTTCTCTCTCTTCTCTTCTCTTCTCTCTCTCTCTCTCTCTCCTTCTCTCCCTCTCTCCCTCTTTTTTTCCCTTCTCCCTTGCCCCTTCCCCATGCAAATTTTCCCTTTCCCTCGCGTCTCCCTCTGCGTGCACTTTGCCCCCTCTCTCGCCTTCTCTTCTCTTAGGGATTAATTAAGTTAATCCTTGGTCTAAATAGACGTGTATATAGATAGGCCGATTTGGAGATTAATCGGGACCCATTATGGCTAAGTCGTTGACGGGACCTATTATTAAGTGGGTCCTAAATGGATTGGACCTTTGGTAATCTTTGAGTTGGGCATTAAAATACCGGGTATACATAGACTAAAGTGAAATGAATTAGATGTGCCGATAAAGCGCCGATTAAGCCGAGAGTTGTGATTCATTGATCCGCACATCGGGCATAACGGTTATTGATTCAATCTATGGCATGAATTTGCATATTATGTTCTAGTATGTACGAGACTTTGAATACGTAATCTATATGTCCGCCGTGAGTAAATCGCCTCGGTCGAAACAACTGGGTGGCCTTCGGTCGGGCCTTCGGGTCGAAACTACATCGCTGCCTCGGCCTGCCTTCGGGTCGGTAAAACCAATCGTGGGCCTACGGGTCGGGGCCAGCCAGGTCTTCGGATCACCTTCGGGTCGAAATAATGGGGTCTTCGAACCGGGCCTTCGGCTAAACAATTGGGTCTTCGGACCGGTTTCTCGGGTCGAGTTGTTGGGGTCTTCGGACCGGCCTTCTTGGCCGGGCCTATTACCTGCTTTTATCAACCGTGGCCTTCGGGTCGGGTTTCACGGGTCGCTTCATCAAATTATTGGTCTTCGGTCGGGCCTATGGGTCGTTATAATTGACTGGGGGCCTTCGGGTCGAGATAATTGCTTGTGAATCATGTTGTTGATAAATGCCTAACCTGCAGGAAATGAGATGTCATGTTGGGCTATAGGCCGGTGAAATTTATATTGACTTACTGGTTCACTGCCTGATGTATTTTATTTATCTCTGGAGGTGCACATTAGCCTAGTTTAGGATTAGGGATTATTACTTGCTGAGTTTCTCACGGTTGTGGTAAAATCGACTTTTTCGACCCGCTTGTAAGATGCCGAGGAAGGCCCCTCTTTTGGATTCCCGCAACGTATCGAACGATTTTCTAGTGTACACCCCTCTCGGAGATGGAACGGCTTACGTTAGATATCGTTCGGTTTTGTTTGTTAATGTGGGAGAGGATCATAGCCACACCGGGAGTATATAGCCTGGTGCCATAGGGGAGGCGGATGGCGTGATAGGACCCCCAATCGGGACTTTTGACGTCCCGTGGGGACGCAAACGGCGTCGTGCTTCCTTAGATGGTGGCGGTGAAGTGTCGGACCCGAGCCTTCCCTCGGCGTGAGTTGGCGAGAATGAGGCTGTGGATGGGCCAGCGATTATGCATGAGGAGGAGGTGGAGCAGCAAGTCCTAGCTGTAGATGTAGACCCGGTGGAGGGGCGAAGAGTTAGACCTTGGGGCAAGGGATTTGGACATTGACGGCCGAGAAGTGGCTGAAGTTGGGATGGACCAGGAGCATATGACCGAGGAAGAGGATGAGTTTTCGGTGTCTTGACCACGACCGGGAGCCCTAGTTTAGGTCCCACCTTAGGAGTTAGAACCGCCACTTTTTGGTCAGTAGCCCACCGGTAGGCGGTCGATATTCCCGGCCTCTGGTCCCTTTTTTGCCTTGTGGCCCTTTGGACGTATCTTTTGTTGATCGAGGGATATTGTCGTCGGTTTGTAAAAGAATATATATAGTAAGGTTTAATTGATCACTTAATCGTTATCTTTTGCTATTCATGGTTACTAATAATTTTTCCGGTGTATATATATATTTTTTTATATATCGTCGTTTCCGCTTTGGGCTTGTTTTCTCTCGATTTGGACATTCGGGTCTCGTGAGGCAATCCTGGGGAACGTCGCGCTTTATTTAGACCCCAGGGCGGATGTTCGTGCTCCCGTCGGGTGCGGGGCGTGACAAAATCTCTGGTTGAAAATAATAACCAAGAGTGATCGGCGGTTCTCGGCGAGATTTTACTATAAGCACACCGACAAATTATACATTTTATAAACCCCAAAAATTGGATTAAAAATTGGATGTTACAAAAATCATCCACAAAAACTAACATGTACCTTTTTTGTCCGAATGATTCAACCTCTATAGGGCCACATATGTCAAGTATGCACCAACTCTAATGGTTGTTTTGCTCTTTTGGATTTTCCAACTGGAAAAAATTCTTGATGTTGTTTTCCAACAAGACATCCTTCGTATGGGCGATCTGGACACTCAATCAAAGGCAAGCCGGTCACCATCTTTTTGGACAAGTAATTTTAGTCCACGAAAAGTTTAGATGCTCGAATTGAAGATGCCACAACCGTTTGTCGTTGTTCATCATCGCTTGAAAACTCAAGAGATTCATTGTTTGAAGAGTCCGGGAAACATCCAGTTCTTTGTCATTTGCACCTTCATGATCAACTTGTCATCGACACTTCGATGGTGCAAACTCCATTTTCAATATGAACCTTGTAGCCTTTTTCCAAAAGTTGCCTTAAAACTTAGCAAATTCCAAAAAATCCTAGCACAAAGTAAACATCCGCAATAGTAACATTAGTACAATCTTTTGACTTGATATTGATGTTACCTTTGCCTATCACGGGAACTTTTGATTTATCCCCAAGTTGATTTCACCTTGACTTGTCTCATCCAACTACTAGAATAACTCCTTCTGGTCAGTCATATGATTGCTGCAACCAGCATCCAAGTACTATATGTTGGCGTCTTCAATACTCGAGTCATCCTTCTTACATGCTAGTAGCATGTGTTCTCTAGCACCGATGGCATGTGCATGTTCCACCTGTTCGTACGTCGCCTTTGCTTGGCATTCGGATTTGTAATGTCCGCATTTTTGGCACTTTAAATACTTGACTTTTGATTTATCACGTGGCTTAAATTTTCCGGTGAAATTTGGATTTTCACCTCTACCTCAACCTCCTCCGCGACCTCAACTACCTTGATAGCCTTCTTGACTCGATGGAACGAACCAACTTTGCAATGCTTGCTCGGCAGTTGAATCGATAGACTTTTGATTCATTCTTTACTCATGTGAGCACAATGAACCCATCGGCCACTCCAATGTTAGGGTTGACACATCTTGCCCTTCCTCAATCGCTGCGACAACGTAATCAAATTTTCAGTCAAAGACCTCAAGATTTTTTCCACACTCGTGCATCTTGGAGTTCTTCACCATTAACCCCCAATTGGCTAACGATGGTTTGCACACGATCAAAATATGCCGAGATTGATTCAAAGTCATTCATGCGTAAATACTCAAAATCACCTCGAAGTGTTTGAAGTCGAACCCGTCAAACACGATCATCGCCTTTGTAGGATTTTTGCAAAATATCCCACGCTTCTTTCGCGGTCTCTGCACTCGATATTTCTTCAAATATCGTTTCCTCCACAGCTTGAAAGATCGAATATAATGCTTTCTGATATTTTTTCCATGACTCCACCAAAGAATCTTTTACCTCTTTTCTTAAAGCCTCGAATGCTTCAGCATTGGCTACTTCGTGTAGCCATTTTTCACTAGATTTCATAAATCTTACGATTTGAAGAGAACCTTCATTTGGACAGATCAGTTGTTAAAAATCTTTCTATTCATTTTTTGGAAGTTACAATTGAATGGAACTATTGAATACCGTTTTTAGCTCCAATACCAAATATTGAAACCAAAAAGAATAATGATAATTTTGAAAGTTTTGAACAGGCGCACAAATAAAGACCGGAGAATGGAGAACTTATTGAATCGCAAATGCTTTTCCTTCGGATGCAACTACAATCTGAAATTCACCACCTCATATAGCGGTTGGACGTGTACATAACTTAGACATTTGCTCTGACAACATTAAATGCGAAAAACAAGGAAGTCCACAAAGCACACAAACAAAGTCAAAAAGAAAATACACACAATAAATGCTTGAAGACCGGCGTGGAACTAGTTCTCCTAGCCTTCTTTGACTTCTTGTTGTAGAAGGTGCTCTGCTTCATTAAATGCTTGCATCTTCTTTCTCCTCCTCTTCATTCTTCTTCAGCACCCCACCATGAATCGTGCTTCGCCGATTCGCTGTCATTCCTCCTCTGACGCCCACCAAAAATCAAGGTAATCCCTTAACAATACCAACAACTAAATCTGTAGCTCAGAAACCAACATGCTCAGATGTTCAATAATTAATTTTATATTATTCTAACACTGGACACTTACTGGTTTCGATTGAAATTTTTCTTCAATTTACTTTTTTTTTTTTGGGGCTGAGTTCTTTCAAATTTGGATAAGCTACCGCTTCTTAGATTCTAGACAGTCATTAGTTTTAATGAAGTTTGTTCTCTTGTTCTGTTGTTTTCCAGATATTGAGAGTTCTTTTTCTTTCGTGAGTTATAGTTAATGTAGTACTTTTTACCTCATCAAGTTTGATGTGGAGTTTCTTCGACCTGTGATGGTTCTTTCTAGCTGCATAAGCATTAGCTTTATTCTTTGGCACTTACATGTGAGTATCTTATCGTTTTTGGAAGATCGATGATTGTTGCTCCCTTCCCTTGTTTATGAGTTTGGCAAAGCTTTTGAGGTCTACTGTAGCTGACGAGGCCTTATTCAAAGTTTCAACTTGGTGACGTAAAGCTTGTATGAATCCGTTTATGACATAACTATCAATTCCATCTTAAGCCTTCTGTATGATCAAATTCTTTAAATCTTTTTTTTTTTTTTTTTCGTCATCTCTTTCGTCATCCTTTTTTGTCTTGCTGTGCCCTTGCTATGCCTTTCTCTATCTCCGTTCTGGTTTGATGAACTATAGAAAAGGACATTTAGAAAGTCTCTTCTGGTTTATGGTCTTGTGGGTTTTTCCGGATTAATTTTGGTTGCCTATTTAGTTTTCTAGGTTGCCTGTTTAGGAAGATTCTGTGATATTACTGAGCGTTTATGCTTTTGGAGAATAGTCTTAATGCATCGGATTAATGCTAGAGAGATCAGTTGCTTCTTGTCCTATTCAACATCGTCCTTGTCTTACCTTTGGCTTTTTCTCCTTTGTTGTGTGTTGATTCTTGTGCTCTTAGTGAGGCTTCTGGTTGCACTGCTGTCCTGTGGATTAGCGAGCTGGTCATCATTGGATGCATTCCTCTCTCTCTCTCTCTCTCTCTCTCTCTCTCTCTCTATTCCATTCGTTCGCTCGCTCTCTCTTTGCATGACGACCTCTGAGAGAGCCTCTTCGTAGAAGAGTTGTGTTCTTGACCCTTCTTTTGTTTCTACTTCTTAAATTGATTGTCGATTAGGCTATTGTTCTCTTGGTATGATTTTTTAAGCATCCGGGTAGTTGCAGAAACCTAATTTCTTCTGTTGCGGAGATTCCAAAAATTTTGCATGTTCTCTTTTCCATTGTCGTGGTTGGGGACTTGTTTGCTTAATGCTCCTCCTCCTTTGATCATTTATTGATTCCTCGCCAATCGCGTTCACTTGTTCTACCAGCTTACTCTGGAATTTGTTATTCGTGAATTGGCTGTGGCTTATTTCCTCTTGGTTCGTTCTTTTTGTTTGCAGATGTCGTCGAAGGACAAACAATACGATAATACTGGTCAGTCGTTGCATAAAATAAGGCTTTTTGGAGGATCGACAATCCGTTGCAGTCTTTTTTTTGGTTCAGATATGAACTACTAGTCTTCAACAACATTTTCAGGTCTGGGCGATGACTGAAATGTGAATCTTCTGGGAAGATGACGGTTTGAATTTTGTCCTCCAGTGTTTTTTTGTCTTTGGGAGTGGCAACGTGATTACAGTCTAGTTCTGATTCTTTTACAGATTGGAGTTTCACAGACTTGAGAAGTTGTGATCAATTGTGTTATTCTCGGGGATGGGTTGAAGATTGCTGGAAATAGGATAATAAGCTGCCACTTCTTGATTGAAATTTGTTCCCTATTTCTGTTATTTTCCTGTTAAGGTGGAACGGTCTATGCCTAGTTCTTGTTCCCTCACAGATCAGAGTTTGGTCAATGCAATACCTTACCTGGTCCAGGTCAATGTGGAATTCTTTCGACGGAACGGTATGCATCAACAGATCGCACAATTTAATCCAGACTTTGCTTCAGAAGTACTGAAATTCTAGAGCTGGTGTCTCCTTGTGTCCTCATCTTTCAGTCTTGTCCTGTGTCTCTGTTGTGCATGCGTCTCTGGTTGCAAAATCCAATTTCTTTTATATTTGCTGGACAGAGTTTTCAAAAGCTTTTGGACCACCTCTCTTGGACTCTACCATGTTTATGAGCATTCTTAGGTTTTACCCTCGTTTGATCAGTTATTGATTCATCAATTGATCGATTTAAATGTTTTACTAGCTGATTCTGGATTTAGCTATTTGATTCAATTAACAGTGGCTTCTTTCCTCTTGGAACGATATCTTCATCTAAGGATGCTGTCTAAGGATGATGAATAGAAAGTGGTCAGTTAGTTACATAAAATAAGGCGTTTCTTGGAGGACTAATGGCCTATTTTGCTTCTTGTTTGGCTGAGTTGATGAACTAGTCTCTGATCGTCTTCAGGTGGGGCAATGAAATTGACATTTTGAAATCTTCTGGGCACTCCCTGGTATTTCTATGTTTGGTTAGCTGGGAGATGCTTATTCTCTAGTTCTAATTCTTTCACGTGTCCATTTTGCGGATTTAAGAAGTGGTAAACCTTTTTGCGATTCTTCTATGGGGCTAAGCTGTTTGAAATTGGATAAGCTACCACCTATTGGATTCTAGGCAGCTATTAGTTGGAGTGAAATTTATTCTCCTGTTCTGTTATTTCCCAGTTAAGGTGAGATGATCAGTGCCTCATTCTGTTTCCTTTGCATTAGACATCATTTTTTTATGTGGAGTTTCTCGATCCACGATGGTTCTTTCTAGCTGCATAAGCATAATTCCATTGGATGAGCTTTTCTTTCTTTGGAACACTTCTGTGGGGGTCTGTTGTAGTTTTGGAGAGATCAATAATTGTTGCTATCTTCCATTGTAGCTGTTGTTAATTGATTCTGGGAAGCTCTTTAGTTATGGCTTGTTTCTCTTCATTCTTATCTGTATGCTGCGATCACCAATTGGATATGCTGGTAAATTATGGATGTAAGTGTATGCAGGATTTATTGGTCTTGCTCACAATTTCTGGTTTGCTTAGATTTTCGTTTGACACGATTGCTGTGTTTTTTTTTTTTTACAGAACTGTTGCTGAGAACTCTTTTATAAATGAGGTGATGTCATATGCTTTAGGCGTACTGGGTTGTTTAAGTTGGACTGTAGTGAGGTCATGTTTCAATCTCAAGTTTTCTCTCTCAACTTTCCAATTGTGAGTTTTGGAACGACGCATGTCCTGTGATACTTGTTTTGGGTGGTTCTTCAAATGTCAGGTTTTCATATATGAAATGAGCTTTTGCGGCACAAGAAAAGTATTAACGCGTGCTGTCTTGTGAATAGAGTCGGGTATTCCATCAGAAGTTTGGAAACTAATGCAGATTATGCAACTATTATGCTAACCTCAGAATAGGTGAAAAATGGTGGTGAGGAAGTCTGTTCTTAGCAATGCAGTGGCCATTGAATTTGCTGAAGTTTAGCCATGGTAGATAGGTTGGTTGGTGAATACCTTATCCCATCTCTTGTATTGCTGCTGCTCTTATGAATGCTTGCGTTTTCTTTTATCGCAGTTAAGAGCCTTGAATGAAAATTATTTTGTTTTAGAAATCAATTTTTGGCCAGAAATGAATTTTTAATTTCCATTTCTTGGACGAGTTTCTAAGCAAAAATATGTTTGTGATAACGGTACAAAATTTCTGTTTTCAAAATAGAAATTCGTTTGATAACAATATAAATTTCTCCTTTCCGGGCGAATGGCGAGCAGCCGGTGGAAGATGGCGGGAGGTGGGTGGACAGCAGGCGGTGGCGATGCGGCAGCCAGCTGGCATGTGGCGGAGGACGGGCGGCGAAAGTGGCGCGAGGCCAAGGTAGCACGCGGGTGGTAGGTGGGCAGTCAAATTAGTAGCAAGGGCAAGACATAGGAATAATTTTTAGAGAAAATTCCAAATAAAGACCCGAAGGGAAGTCATTTTTTTCAAAAAGAATCCAAGTGGATACTGTCTTAAATAAAGACCTGAAGTGACTAACTTAGTCTCAAACGATGATC